>QKWP01000095.1:414045-515573 GCA_003550325.1 Gigaspora rosea | reverse complement strand
GACAGCTTTGGCTTCTGGCCATCTTGTTAGATAGTCAGTAGCAATAATGATGTAACGATTTGTTTGAGCAGTTATAGGTAAGGGTCCGACAAGGTCAATTCCAATCCTTTCAAAAGCATGTCCTATTTGGATAGGATGGAGAGGTTCTTTTCTGCGTCCTTTAAGTCTCTTTTGGCATGTTTTACAAGTCTTTACATATTCTTGGACGTCTCGACACATTTGATCCCAATAATATCGTTCAGCTATTTTATAGTACATAGTATCGGTTCCCAAATGTCAAGCAGTAGGGTGTTTATGCATCATGTATAGGATCAGTTCTATTTTGTCCATTTAATAACTCGAAAGGGGTGTTCTGGATCTTTTCGGTTCTTCTTATATAAGAGGTTATGTCTAATTTCAAAATATCTAGCCTGGTTAATTAGTTGTTTCTTTTCATAGTCTGTAAATTCGTCTGGTAACTTGTCTGATTCTAGGTAATCATAAAGTTTGCTATATCGGTTTAAATTCATGATTTAGATGATTTGAGTGTCTGGGTTGGTAGGCGTGATAGAGCATCAACATTAGAGTGAATTCTTCCAGGTCTGTGAAAGATTTCAAAGTTATAAGATTGGCGTTTAAGAATCCATCTTCCAATTCTTCCTTTAGGTTCAGAAGTACGTAGCCATTTCAATGCTGAATGGTTTGTAACTAAGATGAACTTGGTAGCGCCTAGGTATTTATGAAAGTGTTTGATTGCCCATACTACAGCAGCACATTCTAGTTCTGTTGCGCCGTAGTTTACTTCTTCTTTTCGTAGACTTTTGCTTGCATAGGCAATGGGGTGTTCTTTATGATTTTGGTCCAATTGACTGAGAGTAGCACCAAATCCATAGTAGGAAGCATCGGTGGCCAAGATAAAGGTCTTTCTGAAATTAGGGTAGGCTAATATAGGGGCAGCAGAAAGTCAGTCTTTTAGTTCATTAAAAGCTTCCTGTTGAATATTGGTCCATCGATATGGTTCGTCTTTTTGTAACAATCGATTTAAGGTTTAGCAATAGCAGAGAAATTTTGGATAAATTGTATATAGTATCCAGCTAATCCCAAGAATGAGCAAAGTTGGGTTATATTCTGCGGTTGTTAGATCTTTTGTACGGCTTCAATTTTGGTAGGGTCAGGGGCTATTCCACTAGGTGCAATTATATGGCCTAAGAAGGGTAATCTTTGCATCCAAAAGTTACATTTCTCGATATTAAGTCGCAAACCAGCTTGTTTGATTCTGTGAAACACTTCATTTAAGTGCTTCAGGTGGTCATCGAATGTTCGAGAGTATACTATAGTATCATCCAATTATACTACTACAAATTTCCAAGCAATCCCTTCATAAACTCGGTCCATTAGTATTTGGAACGTAGCAGGGGCATTACAAAGTCCAAAAGGCATCACATTGAACTTTTACGTTCCATAGCGAGTTACAAAAGCAGTCTTTTCTTTATCACGAGGGTGCATAGCTACTTGCCAATATCCACTTGCAAGGTCCAAAGTAGAAAACCAATGCGATCCAGCAAGAGTATTTAACATTTCATCAATACGAGGTAGAGGGTATGCATCCTTTTTAGTAACATTGTTAAGTTTTCAGTAGTCTACACAGAAGCGTAGTTTGCCATTTTTCTTCTTGACTAGAACAACAGGGGAAGTCCAGGGACTATTCGAAGGCCGGATAAGTTTATGTTTCATCATTCGTTGGATTTCCTCTTTAATAAATGTCTGTTCACTTGGAGGTATAGAATAGGGTCTAGAGCGAATGGGTGGTACATCTTCTGTAAAAATACGATGAGAAACTAAGTCAGTCCTTCCTAATTCATCAATGTCTGTTGCGAAAATGTCTGCAAATTTCTCAAGTAAGTGTCTAAATTTAAGTCCTTGATCTGCAGCAAGAGGACCTGTGTTTAATGAAGTAGTTGGGGTCAACGTATATTCCTCATAGGGGATAAGGGTGTCTATACTATATACAGGGGTAGGTACTAAATTTATAGGGTGTTCAGGGGGTTTAAGGGGTCTGTTAATACAGTTGTCTGAGTCAACAGGTAGTTTGCCATCATGCCTAGGATTATCTAAAAATTTGTATTTGCGAACAGGGTAGCAAGGGTTTCAGTTCTTTGTTGTAGGTACTGGGTGTCTTGGTGAATAAGGCGAAGTAATTGTTGATTAAAGTTTTCAAGTTTTTGGACTTGTTGTTGAAGTTGTTCAATGGTCTGGTTCTGTTGGACAACTTGTTGTTGTAATGTTTCAAAAACTTCGATAGTGACAGTATTTTGATCACTTTGAATAGGTTCTATATATATAACTTCTGGTTCTGGTTCGAATATTGGTGGTGGTGGAGGTACACATTCTGTACAGTATCCATCATGTTCATCAAGTTCTTCCTGGTGCTTAACATGAAGACATTCCTTGCAGAGGTCAATAGGGGTGTCTGAGAAGTTTCTTCTAAGATTAGCGAGAGCAGTTTCTTTACAGAATTCAGGATGGCTAGTGTCGAAGGAAATTTCAAGGGTCTGTTGTAATTGAAATTCTTCATTCTCTTCTAATATACCATGTTCAGCACGAAGTACTAATTGCATTTCTTCCTGACTCCAAGGTTGGTTAATATGATCAGTCATTAAAGGTTCTAAGGCTTCAGTCAGGCTTTGGTCCAATTCTTGTAAGAAAATCTTTGCAAGTCGGAAGATACGGGTCTGGTTCATTTCATACTGAGATCCAGCACTCCTGTTGGACTCGGTATAATGTCTGATTCTGGTCCACAAATTATAATTTGCATTGTAGAGAACATCCTGTCCTGCTTTATAAGCATAGAGGTGTTCAAGGTCACAAAACCAAAGGGCTTGTTCTAGGCTTTCTAGATTATTCATCTTAGAGGTAGGTCTAGTTTCTCCACAGATTTTACATTGGACAAGGGTTCCACGTCCTTCTCCGTGGCTATAATAATATATACGTTGAGGGTCATCAAGAGGGAGTTCATAATAATAGTCAGAGACACATCCTCGGCAAACAAACTGATTGTTAAGAACTTGTAGGTCTTCTGGTCTATTTGGTTTCTTGCAGTGACAGCAGTGGTGAGTACGCCTTGTACTAAAGTTATACATTCGACGGGCTTCAATATCATCCGGATTACATCCACATTGGCAAATTCGGTTCTGTTCCTTAAGGGCTCCAAAAGAACAGTCAACGGCAATATGTCCAGTTGCTCTACAGGTATGACAAATATTTTCAGGGCAGTTTCGGTACAAATGGTCATTACCATTGCAGGTACGGCAAGAGGTCCGCTTTGGTACTTGTTGTGGGCAGTGGACAGCAATATGTCCATCCTGTCGACAGCGATTACAACGGTTGGTAGGGCAGTTGGCAAAGAGATGTTCAGGTGAGCCACAATTGCCACATACACGAGAGTTAGGAGGGGCACGCTTTCTATGTCTAGGCTGGTGGATAATCCATGGGTTGGTATCATCATCAGAGGTAGGGGTAATGTCTGGTTCATGGGTGGTGATAAAAGCATAAGCTTCTTGAGGGACTAAGTATTCCTGTTCATAAGTGTCTAATTCAGCAGGGTCGGTAACAGTAGGTTGTGAGGGTAATGGTTGGTTACTTTCATAGGAAGTAGGAACGGTATGTTTCTTGTTTTTCCACTTAAAAGAGTAGCATCCATTTTTCCAATTGTAACTGGCTTCAACTTTCTTTGACCAGTCATTTCCAAGCAATAATGAGTAAGAGGTGGCAGGGACTACTTCAACGGTAATAGGAATAATAGCACCATCTATTTCTATAGGTAAGTCTCGAATAATTCCCAAAGGACGAGAAGGGGTTCCAGTAGCAGGTATGATAAGGCTAAGAGAGGCTTGTTCTATTTTTAATCCTAGATCTTGGACTAATTGGTGTGCGATCATGCTGATAGAGGCTCCACTGTCAATAATAGCTTCTTGTAGTTTTTGATTGATTTTAACATTACATTTGACAGGTGTAGTATAAGCAGATGTCTGGATCAAATTAGCAGTTTTAGCTTCTTCGTACAAGTAAGAAGATAGTGCAGTACGAACAGAAGGGTTGTCTAGGAACGTTTCCCATTTTTGTGGACTAAGAGGTGAGTTGGTAGTAGTAGTGGTAGAAGGAGTTCCATCAAGATAGTTAACATTTCTGTAGTAGGGTGAGGGGGTTTGGTTGCTAGGTCTCCAAGAAGAAGATCGGTCTCGACTTCTAGATCGGTAGTCATCTCGATCATTACGATTATTTCTATTTCTAGAGCGGCTTCGGTCTCTATTGTAATAATCTCGGTCTCTATTATCTTGACTTCTAGATCTGTTTCTATAAGAGTCACGTCGATAGTTGTTATTATTGGACTGTCTGTTTCTTCCTCGTTCATTACTTTGATTCTTCTTTTTAAGACGACAATGTGCAATAAAGTGTCCGGTTCGACCACAATAATGGCAGGTAGGAGGTTGTTTAATCGGATTGGCTTGTTTAGGGGAATCAGCATAGTTTACCGAGAGGTTAGCAGGTGGTTGCTTCTGCGCGAGGTTAATACTAAGTTGAGCGATTTGTTCAGTTAGTTGTTTAATGGCTTGGTCTGTATCGGTATTAGGAGAAGCCATAAGTTTTCCAGTTTCCCATTTACGAGCAGTTTTCATAGCAGCATCAAGATCAGCAGGTTCAGAGGCTTGTACATTTATAGCAAACTCAGGACGAAGGCCTTGGATAAAGAGTTGGATTACAAAGGCATCAGGGAAGTCATCGTCAGGGTCAACACGTCGCTTCAGTTTTCTGAACCGGTTAATATAGTCATCAACTGAGTTGGCACCTTGTTTGACATCAAAAAGTTGCTTTTGCCACATAACTTTTTGTTTTGGGGTAACAAATCGGTCTAGAAACAGGTGTTTAAAACTAGTATCTTGGTTATCCTTATCACTAAAAACAGTGGGCTTAGTGGTAAGGGAGGAAAACCAGTCTAAGGCAATTCCTTTCAAGTAGACAGGGACAAGTTCTAATTTCCGGGCAGCATTCCATCGGTTAGCAACGGCAGCACGCTTGAATTCTGAATACCATTCGAGTGGGTCTTGGGTTCCATCTCCATTAAAGAAATTAACAGGAAGAAGATTCCTTTCAACTCCTCCATGGACAAACGCAGCAGCTAAGGTATTAATAGCAGTAGCAGCATCAGCAATCGCTCGTTCAGCCATAATGGGAGGTGAGTTGTCTACAGGTGAGGTTAGGGAAGGTTCTTGGTCTTCTTCACTAGTTTCTTCAGTAGTATCTGGTAAAAGTCTATCTAAATTAAAAGTAGAGGTAGTTTCAAAGAAATTTTCAAGGTCTATATCTTGTTGATTAGGTGCTAAAACTGTAGGACTTGCAGGTAGGCTAGTATGTTGGAACGAAGGGGTGTGAGAGCTAATATCACTATTATGTTCACTATAAGGGAGTAGGTTAAAACCAAGAGGAGTAGAGGGGCGATCCTCAGGGATAGTAAGAAGAGGTACAGTGTTAAAAGTAGGGCTAGATCCTTCGATAATAGAATATCCTAAGTCCGGATATCGAGGGTTATAGTTTTCAGTATCGGTGTCTAAGTATGGGTCAAAAGTAGTATAGTCCGCAAAATCAAGAGGAGGTAAAGTTGTTCGATGGGTAAAGCGTTGAAGAATAGCAAGAGCAATTTCTCTTGGGTTGTCAAGTTCTATTTGATATCGGCAGCTAAAAATAATATCTCGAATACAAGCACGGATAGTAGCAGGGTCTCTAGTAGCAGTCAGGCGAATAAAGTTTCCAGTAGTTTGAGAGGTATAGGAATCAGCGGAGTAGGTACCAGAATACCAATGCCAAAATCTTCCAAAAGGTGTTCGAGCAAAAACACGACCACTAGAGCGAGGGGGAGGATAACACTCTTGACAAGAAAGATCAGGAGCACGTAGTTGGAGAGAGTGAAATGGAAGAGCAGAGTTTTGATGATGTTCTACTAGGTGGTTTCTAATATATCGATTATATAATTCGTTAATATCAGTAGTCATATGCCTTATGACTCCTGACTAAATCTCAAAATAATTAATTGTTAGTAATATCTTGTTAGTAAGTTTAGTTAAATAGATAGAATCCTTGGGCAAAGAGTCTTCCAGGATGAACAGCAGCAGCAAATGTTATGAGAAATAAACAGCAATTAAAATAAATAGAGTCCTTGGGCAAAGAGTCTTCCAGGACGAACGGCAGCAGCAAAATAGGTTTTATAGAGTCCGTGGGCAAAGAGACTTCCAGGACGAACAGCAGCAGCTAGAGTTGTAGAGGTTTTCAAATATCTTCAATAATATCCAAATGTTTTAAATTTTTCCGCCAGAAGGCACCAAATGTTACAGTAGGGAGGCCTTCTTTAACTCCTTACTATAACAACGACACGGCTACAGGGATCCTTTATCGGTTTATAGCGGTGTCCAAGAGGTAGGTATAATTCCTTAGTCTGTAAGAAATTATACTCTTCTCTAAGGGCAGTTCGTGAGAGTATTCAATGAGGAATTATCGATTTTACTATTACTTGATAATAAACTTGGTGTTATTAAGATAAATAGTTTCTTTATTAATAATCTAAGATAGGGCTATCCTTAGGTTTCTGTTCCTAAGAAATCCCAGTACAAGATGTATATTAAGTATAAGAGAAGTGGGGTGTCTTGGTCTAGTTTGACTAAGGGAAATTCTGTGTCTTTAAATACATTTTAGAATAAGCGTTATAAGCGTTAATTTACAATGATAAATACTATAATCTACAAGAGCAACATAAGCGTTATAAGCGTCATAAGTGTTATAAGCGTGATAGTCGTTATAAGCGTTATAAGCAGTATCAACTATTCTAACTTTTCAAGATGATAATATAATACAATATAATAATAAAATATAATAAAAATAAAATAATAAAATAATAAGGTAATATAATAAACTATTGTTCTATAACAGTGTATATAGTGATATGAAAGTGGGTTGGCTGAGCCTCATGATGCATCCAACTATATCTGGAACTAAAAGCTTTGGTAAAACATGTCTGGATACTCGTTACTATAGCGAAGAGTATAGTTATTTGCATATTTCTGAATTTGAAATATTAAATCCTAGGTCTCCAAATCACAGGAAAATCTGCTAGTTGTGGCAGTATGCAGGCTTGAGATACTTGGTAGAGGTGGCTGCATGGCTTGAGATACAAACTTCCGAGAAGTATGCCAGTAAGGAACTGGGTATACCAATTTGAAAGCAGAAAGTGCCTACCTGGAATCATATACACCAAATTGGAAGTAATGATATTAGGAAATGTGGATAAAGTAGTTAATATGTAAATATCAACTGTTGTTTGGGAAAAAGGGATATCAAAAACCAGGCTAACTATATAAATAGGAGTATAGTAGGCTCTGGTAGGTTTAGGTTATAGATAAAATAGTCCAAGTCTCAGTACTTAGTAAATAGTATAAAGATTGTAAGCAGTCTATTGTAACAATTAATATACATCAAATAAAGTCTAGAGGCATTACCTCACTTTAACAATAAAAAAAAATAATAATAATAATTTTTGGAATTTATATTTTTTTTAGAAAATATAGAATACTTGCTCAAATTTTTATCTGATTTTGTTCTTTTTTTATATTTATTTATTTTCTTTTCAAAATTTTTTGAGGAATTTGCATCCATATTCTTTAATACTACCTGACAATATGCTATTTACCATAAATTATATATACTTTAATTTTTCTATAAAAAATTTAGACACAATAAAAGGCACATGATTCCAAAATATATATATGAATGCTTATTAATGTGCAAAAGATTGATAAATTATGCAATCTACCTCTAATAATGATAAAGCCAAAGTTTTATATATTATAAATATGCTTTAGCACATTCTACTTATTATTATGAATAATTATATATGTATGTTTTTTTTTTGAAAAATGTATAGTTGTTATTAAAGTTTATTCAAATTTAATGTGTATCTATATTTGCTTTAAACTTTGGGTTAGTAATTTGTAATTTTTTTTCTTAGCAGTCATGCTAATACTTTATTAGGAGTTGTATTATCTTAACTAGTGTTCCAAGCTCTGACCCGGATAACTGTGAAACTGATAACCTGACCCGAAAAAATTACTATCTGGGTTATATTTTTAACAAACTGGTTTAAACATATAAATGGGTCATCCGTCAATAAACGGGTCATCTGTCAATAAACGGGTCACCCATCAATAAATGGGTCAACCATTAATAAGTCATAGGAGGACATGCTTCTTTATACGAAATTTCTTTAAAATTATGTATTTAGTTGTATTGTTGACTTGACTTCGCTAATCAGTTATCCGGGTCACCCGAACATAACCGGGTGACCTATTTTATTCAGATAGCCAGATCACCCGATTACAACCGGGTGACCCGTTTTAATCAGGTAGCCGGGTTTAGTTTCGGGTACCCAGCTGGAAAAGATAATTGACCTGACAGGTCACGGATAGGGATTTTTAAACCGGTTTGGAACCCTAATCTTAACACTACTCTTTCTATAATCTAAATTACAAATATTAGCTTACCCGGTTATTCAGAGAATACCTATATGCGACCTGCTATAGTGAGATTTTTTTTGTACTATACAGCTTTGTTCTAAGTTGTATAATACTTCACAGAATGGTTCTCACAGCCTATTATAACTACCAACTATTTTTTCTACCAACTAGCTCGATCGCCACTGTTGATCCAACAAGCTATCTCTTCTCTAACTATCTTTTAAACTTCAGTTTCAGAGTTTTCTTTTTCTTGTTTCTTCTCTTTTTCTATATTCTGTACTTTTTGTGATGAATTCTCTCTTCCTTTTTTGTTTTTTTTCTTGTTTCTTTTTTTTCTTTTCTGCCTCTTGCTACGTTTCTCCTTTACTGTGATGTTTAGCTCCTCCTTCTACTCTTTTATTAGCTTACATCTAGGGATCCATACTCTTCTATATATAAGCTCTATCCATTTTTTCCATAAAGTAACTAGAAAGTTTATGGTTTGTTTGTTTGACTTGAAAAGTGGTCTCAATTCTTTATAGCCTTCTGTTGTTATCAGGCCTCTCATCCAACATTCTTTTTTTTTAACTTATCCTCTGTACTGCTCTTTACTAAACTTAATAGAATCTTTTTTATTTTTCTTTCTATTTCTTCTATGTTTTCTAACTCTTATAGATTTGATTTTACTGCACACTCTTCAAGATCTCTAAGTAGGTTTATTGATACTTTGCAGCTTACGAGGTGCTTTACTGTTTTATTCTTTTTTTTGCAAACTATACAGGTAGTACTATGATACACGTCAGGTTTTCTTTTGTTTAAAGCCACTAGTATTATCCTATATCTACTTCTTCAAAGATATTAGGTAACTAGAGTGATTTTAGACAGTGAACACTTTGTGCAACCTCAAACTTTTACTGTGGTATATCTAAATCGATATGGCATTTTTTAAGAAAACTTAACAAAGAAGATTTAAGACAATTTGCAATTACGAAAGAGGCTACAATTAAAAGTATATGAGGATACTAATAACTGTTTGATTTGTGTGGTAAATAGTTGTATTTATTTATTGAAAGAGTATGAAGACTCGATGTTGAACTTGGGGTCCATATCAGCTGCTTTTATACTTTTTGAATTTTTACAAATGTAACGGTCAATATCTTCTACATGTGTAATATATGCTACAACTACTATTAATAAATTATATAGTATAAATAGTATAAATGTAATATATGTAATAAATGATATAAATATGATATATGAGATATCTAGAATATATGCTATAAAAACAATATCTCGTAGATATACTAGATCTAAGATATTTGCCCGCAGCAATCGTCTAACCAATCAGATTGCTGATCAAAGGATAAATATAAATCAAATATTTGACATCTCCTATCTTGGTAACCAGAGGTCTTATAGAGACGTATTATAGCTCATTCGAACTATCTCGGCGAGCTGAGTCGAATGGTAGTAGTTCATCAAATTTGGATTACTGGTTTGAGAGTTATGTTTTTTTTGTAATTTTTCATAGGTTAACACTAGTACTGGTAGCAGATTGTTAATACACTTAAGTTTAAAGAGCTATATAGTTTTGTACCTTGTATTACTTTCTTACTTTCAGTAATTTTGTAGAAAGTTGGCCAATATTGGAGTTTGGTGCATTCTTGATGAGTTGCATTGTTCTTTGTATGTGTAAAGGTCCATTCTGCTTTGTTAACCAATCTTGTAAGCATTTTAACAAAGGAGCAAATTGGTTTTTTGATTAGCTCCTTATTCTATTTACACTTTATCTTGACATCTTTCATGCTATCTGCACTTAGTACAAAATGCTTTTGGCTATTAGCTCCTTCCTTACTTAATTAAAGATTTCTTCTAAGTGACCTTTAACTTTAATCTAATGAACTTTAAATTTCTTTGTTCTTATTAGGCTGACTACTGATGCTACTAAACTAGCATTTTTAATCTTTATCTATTTTCTTGCACTTTCTGTTTTAAAACCTTTTTGGATTGCTAATATCGCTGCCTTGCTGTCCATTCTAATTTCTAAGCTTTTTCATTTGGCATTATTAACAAAGCTACTAAAATTGCGACAAGTTCAGCCCATGTTAAAGAGAACTACTTTATATTAAAAAAGCTATCTGTCTAATACATTGACCCTCCTCATTTACCTAAACAATTTTACAACCCATTTTCATTATATTTCCCACCTTTTCTGAGTGAGCTATCAGTATAATATACTATATTGTTCAAGTGATAATTCTGTTCTAAAATTCCTTCTAACCAATATTTCATTTTCATATTTCCAACAATCCTATCTATATAACATATTTCTCAACTTTTGCATTCTACTATAATTTCTTCTCTACTCCTTATTGCTTGAACCTCTCTTACTGGAGCAATTTTCTTACTTTTTTTTTCTATAAAACCTTTTTCTAGAGTTTGTACTTTAAATAACGATTGAACACTCCATACCATATTATCTAAGATTGTTTGTTTTTTAGTGATATTATTTGAGTTACTATCCAGTTTTAAAATAGTGTACTTTTCATTTTCTGTTTCTATATCCACTTCTATATATTTTTCGATTTCAATATTTTCTCTTGCTTTTTTCTTGACTTTTCCAATTTCTGGTTCTTTGTCAACTTCTTCTTTCTATAAGGCACATTCTCTTTTCCTTTTGTTAGGCTCTACCCTAATTAGGTGAGGGGTAAAGCTATTTTGATTTGGAACTGGCATTGTATACTTAGGTCTTACTTTTCTGGTACTACTATGTTCGATCATTTCATTTTCAATCACTTTGAACCAATTTGCTACTTTTCCTTGCAAATTGATATTTAGAGCTGCTTTGATTTGCTTCTATGTGCACATTGTTGTTCTATCTTCTTGCAATAATTGCGATGTTAAATACAAACCAAAAGTACTTGCACTAGTAGTCTTGTAGTATATTTGTCTACTTTCTAGTATTGCTGCAATCATGTGATCACTTGGTATATTAACTAGATAGAGATCCTAGCTCTCTGTTACTCTCTATAAAAATGTCTAACTGATCTGCTTGCTGTAGCACTTTTAACTCCAGATTTTGACTTTGTAACCTTTCTTATATAGCAGGTTCTGATTCGTCAACAGGCATTTTGTTGCATCTAATTTTCTTTGCTCTTGCCTAAGCCTTGCTATTGTTGTCTTTTCCATCTTACTCCTTTCATTTAATCTTATTAGTAATTCTGTAATGTGATGTTCTATAAGATGATTCCATAGATCTTTAAAGTTTAATATATAGGGGGCCCTATAGTGAAAGGTAGTAATACTCAAAAAAAAATTTTTTTTTTGTAAAAACTTTATTTTTGCAAAAATTAAACTATTTAGAACACAATATTAAAAAACTACAGAAAAAAATTTTTTAGTCTACCACCACCTTTTGCTGTGGGGCCCCCATATTCAGATGTTTCAGTATTGCATTTGTAGCCATTGAGGGTAATGACATTTTCTATTTGGCTAAACACAGTATTGACTGCTATATTTTTCATATTGTTTTTTTGATGGACAGAAAGCCATCAGTCTATACTCCAAGACTAGAAAGAGGATAGCATTGTTTATATAAATAATCTGAGCAAAGGAAATTTTCTTGTATTTTAAGAGTCCTAATATTTGGTTGACTTCTTTCTTTGCTTTAACTTGGTCTGAGACTGAGATTCATACTCCCAAAAAACGTACTATCTCTTTTGGGTTATTAGCCAATACACTTATAGCAGGATTTTCTATAAATATAGAGTGCTTTTCCTTATACCTTTTTCCTTTTGGATACACAACAACTAGCTTAGTTTTACTAGGATTAATTTCAATGTCATTTAAGTGTAGAATGAACATAGATCATTTTTAATAGTAATTATGTTGTGATCATATGAAATTAGATAATCGACCAATCATGATTGTAAACAACATAGATTCAACCAATTAAAATTAATCATTTTTGTATAATTAAGAAAAATTTGAGCCAACTTAGGAAAACTTAGAAGTATAATTTTTTCAAATACTATATTTACTAAAATTTTACTATTATAAAAAGAGTACTTTGTACTATATATTATAAAATTTTTGGCTAAATTAATAACAACCGTAAAAGTTTTTTTTTTTTTTTTTTGTAGTTAAGGTGAGGTTTGCTCTTATCTTTATTGAATTTATAGAAGATTCCTCTATGAGAATCTCTGAAATAAGTTACAAGAAATTATTCCAATAACAAAATTGTATTACAAGAGTGGAGCTCAGACTACATATATTAGAAATATACATTTATCTGCAACCTAAACCTACTAGAGTGGTTAAAACTCATCTAGATTTGATAGTGTAATATATGGTTAGTAGGTGTACTATGAAGGATCCATTCTTTGATCCAGAGATCAATTTTACGTAGTGCTTGCCCTAGAGGTGGGCATATATTGTTATTTGTATATTGGTGGTCAGGTAGGCCACATATACAGTTATATGTGTAAAGTGATTTGGGTGTTTGTATACAGTTTTGGAGATGGTGGTTTCTGGTGTGCTGTTGTTTGTTATATGTTTTGCAGTTGTAGGAAGGGATGTTGTGATCCTTCTTCCATTGAGAGAATCTGGAACAGTATGGCTTCCAAATTTGTTCATATGTTTGTTGAGAGATTTTGGTTAGAAGTTGTATTGTTATTGTAGTTGATTCTTGGTGGGAGAATGAGTATTGTCTAAAAGTTGTTATCAAGTCAGTTGGAATAAATCCCTGCAGAGTAGAGAATATATTTGTTTGTAGAGAGGTAGTGTTGTTGAAGGATAGACAGGGGTGTTGGGTTAATGTATGTTGGAGATCTAGCAGATCATGTGTTGGGATATCAAGTGAGGAGATGGTATTGTGGATTGTTTGCTGGATAATGTTGTTTAGTTTGGTCGGGTTAGGGCATAGCATCCAATGGAGGGAATGCTCGTGGGTATTGCAAGTGATACAGTTATTATTTGGAAAGTGTTGGGGGTAGAGTGTATGTAAGTTGGTAAGTGTTGGTAGAATGTTAAGTAGGATTTTAACTTTGTGGGATTTACTATGGCTAAGTTGGAAGTTGGTATAGTTGTATGTTTTTTTGTGATTGTTGTTTAAGTATAGCCAAGTAGCATTCCAGTCTATCTGAGATGATATTGGTATGATATTACTGATTCGGTGTTGGGAAGACCACATTGCTATAATGTGGCTGTTGCAAATATTCTTGATAGACTTTCTGGTAGGTTGTTCAAAGATATAATGTTGTATTGTATAGTGTAGAATGTATTGTATACATTGTTGTATTTGATATCTAGGTAGTGGGTGAAGTTGTGGTTTTTTGCAAGGCTGTCTGCCA
Organism: Gigaspora rosea; assembly: GCA_003550325.1. NCBI lineage: Eukaryota > Fungi > Glomeromycota > Glomeromycetes > Diversisporales > Gigasporaceae > Gigaspora > Gigaspora rosea. The sequence goes on along the minus strand of QKWP01000095.1, from coordinate 501,706 downwards.
TGTTATTAAATTCATTGTTACTGCGGGCCGTAACTTTGTGGAAAGTAATGTGGTGTTGGTAGGATTGTATCAAGTTGTGGAGGGTGTGCCAGATAGGCCAGTATGAGTAAGAGAATTGTTTGTGAAGTGGTATGTTTTTGGTGATTTTGTTGTATTTTGAAATAATAGATTGGGAGTCTGTAAATATATTAATAGTACTGTTTCTAGGGCATGTGCATATTGCTAATAAGATAGCAACTAATTCTGTTTTATAAGAAGATGGCCAGTGTTTTATTCGAGAAGAATATGTGTATGTTATAGTATTTTTATTGACTTGTAGCCATCCGATATTCATGGAGCACCTTTCGGTAGATATATTCGTTACTGATCTGTCTGTGTAAAATGTAAAGTTGTTTAACTTGGAGTTGGATTGTGCAATTTGTTGAAGGTAAATTGAAGAAGAATTGGTATAGAATATATGTGAGATTGGGTCTTGGGATAGTACAATGTGGGGAAGTAGTGGTATGTAGGTCAGGTTGCGTAATGCAATAGAGTATATGAGGTCGAGATAGTTAGCGTGGAGGTTAAGTTTGTTGGTTTGGTTTTGAGTTTTTCTACCAAGAAATTTAACAGAGAGATTAGCTGGTATATTGAATGTGCAGGCATTTTGTATTCTGTTAGTGTTGGACGTGTATTCTGGGCAAGGTTGGCATTCGATGCTAGGTGTAGGGTAAAGCAGTGGGACAATTTTGGACAATTTTGGACAATTTTTCAAATTAAAATTACTTGAAATTTTATTAAGATAATCTATTTTAATTTTTCACCATTAAGTCCAGCACCTAAATAAATATATAATTATATATTTTTTTAAATAACTTTATTGATTAGTTAAACATGGGACATAGGCTTGGACGATTTTGGACAATCTTGGACGTTGGACATTTTACATAGTGTGGATGCGTAATGATGACAACACTGGGGTAAAGGTCTGTAGTTGTTGGGTTGAAGTTTGAGGTCCAGTGTGTAATGCAGATTGTGTTATTAGTTGAGTTGAATTTGTGAGCTTTTCTAATGATTATTTCTTGGTTATTGTAATTTAGAGTGAGTAGCCAGGGTTTGGATTTTGAGTTTTAGTGGCCAGTTGTGAATGCAAGAAAGTTTGTTTGGGATAGGTCAAGTGTGGGACTTATGTGTCTAGTATTATGGTTAGTTAATATAAGGTTTTCAAGTGTTGTAAACCATTTGGGTTTGTGCCCTGTAGGAAGGTGTTCTAGTTTTTGGGAGATGTGTTGTCAGTTCAAAAGAGTAGAATTGTTGGCCGATGTTAGTTGTTCCAAATATAGAATTTGTTTAGTGCGTAGTTGTTTTTTAAAATTGATGTATTCTTTATTTGGCTGTAAAATTGTTTCGATAGGTATGTAGATATGAGATGACTATAAGTTGTAAGTGTTGTAGTAGCTGGTTAATTTTAAAGGTAGTAGTGTTTTTGTTTATGCCATCGACTAATAGTTTTGGGTGTTGTAGGATATTGGTAGTAGACCATAGGTTATTCTGCAATTGTTGTATATGGATATGTGTGGTAGTGCCTGCTAAATCATTGCTGTTTAGCTGCATAAAGAGATTTTGTATGTGATGTTGAAGTTGTGCGTCCCATGTATTTTTGATGGCATATATATTGTGATTAAGCATTGTGCTATTGGGTGTAGTAGATTGTAGTTGGGATTTGTGTTTGGCTATTGTTAAATATCTTGAAAGTATTTTGTGGCAGGACTGTTTAGACGCACAATGTTGTGGATGTGGTATTCAAAGATAGGTATGATAACATTATTGATGATATAGCAAACTTGTTTATCAGTAATGTTTTTTGTATAGAGTATGTCAGTTATGTTAAAGATTTCTTGTATTATTAGGTTTGTAGGGATGGAATTTTTGTGTGTAGCTGTAAACCAGTAACCCAAAAATTTAAGGGGTGTGTGGAAAGGTGATATAGTTATGGTAGTGTGTAGAAACTCGAAAGTTGATGTGTGTTTGGTATTGGATATAAGGGTGGATTTTTGAGGATTGACCTTGATATTTGCCATTGTATAGAATATAGCTGCTGTGGATATGATTTGTTAGAGTTGATCTTGTGAGTTTGCGATCCACAGTATGTCATCCATATAGGCGAGAACTGAAGTGTGTGTTTGTAGTGTTTTGTGCCTGGGTGGAAATAGAGATGTGAGGTAAGTGGTAGAGATTGTGTAGCTATTGATTTTGTTGTATATGTGGTTAATTAATGGGTCATAGTAAATTTGCCATAGGATTGGTCTATACCATCTTCTACTATATAAGAAGGTGTTAGACCAAGGTTGGTAATAACTTGGTTTGTACGATAGGTTAATAGATTAATGATGGTAAGAATGATAGAAGGTGGAAGTTTGATTCTGTAGAGTGCTTTCTCCAGTAAGTGTATATTTACTGAATTGTAGACTTTGCTCATATCCTGAGACAAGAGCCAGACTTGTTTTTTGTTACATGTAGCATCTTCTATTAAGTTGTTGAGAATATGAATAGGGGTATTAGTGCTGTTTTCTAGTAAAGCGACATAGTTGTGGGGGTTTAGGATGGGATATTTTGTGAAGATTGAGGAGAGTCAATTAGTAAGGATTTTGGTGTAAAGCTTCTTTGTATTTTCTATATTAAGACTTATAGGTCAGGTATTGTTAAGGTCTCCATTGAAGTTGACTTTTTTTGATATAGGGTAAATTCTACTATTTTTCCACTGTTTAGGAATATTACAAGTAGTTAGGCATCTGTTCATAAGGCATGTTAATGCTGAAATTGTTTGTAGGCTGTAGTGTTTGAGCATTTCGTAGCTTATGCCCAGTGCCCACAGGCTTTGTTGTTAGGAAGTTGTTGAATAGTATCTATAATTTCTTGTGTGGTAATTGGTTGTAGTAAGGGTGTATACCAGTTAGAGTCTATAGTGTCTTTTGCTCTATATTCCTGGTTCCAATATTGGTCAAATTTGTTAGAGTTTATGGGGTTGTGTTGTGTCCATTGATAGAAGTGTTGTTGTATATGTGTGAGTATCTCTGGAGGATTGGTGATTGTGTTGTTGGTTGTTTTGATATTATGTAGATGGATTTTATCAGTATGGCAGTTCAGGATACTATTGATCATTCTGGTTGGTTGTATTATTAAATGTTCGCATCTCTTGTTGGTAGCATTTTGGATGTGTTCTTGTAGGTGTTTGGTGTTTTTTATACTCCTTGCATAGTAGAGGGCTTTCCAGAATTGTTTGGTGTGTGAGACCCAGGTAGAGAGTTCTAGTTGTGAGATAGGTGGTGGTTGGATATCAAAGTTATGTGTAGTATTGATGTAGTGTATATTTTGGTTGTTAAATTGGGTATAGGTAGTGTGTTATTAACTTAAGTCTTGGTTTGGTATATAATGCTACCAATAGTTTTGAGATTCTTGTGTAAACTAGTGGCCTTGGGTGTGAAGGCATGAAAAGAATTTTTAATTGTGTATTTTTTGTTGGGGATAGAGGTTACGGCGGTATTAATAATACTGGTATATATTTTGTGCCAGGATTTTTCGAGTGATTCTGTAGTTAGGGTAGTAAGTAGAACTTTGTGTTTTTCTAAATTAGAGTCTACTGTGTTAGAGAATTCTTCCCATGTTTCTTTGGTCATGGCTTTGTAGTTAAATACACTGCGTTTGCTTCTGTTTTTGTAGCGAATTGTATTGAGGGAGATGGGGAGTGTCCAGGAGGAGGATAATATTTGGTGGTCACTGTTTGCTATAAGTGTTGAATCTTGAGTAGTAAAGTTATCGAGAAATGGTATAGTTGCTTCATCAGCCCAAATATAGTCAATTCTGCTGCTATATCTGCTGCTATGCCATGTGTGTTCTAGCTGGTCAGTATAATGGGCCAGATCATACATATTGATGCTATATAGATAGTTGGCTAGCTGGAATTTTATAGAGGTGGATATAGAAGTTGTGGGGGTATCTTGGGAGTTGAAGTCTCCTAGGATTATGATGCGTAGTTGGTATTGAAGTGCATATCGGATCCATGAGATGACAGTTTGCTGTGTCTCTTTTCTTGTGTTGGAGTTTGTGAATGATAAAAAGACTGATATGATTCGAAATTTGAAGTCCTGTTTGAGAAATAGATCAATTGCGATAGTCCACCAGGATGGTTTAGGATTTTGTGTACATGTAGTTGCAAGTGGTTTTTTATCATTATACAGGTGCCTTCTTTAGCTGCGGTAGAGTTTGCCCAGTAGTAGGTAAAGAATTTGGAGTTAATGAATTTTTTCTTGGGAGTTTCTGCAATCTTGGTTTCTGTTAAGCTTATAATATGTAGGTTGTGTGTTAGGCAAAATTCTTCAAGAAGAAGCTTTTTCTCTGTATTAGTGTATCCCTGTATATTGTGGGTTGCAATATTGATTGTTGTGGTTGGTAGAGCTAAACTAGTTGGTGTTGGGGATGGGTTATGTGGGTTGCTTGTTGTTGTGGTTGTGCTATAGGAGTTTGTTGTTTGTGTACTATTAGTTGGGCTGGGGGGTGTTGGGATGTAAAAAAGGTTGTTCATAGGGGTTGGTATTTGAAGGTTGTTACTATTGTTGTGGTTATTGTAAGGATTTTGGTCTACATTAGTAGAGGGTCTGTTATTGTTAGATTTTAGTGGGTATTTGTAATATTTGTTTAGTTCTAGAATAGGTGTGTGTCTGGGTAGTAAGTCAGAGCTACCAGGTTCAGTGATATTCTCTGTTGGTAGATAAATATGTGCTTCTTCTTTAGTGGCATCAAATAAGAGTTGTATGGGATAGTATTGGTATTGTTCTGTGCTTATCTTATCAAAGTATTGTAGGAATGATCTGATAGTTTGTTTTGATTTGAGAGGTGGAATGTTGTAGTATGCTAGAAATATATTATAACAAGATAAAAAGTGAGTAGAATTATGTTGTTGTATATGTTCATCATTAGGATAATTTGGTAATAAGTTGTTGTTAATATTAGAGAGTAATATCTCAGAGGGAGATGACAATATGGGTTCTGAGATATTTAGTATAATATCTTCTATAGAGATCACCGTATGCCCAGCTTGCACAGCTCCGCAAGATTCAAAAGTCCTCTGATTAGATGTTAGAAGACTATCATTATCTAAATCTTTTGGGTAACTATAAAAAAGTTTTATTTGTAGTACATTTTTATTTTCTATATAAATCTCATTGTACTACTAAAATTATATGATAAATGATCTATATTTACTCTACCCTTAAGTAGTAGAACTTTTTTGCTATATTAGTGTTTGCTGCATATCTACTTGACTTCCTATTACCCAAGTTGTATTATCTGCATAGACAGGACCCCGGACATCTCTAATATAGGTCATAACTAATTTTGGCCAATTTTGATCCAATTTGCTAAAAACAAAAAAATATATTTCTTTAAATAACTTTTGATCTAGAAATTAGAATTGAATAAACTTTTTTTGTTAGATGTACTGCACTGAGAGCTTCATTTTAAAAAAAGTTTGTCCAAATTGGTCTACTGGATGCCAAGATAATTGGCAAAAACTGTTTTTTGCTTTTTAAAATTTAGAGGTTTTTGCTAAAAAAAAAATATAACCTCTATACTAGATGTCCAGGGTCCTGCATAAGCTAAGACGCCAACTTGTACTTCTTCTTTTTCTGCTTCATAGTTTCTATTTGCACCTATATCATTCATTTGCATTTTGTAACTTAGCTTTTTGTTTTGAATTCTATATAGCAAAGGTCATAAATGATCTTCTACATCAGGGGCAAAGCATCTCCCCTTGATCTATTCTATTTTTTGCCTTAAAAAACCTGGTGTTTCCATGTTCTGTTATAATGCTAATTTCCCTGTTTTTATAAATGTTTATTATAAAGTCTATTACCTTTCTTGAAAAGCAGATACACTCTAGTGCTTTTTTCAGTGCAACTATGCTAACTGAGTCAAAAACTTTTTTCATATCTTGGAAGACAATCCATAATTCTTTTTTTTCTTCAACCGCTTCTTCTAGGATATTATTCATAATGTGTATTGGGGCTTCTATACTCTTACTGAACAAGCCTGCGAAGTTTGCACCTTTTAAAACTCTCTCTTTCTTTAGCATTAAGTCAAGTCTAAACTGGATAATTCTTGTTATTATTTTTCTAAAGTTTTCTAATAATGTGATAGGCCTCATATATCCCAAATTATATTTCAGCAACTTGTTTTGGGGATCAAAAAGAGTTGTTATAATTTCCATTTTTTCAGAATTTGGCCTATGTTCAGTATCATATTTGTAAGCTTGATAAAATCCTTTGTTATTCTTGGTGTGACTTTCTTCAAAAGGATATACCCAATTCCAGATATTCCTAGTGCTGTTTTATTATGAATCTTGTTCAATACAGCTGTCCACTCCTCTTCATTAACTGGGTCAATAATATTTTTATAACTCAATGGATTTATCCAATCTCTTCACATTATATTTATCACCCTACACTTCGTTTATTTCCTTAAATTTGTGCTTTCTTTCACAAAATTGTTTCTCAAAATGTTCTACAACATACTCTTTGACTTCTTCTCCTTAAACTTTTAATTCCTCTTCTGTATTGATTGGTTTCATTCCTTAGAACTCTGTCTATTTTAATCCTACTATATAGTTTGTTTCATAAGCTAGTTAATATTTTCTTTTTCTCACTATTCATTATGCAAAATCTGGCCTCTATTCTATTACGAATTTCTTTTTCTTTTCTATACCTTTCCTCAACTTCTGCCTTTTCTCTTAGTACCTTTTACCATTTTCTTAACTCATTGTCATCAACCTGGTTCCATATACTGGGCAGTAAGGGCAGAGAAAGTATTTGTATTTTGTTTTTCTTATTTATTTTCTCTATTTGTTTATTGAAATTTGCATGATCATAAGTATTAATTAGTGTGTTTCTTTCTCCTTTTTCAAATTATACAGCCTATGCAGAAGTTTTAGTTCCTTGTAAAATTTATATTTTGGAATCGCTTTTTTACATTGTACTTTTGTCTTCTTTGACTTTGTCTATAGTATGTGTTTAGCTGCTGCTTGTTGTATTGCATTGCAAATACAGTCCTACTTTATATCTATTTTGTTCATTATCCTGCCTTTGGTCCTCTCTTTCTTTGCCCTTATCTACTTTTTGTAGCATTTTCGCTAAACAGCTACTATAATCTTCCCAATTTTCTTTTGAGGCCTTGTAGTATAGGAAGATTTTGAGTACTGGGTTCTCACTTAGTTTTCGTCGAAGCTTCCTGTAGCTGAGTATCTTGCTTGTGTCTATGATTGCCCACACCAATTTATAGTCATTCCCTGTTATTAAATTTATATCAGTGATTTTACTTTCTTCTAACAGGTTCTCCATTTCTTCATCTATCCATATATAATCTATTCTCAAAGATATTTCTCCTTGTTGCTACAAGTACTTTTTTTTATGTGGGTTTATTTGTTTAAATATATCAATAAAGTTTCTATTTTTACACCAGTTTATAAATGCTTTTTCTAATCCTGATTTTTACACCCACTGTTATTTGTATTCAGGCTTGTACTACTTATTGCATTAAAAGCACCCAGAATGCAGACATATGTGTTGATCCTATTTTTGCATGTCTCTCTTATTATTGTACATTGAATTTCTCTATTAGTTTCTTTGTCTGCTAGTGGCAGATACACTACCCAAATTTGTAGTACTACTTTTCTAAAGAAGAATTCTGTTTTAAGTACATATGAAGAAAATCTTATCACTTTTCCCAAATGCTTTTGCCACTTTTCTTCAATTAGAATTCCTATGCCTGCCCTTTTGTTCTTATCTTCTTCTTTTTTTAACTAGTAACTTGAATATCCCAAATGCTTTGTTTCTATCCATTTCCTTTCCTTTACTTCTATGTTTATTTCTGTAATATCCAATTTTTTTTCTTTACTATAATCTGCTAATCTTACTAACTTTCCTCCATTTGATCTCAACCTATTAACATTATGTACCCCTAGCTTTAATCTGCTATAATCTTTTATAATCTTTGGTTTGCAATTCACCCTAAAAAGTTTCTGCTCCTAAGTATTTTTTTGCAAGACAATAGCAGAATTATCTGTCTTGCCACTTTTTTTTGATTCGTCTGGGCCACAATTTAGAAGCATTGAGCAAGTATCTGCTCAAATACTTTAAGCCTTTTTCTCATATTAAAAAGTATCTCTCTCAAACTACTATCTTCAGTTTCAGCCTTCTCATTGCCTTCTTTTGAACTTTTTCCTTTTTCTTCTACTAATTTTTCATTCTTATTTCCACCTTTTTTCAGAAGCTAGTTTTGGTTAAGAAGTGGTTTTTGTTTTTCTGCTTGCATGGAATAAGAACCTGCTTCTTCTCTCTTATTATTTATGTTTGTATTACTTCTTGGATCATGTTTTTTATACCATTTTCTTTTTTCATGAATTTTTCCTTCATATCTACTAATCTCATCTTCTTGTTTGATATTCCTTTACCTATTTTGGTTGAAACTTAATGTCTCCTCTTCATATGGATCACGTATCCAAAAAAGTGTGTATAATAATAAAAAAGGTTCATTCTTTTTGTCTTTTCCATATCTTTTTTGGATTCAAAATATAAATAAGCTAAACTCCTTGGGTTTCCATTTCTATTATTTGAAATGAATACTAATTTAACATCATACTTTTTGTTTGTCTTAACAAAAGTGCCTCTGGTGCAGTTTTAGGCACATTTTCAACTTTTGCTTTACCGGAATTTTGCTTGAGCAATCCTTTTCTATTACAAAAACCTGCATTGATTCTTATTAATTTTTTATCTTCTGTAGCTATAGTCCAACTGCTAATGAGCTCCAATTTTCTTTTTTCGCTTTTTGGTTCAATATTTAAGTATACTGCCTTGGTTTCTCCTTGGTTACTCTATGATATAATATTTGTTTTACTAAAAATGCTTAAACATCTTCTAATATGCTTTATATCAAATTTTAATGGCATGTCTCAGATAGTAAAGTATAAATGAATTTTTGTCAGCTTCTCTTGTATATTTGCATTTCTTGGTTGTATTACCTTATAAAATCCAATTGTTTCACTAGTAGGTGTTTTATTTAACTTCTCATTTCTATGAACTTCTTGTACAATACTAGAGCTTTTATCCTTCAAATCTAGGTTTGACATATGTGCGACAAGGTTTTCCATATTTTTCTCTAAATACATTTTACTTCTTCCATTATTATGCTGTTTACACTCTACTTTATTCTCCATCACTATATTTTCTTGTACTTCCTTTTTGATTAGTCTGGTTATATTATCAACTAATACTCTTTCTTCGATTACCTCCTCTTTTGGTCTTTTTCATTGGACTACAACTTTATTCACTTTGGATCTTTTCTTAATTTTTTCTATACCGTAATCCATAGTACCACATTTCAAATCCAGTAGGAGCTCTTTATCAAGGTCTCTCTTTTCTTTAGTTTTAGATCCTATCTTAATTCTTGGCACTTTCTCTATTATTAGTGAACTTTCATTTCTTTATTCTAACTATAATTGCATTTCGATTAATTCATTATTTGAAATTTCAAGATTTCTAACTTTTTTCTACTCGATCCAACCATATATTTCTAAAAGGTTCCTGACTATTGTTGACCTATAGAAATTACACAAAAGTGATCATAACTTTTGATCCACCAATCCAAATTGAATGAAATGACTACCATTCGATTCAGCTCATCGAGACGGTTCTAACGAGCTATAAATTATCCCGATACGATTACTGGATGACAAGATCGGAACTACTTAACAATCAATATAGGATCTGCAATCTGATTGGCTAGTCGATCTACTGTGCGAATGTCTTTACATGTATTACTTCTAAAACATATCATATTTATAGCATATATTTTATATATTTCATTTTTTATACATATATTATTTATTTCATATATTAGTAGATATTGTTATAGAATAAACTTTTAATATTAGTTTCTTGAATATATAAATATTAGTATAATTATTATTTTTATCCCATTATCTATAGTATTAGTATTGTTAATTATTATCTTAGAAATTACAAGGGAAAAGTAACCGGTGATGCTTGACGCTTGATGCTTGACACTTGACGCTTGCGCCTAACGCTTGACGCTCCTCAGCGATGATCCTCTATAGCGTTGACGCTTTACTCAACGGATTAGAGTTCCTAAGTTCGGTTCAGTTCGATTAGGGTTCGGGTCTGGGTCCGATCGGACCCGGACCCGAACCATGAATTTTGAAAATTTCAAAACTGAACCCAAACTCAAACATGAAATCTTCGAACCCGAACCAAACCCAAACATGATAGGAGTTCGGTTTGAACTTCAGTTCGAAGTTCACAAACATGTTTGAGTCCGAATAGAGTTCCTAGGATTGGTTCGGGCTTGAATTAATGAAGATAAAAATAATTGTAAAATCGATAATGCATACCTTGTATTGAAACCGGTGTGTCCAGTTGTTGAATAGTATTACCAACGTTTATGGTCACTGTGGAACATGATACTAAGTCAATTATTATATTTTAATGTCAATTGATTGATTTTTACATTCCTTGATGCCATCTTAATTATTGGCTAACATATTTTGTCACACTTGCAGAGTTGATATACTTAAAATACGTAAATGCTAAAACTTATCAGAATTACGTTAATGCATGTGAAATATCAAGTGAGAAGATCAAATGCAATTACGGATGATACCTGTCTAACTGCATCAAGCGCCAGAATGGTGTTATGATCATAGCAAAAAAGAAAAATTTTTACACTGTCGTCACGTTTTGATCTCCATACAAACCCTTTTTAATTTGATTATCATTTCTTTATATTTTCTATATACATTATCTTTATTACCAAATATAGTTATTCATACTTGTCTATTCAAGGGAATATCAAACATCTTGCATCAACAGTATGGATAAGTATAACTATATGTGGTAATAAAAGATAATCAAAATTAAAAAATAAGCATACAGCTAAAGATCAAAACGTGATAATCCAGTATCAGAAATTTTTTTTTGGCTATGATTATAACGACAGAAAATGAAATTAGGTACTACGGAAACAAGAAATAACAGGCTGTTTCTACAATGGCACCTAGTGAAATGATTATTTGGGAGAGTATAGTTCCACTTAATGAAAGAAAATCATTATGACTATACTACTTTATGATGAAACAAGATTCTTTCTTTATAAAATTGATGCTTACTTTTATTAATATGAAAGATGGAACCTATCGAGTTAGCTTCATGTTAGTACGCATACTGCTTCATTCAGTGGGCTTTAACAATTATAATACTAATTTAGATTATATACCCAAAGAAAGCATAAATATACCGGTTGTGAATTTGAAATTTTCCCTTAGTGCTAAACCAAAATCAAAAAATTTCTAGACCTACCTGGCCCAACCAAAAAAAAAATCCAAACAGTAAATTCTTGCGAACATCTTATTTTAGGTCTTAGATTAATAAATGTTTTTTAATCACTAAGTTCTATAAGTACTGCAGTTGGTTCAACCAGTATTATTTCTGAAAGAGTGATCGTGTTCGGGCGCCCAAAAGAATCTTGGCTTTCTATATTTATAGATCATCCTGAATTTGAAATCGTTGAGGATAAGGTACAAGAGAAGATCCATATGGGTTAAATGGAATTAAATACAGTAGTAAATGTCATAACTCGAATAACTTATTTTAGACTAGATTAATATAAGGATTTTTATACTCAATAAGTGCTGTAAAATATATAAAATTAAATAAAATATTCATAACTCGAATAATTTATTTAAATGCATAGCGTTAATAGACAAGAAAGGTTATTGAAATTTTATAAACTCCTATATGACCCGTTGACCTGGGTCGGGTTTCTACACATAGGTTCAATTATAAATAATAGTTAAAATCTGATTTAAAGATTGAAAAGATGACTAAGCAAAGATATACCGCAGGCAAGCAAATCAAATCCTGTAAGTAGCCATTATGCCTAATAAAGAATATAGATAAGACATAAAGATAAATAAGTATACATCGATTTGTATTATTATCAAACCCGAACATGTTCACAAACATTCAGACTGAACCTCAAATCAAACCAAACTTAACTAAAAAGTTTTGTTTCAAATCGGACCCGAACACTTTTTTAAAAATAATTTGAGTTCGGGTTTGATCTGAAAATCAAACTGAACCCAAACTTACCTAAAGTTTGATTTGGTCCGGTCTGATAGGAACCCTACAACGGATATATAAACCCACCAATTTTCTCTTGGTAAAGGAATTCAAACAATTGTATTTTTATTAATTACCTTTTATCCCTTATCTCCTTCTCATTATTATTAAATAAACTATTGGGATTTCTAAGGAACAGACATCTTGGAATAGCCCTCTTGTTAAATTAATAAACTGTGTATTATCTCTTGTTGTTATATAACGAACTGCCTTAGAGAAGTGTATAGTTTTTTACAGATGTAAAGGAAACTATACTTCCTCTTGCACACTGCTTCACGCCCAAAGTAAGGGATCTTAGGAGCCGTGTGATTGTTACTTTATCAGAATTAAAGAAGGCTTCCGGTGCTGTAACATTTGGTGCCTTCTGGCAGAAACCTAATTAAATTATTGGATATTATTGAAGAATTTGGAAATCTTATTATTATTTTTGGCAGAAATATTTATTTTTGGCTATTACTAACACTCTTGCTTTTAATTATATTCTTGTTATTCTCTTACTACTAATTGGAATTTTCTTTTGTTAGATATTAATTACTAATTATATTTTGGAGATTAAAATTTGTTGACAACCTACTACTAACCTTTTATTTTTGGAGATATATATTCTATTATTCTTTTATTAGTTCCTTGAGACTTGGAAACTGCTTTCTCTATATGAATAGAGCTTACCAAGTACATTTGGAACAAATCGAAGCACACGAGACAAGTCATCCTTCCACCCTTACAACAGACGTTCTGCAAGCTTCTCACCCAGATTTATCTTGTACTATCTGTTATCCTCCTGTTAATTTATACTGTAGTTTTCGACACTTTTGGGATGATACCGAGATATTTATTTTGCTAACTATTATACCCAAAAGACTAATGACGCCTACAGAGCCCTGGTTACTGCCTTAGACTATAATAGTGCTAGAGCTGCTGTCTGAGATATTGTTTTTAGCTGCCGCTACAATAATGATAATTTAGACCCCAAGGAAGCTATTGCTGGCTTACTTCTCAGATATACTCCCTATACTCTTGCCCCTATCTTACCTCGTGACTTTTTCACCACTGTACTTGACTTTCACATTGAGAACATTCTCCCTTCTACTCCCTCTTCACCCCAACTAAGGACTGAAAACCTTCTATTTGACTTTTAAAATCAATTAGGAAGAACTGAATTAAATTTTGATACTTCTCCACCCAGATCTATCTATACTTTAGGTCCTGAACAATTAGCTGACCCTCCTATTAGTTCTTCTTCTCCTTTACCTTCTTATAACGAAGATACTTCCTATAATATTTTTCCTGAGCGAATTGCATTTCCTTCCTCGCCTATTTCTGAAATTCCTCTTTATCGTACTCAACAAACTACTCCACCTCCCTAGCCAAATCGATTTATTCGTTTTTTCCAAAATCTTTCTCCTAGTGCTCGCACTACTGCTCCTTTACTACCTCCTGTAGTTGAATACTACCCCACTGTTAATTTAGATATAGACAATACCCCACACCTTACACCTTCATTACCTAATACTCCTCCTCTTAACTACTTTAACCAACTTGACCCAGTTGACTACTATAATCAAAACCAGGAAGCTACTATTATTAGACCTGACCCACCTCTCCAAACTGAGGAAATAAATTTACAACCTCCTGTACCAGAATTAATCCTGCTCTTACCTCCTAATCCACCTGTTAATATGGGAGACGCTGCTTTACAAGCTGCTGCACAAGCCATAACTGATTTTGCTGCTGCTCTTGGACAAGGCTCTGAAAAGACTCTTATAACTGTTACAGATTTTTATAGAGATGGAACCCAAGACCCTGCTGACTGGTAAAAGGAATTTAAAAGAGCTGCTACCGCTAATAAATAGAGTGCTGCACGAAAACTTCAACTTGCTCCTGTGTACCTTAAGTGAGTTGCATTAGACTAGCACCAGGCTTTAAATCCACAACCTAATACATTTAATGATGATGCCTACCAGGATCAAAGTTTTCAACATCTTTTTAAAGCACATTTCTACACGACCAAACAGAAAGCCGTATGGCAAAAACAACTTTTAAATATTAAGCAAGAACCTACTAACACTATAGATGGATATGTTAATAGGTTTAGAACCTTAAAAAAGAAAGTGGACCCAGATGGTGTTTTCTTTGCTGATTTTGTTAAACAACTTTTCATTCAAGGACTGCGCCCTGAGTATGCAGTCAATGTCCAAGCTGTTGTGCCCGCTACTTTGGATGCTGCTATTGAAGGAGCCCTCCAATGAGAATCTGGGAAGTTAATGACTACTCCTACCACTAATACTGACCAAGCTATTCAACAACTTACTGACCAAATTGCCAAGCTGAGTATAAACTTAGCCCAGACACAGACAACACCTACCTCTTCTGTTAACTATGCCGATAACCATGCTCAAACTCCTCGAATGAAAGAACCTCCTATCTGTTATTATTGTAGACGCACTAGACATTTTATCCGTGACTGTAACAGCAGAAAACAGGACCAACGACAAGGATCAATTTCTCGTCGTAATAATAATAATAATAATTATAATAACAATAACCATAACCGAAATCGCAACAACAATCAGAATAGGAACCGGAATGACCGTTCTTCTAACCATACTCTACTAATAGAAATCGCTCCCGCAGTCGTAACAACTTTCGTTCTAGAAGTCAGTCAAGAGATAATAGTTATCGAAATGATAATTATAGAAACTCTTCTAATCGGTCACCTTCTCCTTATTATCGAAGTATAAATTGCCTCATACAGAACCAGACTCAGACATCTTCTCTTACTGCTAATAAATGGGAAATATTGCTTAACAACTCATCTGTTAGAAGTGCTTTAGCTGCCCACCTTTATGAAGAAGCCAAAAATACCAACCTTATTCAGACCTCTGCTTACACTACACCTATTAAGTGTAATATTTCTTTGCAAAACTAGCCCTACCAAGCTATTATTGATAGTAGTGCTTCTATTAGTATGGTTTCTCACAAGACAGATAAAGAACTAGGATTAACTATTGAAAAGGATTCCAATAGTCTTATTGTGCCTGCAGTTGGAACCTCCACTCGACCATTAGGAATTATAAAAGACTTGCCTATTGAAATAGACCATGTTACTATCTCTCTCATCATAGAAGTAGTAGACACTACCTTCTACTCTGTCCTAGGCAACGATTGGAACCAGAAAGTTGAAGCCAATTATAACTGGAAAAATGGTTGTTATACTTTTAGATGGAAAAACAAGAAACATATTATTCCTACTACGTATGAAAGCAATCAATCCCTCCCTAGCCAACCCACTATTACCAATCCAGAAGAATTAGACATTTATAAAACAGAATATTTGCACCCTCGATAAGCTTATGCTTTTAACCTCAAAGAATCAGACAAATCTTCTTCATCTGAAAATGATGAACGGACTGTCTAACAGCCACGCTGCAAAAATAGAAAAGCCCCTAAACAACATGTTTGTGAAAATTGTGGTTCTCCAGATCATTTCTTTGCAGACTGTCCTACTAACCAGTGCAATAGATGTTCAGAATTGGTCATATTTTCGTTAAATGCCTGTGACAAGCCCCAAGACATGCTACTTGCTCTACTTGCCATGATTCTAATTATTTATATAAAGACTGCCCAAACAATATCTGCAGAGGATGCAGTACATTAGGACACATCGAAGCCTACTGCCCCCTCACTACCTGGAAAAGACAAAACTTGGTTTATCAATGTGGATGTACTCTTAATCAAGTTGATACTAATCGTATGTCTACTCATAGCCCTCGCCGTACCCACCACTGTTGCCAATGTAAAGTTCCTAACCGACCTGAAGTTCTCAAAATTCTTGAAGAGAAACTTGTTTGTTCAGGATATTATATAGACTATTACTGCGCTTTAGACCGCGAAAACCCCGAAGTATTCAATTCTTTACCCAAGGTGAAGGACGAGGAATGCTTGTCAACTATAAAGTATGTGATAAATCAGACACCAGATCTAGAATGTGTCAACTAGACAGCCTTCGAGAAGAATTATGGTTTTGTGAATTGGAACATCTCTATGCTTACAAAGCTAGCCAGGATGTCCAATACAATCCTAATTATAATCTTTGGACTAGGATTAAACATTATACAGAATCAACCTGAAATGCTGGACACCAGTATGAACTAAACCAGACTAGAATTACCGCCTTGCGAAAATCCTTTTGGACGAAAATGACCAGACTATTACCCAGGCTTAAGAACCTCTCATATCAGACCGAATAACCCAACCATGGAATCCTTACGAGATGCAACTTATTTTGCAAGTGAACTAGACATTTTACCAGAAAATGATATTGACCCACTCCAAACTATCCTCAATGAATCCTTTGATACGAGTCATCCAGAATATGACCGGCAGTATGCCCTTGCTATGCTGTGTCAAAGTTTTACAGTTCCTGTTGACCTTTGTATAGAATGTTCACATGTCAAACATCAAGAGGAATTAGTTCCAAACCAAGGATATTGTGATGATTGCAAACCCTCAGAACCAGAAATATATTCCCCACCTCCTAATGATATTATTGAGGAACCAGATATGGACCCTCTACCTGACAGTGAAATCCTTGAACCAGAGGATAAATTTCAAGTTCACCAACTTCGACTACAAGTTCAGCAACAAGGCCAATTGATAGAACAATTGCAAGCTAAGATTCAAACCTTGGAAACTGCTAATACTGCCTTCCTATGCTTTTTTCAAGATGAAGCTCAAAATGCACACCAATGAGCTAACACTTTAGACTGACTCTGTTAAAATTTTTAGAAAATCCTAGGCAGGATCATAAACTACCTGCTGACCCAGACCAGATCCAAATACCTAGACACATAAACACTATCGACCTTGAATGAGAAGAATATACTCTAACAACTCAGACCTCTTTAAATATTGGACCACTTAATATTGAACAAGGCCTAGCTTTTCGAAAATTACTAGAAGAATTTGCAGACCTATTTGCAACTGATATAACCGAGCTAGGATGAACTAACCTGGTTACTTACCGAATCTATACTGAGGATGTACACCCCATTCGCTCTCGCCCTTATTCTGTACCTCCCAATAAACAAGAATTTATACAAAAAGAAGTTCAAAGAATGTTGGAACACAAACTCATTCAACCCTCTGACAGCCTATGGACCTCTCCTGTTGTGCTAGTACGAAAGAAAAATGGCAAATTACGATTCTGTATAGACTACAGAAAATTAAATGCTATTACCAAAAAGGATGCTTACCCCTTACTTCATATAGATGAAATGCTTAACACCCTTTTAGGATATTCTTGGTTCTCCACACTTGACTTAGCTAGTGGATATTGGCAAGTTGCCATTGACCCCCAAGACAAGGAAAAGACTGCTTTTACCACACGATATGGGATTTATAAATTTAATATAATGCCTTTTGGTCTCTGTAATGCCCCTGCAACCTTCCAAAGACTAATGGATCATGTATATAAAGGGATTGCATGGAAATTTGTAGTTGTATATTTAGATAACACCATTGTTTATTCTAAGACTTTCAATGAACACTTAACCCATTTACATAGAGTATTTAATAGAATTAGACAAGCAGGACTCAAACTTAATATAGATAAATGTACCTTTTGGATGCACCAACTACCCTTCTTAGAACATTTAATTTCTGCTTAAGAAATTGACCCTGATCCTCAAAAAGTTGAAGCTGTTCAACGAATTCAGCCTCCTAGAAACCTAACAGCCCTTCGATCTTTCCTAAGACTTGCAGGATACTATCGCCAGTTTATTAAAAATTTCTCATCCATTGCTCGACCTTTAAACTCTCTTCTACAAAAAGATGAACCCTATAAATAGCAAAATGAACAACAGAAAGCATTCGAAGAATTAAAATCTAGACTTGTTACTGCCCCTATCCTAGCCTACCCCGATTTTAAACAGATATTTATACTTGCAACTGATGCTTCTTACAATGGCTATGGAGCTACATTAAGCCAACTAGATAGAAATAAAAAGAGCATCCTATTGCCTATGCTACATAAAGAAGAAATGAACTATGCAGCTACTGAACTAGAATGAGCTACAGTTGTATGGGCTATAGAACATTTCCATAAATACTTAGGCACTACCCAATTTATTTTGGTTACAGACTATTCAGCATTAAAATGGTTATGTACTGCTGAACCTAAAGGAAGAATTGGAAGATGGATTTTGAAACTTCAGCCATATAATTTCGAAATTGTTCATAAACCAGGCCAAATTCATTCCAATGTTGATGCCCTCTCACGCTTACCGACCCAGGCTACCAACTCAATTGAATTTTATGAATCTTGATCAATATTATGACCTTTACCACTACCTAGATACAGACCAATTCCCAAATAAATCTACTGATCAAGAACAGAAACAACTTAGGACCCAGGCCAAATATTTTGAAATCAAACACCACTTACTTTATAAAAAAAATAGAAGAAACCCAGACAGACCTCTTAGAGTCATCAAATGGACCGAGGTAGAACTGGTATTATATATGATGCACAAGCACCCTACTGCTGGACATTTAGGAACAGATGCTATGTACCATAAAATATCTGAACGATATTATTGGGATCAAATGTATCGAGACATACAGGAATATGTGAAAACATGTAAAGAATGTCAAAGAAGACAAAAAGGTTGTAGAAAAGAACTTTACACCCTATTCAAATTGGAAGAGCTTTTGAACGTATTGGAATTGACCTTGTAGGACCTTTGCCTATAATTAAACAAAATAACCGCTATATCATTGTTGCTACAGAATACCTAACACGATGGCCAGAAGCCCGTGCTGTTCCAGATGCTGGTGCTAACACACTTGCCAAGTTCATATTTGAAGAAATTGTGTGTAAACATGGAACCTCTAAAGTTATTCTCTCCAATCAAGAATGAAACTTTATTAGTGAAACTATCTGAATTCTCTGTGAACAATTCCTAATTAAGCATAAATTTTCCTCACCATACCGCCCCCAGACGAACGGAATGGTTGAAAGATTTAACCGAACTTTGTGTGAATCGCTTGCCAAAGTTAATTGGACAGATGATTGGGATATTCATATTCCCGCAGTGCTTCTTGCATATCGAACAAAGAAGCATGCCACTACTGGCTATACCCCGTTTTACTTGTTTATGGCTGACAAGCTACCTTGTCTATAGAAGCTCTAATTCCTGTAGAACCAACAGCTGCTCAAGATGTTGATTTACAAGATAGCATCTTGACCCGAGCATACGACTTAATTGAGAAATTACTAGTACTACAAGAAGATGCAAGAAAGAATACAAAGAAATCCCAAGAGAAACAGAAAAAGTATTTCAATTCACAAATACATATTAAAGACTTTAATATAGGAGACAAAGTATGGATACAACGGAAAGACATAGAAATGTCATGCTCTGTTAAATTCTAAGACAAACATACTGGACCCTTTATAATTCATGAAAAATTAGGAAATGGAGCCTATAAATTATGAATATTACAAGGAAAAGTGCTACAGAAATATTATAATAGCGACAGACTCACAAAATACCACGAAGCACAGACATGGAAACCAATAGTTGTTGTGGAAGATTATGAATTTCTAGAAGAAATTTAATCTGACGGGAAGTAACACAGGAAAAATTCTTTGTTAAACAAATGTGTGACCTCAAAAGATATATATATATACACCCAGCCAGACATTAAATTGGAAATTTTTTGATTTTTCCAATTCAAGTAATGGAACAAACTACTCTGCAACCTAATACTGTTCAAGCCCTACGCCATTTCCTTTCTATTTGGAAACAGGACCCAGCCTCTCGTTATATATTAGGAATCTCAAATTCCAATGCACTGTTATGGGATAATGATCAACCCAAACAATATATCGATATTACACCACAGGCAAAAACCCCAGCTTCCAATGAAATGATGAATTAATTGGAACCTTAAACACCCCAGAAACTCTGACACTATCACAACCGAATGATACCTCCTTGTTATCTCGACTCAAGGAAGATTTGAACCAGACATTGCAGCCCCAAGAAGTTAGTCACACTAACCCATATGCTGCCCCCGAATGGAAAACCCAAGTTAATAGAATTTTAAAAGCGCTACCCCAGCATAGTAAATCTCGTAAAGACCAAATTACTATAATCAAAGCTCATTTTTATCTTGGATTACTTTTAGAGAAAGAATCCCTGCAACAAGAGCAAATAAAGGAGTTGATTCAAAAGCAAAAAGGAGATCGAAAAAGTAGAGACATTGTTAAAGGAGCCCAATGGATTTACCAACTTTTCTCGCTACGGCCGAAGAATTTAATTTATCAGACTAACTACTTGGCTGTGACTCAAATAGTCAAGTTAAAGAAGGAAGTTTTCGAATTTCTGATTAATAGTTTAAGACCTTGAAATTTGTAGAACAAATTTTCTTAAGGGGACCGAAATGTTATAGAATAGACTTTTAATATTAGTTTCTTGAATATATAAATATTAGTATAATTATTATTTTTATCCTATTATCTATAGTATTAGTATTGTTAATTATTATCTTAGAAATTACAAGGGAAAAGTAACCGGTGACGCTTGACGCTTAATGCTTGATACTTGACGCTTTACGCTTGACACTTGACGCTTGAAGCTTGATGCTTGATGATTGACCCTTGACGCTTGACACTTGATGCTTGATGCCTGATGCTTGATGCTTCTCGGCGATGATCCTCTATAGCGTTGACGCTTTACTCAACCGATATATAAACCCACCAATTTTCCCTTGGTAAAGGAATTCAGCCAATTGTATTTCTATTAATTACCTTTTATCCCTTATCTCCTCCTCATTATTATTAAATAAACTATTGGGATTTCTAAGGAACAGATACCTTGGAATAGCCCTCTTGTTAAATTAATAAACTGTGTATTATCTCTTGTTGTTACTGCCTTAGAGAAGTGTATAGTTTCTTACAGACGTAAAGGAAACTATACTTCCCTCTTGCACACTGCTTCACGCCCAAAGTAAGGGATCTCAGAAGCCATGTGATTGTTACTCTATCGGAATTAAAGAAGGCTTCCGATACTGTAACAATATAACATATATTACACATGTAGTAGATATAGTCTGTTACATTTGTGAAAAAACAAAATGTATAAAAGTAGCTAATGTGGACCCCAAGTTCAACATCGAGTTTTCATACTCTTTCACTAATAAATATAATTATTTATTACATAAATTAAACAATTATTGGTATCCTCATATACTTCTAATTGTAGCCTCTTTCATAATTGCAAATTGCCTTAAATCTTCTTTGTTAAGTTTTATTAAAAAATGCCTTCCGACTTAGATATATCACAGTAACAAAGTAAGGTTACACAAAGTGTTCACTGTCTAAGATCGCTCTAGTTACCTAATATCTTTGAAAAAGTGGATATAGGATAATACTATATATACTATTTCTACTTGTTCTAATCCCATATATTTTGCAATTTATTTGTCTTTTTTAAGCATTATGGTTCTTGCTTCCTTTAAAACTTGTACTTGTTATTTACGATCTTTTAGAAAAAAGGTTTTGTATTTAAATGCTAAACCTATCTTATGTTGTAATTCTTACTAGACTTTGTATCTCACTACTAATTTGTAATCTTCCATTTTATTCTAATATAAGACTTGACTAAGATATCATATACTATCTGGCAATAAACCAAAAAAGTCAAAATAAAATTGATATTTTCTAGAAAGTTCTATAGTTTCTAGGTGTTTTCTAATTGGGTACACATGATAGGTTTTGTTTGTTTATATGCAAATTATTTGTTTATTTATTAGATTTCTATTTGTTTGTTTATTGATACAAAATTAGATCGATCAAAACAGATTTGCAATACAGGGTCTAGATGAAATTCCCAAAATTTCAACAAAAATTTTTTCTAAGCAGAAATTTTCTTTCTAACTTTCTAACTAATAGTTTTATACAAAATGTCTTATTAAACTACTGTTTATTTTTAAAGCCTTTTTTTTTTGTTATTTGAGTTGGACACTTTTCCTAGTATGGTTTTTGCTCTATACTAAATTTTCCTTTTGTGCCATTTTTGGAACAGATGATTAGCAGAAAGAGTTTTTTGAGTAATTAGTATTTTGAAAAGTAATTTTTCAAAAAATTTTACTAACCATAACTCAGAGTTGGCAATAGAGCTCAATAGAGCCCAATAGAGTGAATAGAGCTCTGAATGGAGCCCATATCGGCTGATTTTGTTTTGACCCCAAAATCAACCAATCATAATTGAGGATTTTCAAAAAATTTTACGCTTAAAATTTTTATGAAGCAGATTTTTATAAAAACGGTCTTTTTAACAAACTTTGTACTTCTAATTAAACATGTAGAAAATTATGAGATTTACATGTTTTATTATAAGCCAAAAGCAGGTTAAAAAGGCCGTTTTTTAAAAAAATTTGCTTCCAAATTCAACCTTGGTAGTTACCAACCAATCAAACAATGATGAACCAATCCTAAAACACCCGAATATATCAACAAACAGTAAAAATACATCTTTCTACAACTTAGCATAGCTGTTTTATTTAAATTTTTTGGTTTTTTATTTTGTCTAGGCGCTAAAAAAGCACTTTGATTAGTTGTATGAGTGCTTCGTTTGTTACTTTTTCGATGTTACTTAGAAGCAAAAATTTGTGTAACTTTTGGTCTAAAAAAGGCCCAAAAATCAAAATCGGCTAATATGCAATAAATACTAGTTTTTTGAGCTCTATTCACACAACCATTGAGCTCTATTGGCTCTATTGTTAACCGTGCTATAACTAGCAGTGATAAATACTAGTTTTACATAATGCATAAATTACTTATTGTACTATATAAATATTTTTTAATTAATACTATATGTGATTTTTATTACTTCATTTTAGTTAGTACAGTATTACAGCTTTTAACTATTCTATTAACTATGTACAACTAAATATTTCCATGTACCACTTTATTATATACAATACAACTAGAGTTCCAAAGTTCAGTTCAGTTCAATAGAGGTTCAGGTCAGGTTTAATGAACCTGAACCTGAACCTGCTCTAAAAGTTCAATACTGAACTAAACCTAAACTTAAAATTATTGAACATGATTCTAAACCTGAACTTAAAAAAAATTCAGTTCAGGTTTAGTTCAAGGTTTATGAACATGTTTAGGTTCATAATATATGCACATGTTTATCTAAATTACAAAGTTAACATCAATTAGTAAAATTTAAAGAGTCATAGCATTTTGTATAATTTTATTAATAAAATAATTAAAAATATTGTTCTACATAAAATTTTACTAATTGATCATAATATTTTGCACTAAGTAAACTTGTTTAGCACCAAAAAAATACATCAAATCAGCATATTTTACTTTGCTCTTCTTAAAATTTGAAAAAATTATACTTAATTTTGGAAATTTTTAATTAAAAATTTAAAATTAAGCATCATTGATACAAATTTTAAAAAAAATAAAATAAAATATACTATATGATATATTTTTTGTGCTAAACAAGTTTACTTATAGCAAGAAGCTACATTCAATTAGTAAAATTTAGAGAATCATAGAAATTTGTATAATTTTATTAATAAATTATACAAATTTCTATGATTTTCCAAATTTTACTAAGAGTCAAAATATCTAAGATTTGTTTATGTTATATTAAGTTCATATTTGCAATAATAGTTATATATATCATAAGCAAAAAATAATTAACTGATTTTAGGGGAAGTGGTGGGTCAGCTTAAGTATCAGGTATAATTCCAGCTAAAATTTTATAATTCTGGCCAAAGTTACAAAATTATTTTTAACCAAAATTATAAATTTATTAACAATATTTAATAATTAATAACTTTTAATTTACTGGATCAAATTTAATAATTTAACTACCAAAATAATCCTCTCAATAAGAGGATTCTAGCAAGCTAAAATTATTAAAAGCTAATCACTAGATCCTAAGTTCAGAATAAATATATATTACAATAAAATTTTTAAAAAATTATAAACAATTTATAGTAATACAAATTTATTCTGATCTCTGGATTCTGTAATTGGATTTTTATAATTTTGAGCTTGCTAGAATCCTCTTATTGAGCTGATTATTTTGGTAGTTAAATTATCGAAATTGGCATAGTAGATCAAAGTTATTAACAATTAAAAGTTAATTTTCAATTGTTAATAACTTTTGAGCTACTGGGCAAATTTTGATGATACAACTACCAAAATAATCAGCTCAATGAGAGGATTCTAGCAAACCTAAAATCATAAAAATCAAATCACAGGATTCAGAGATTGAAATAAATTTGTGTTACTATAATTTTTTAATAAATTATAAAACTTCTATAGTAACACAAATATATTCTGATCTTAGAATCCAGTGATTAGATTTTAATAATTTTAGGCTTGCTGAAATCCTCTCATTGAGTTGATCATTTTGATATTTGAATTATCAAAATTGGCCTAGTAGATCAAAAGTTATTAACAATTGAAAATTAATTTTAATTATTAATAACTTTTGATCTACCAGGCCAATTTTGATAATTTAACTGCCAAAATGATTAGCTCAATAAGAGAATTCATGCAAGACCAAAATTATAAAAATCCAATCACAGGATCCAGAGATCAGAATAAATTTGTATTACTATAAATGGTTTATAATTTTTTAATAAATTATAAAACTTTTATAGTAAAACAAATCTATTCCAATCTTGGGATTCAGTAATTAGATTTTAATGATTTTGAACTTGCTAGAATCCTTTCATTAAGAGGATAATTTTGGTAGTTAAATCATCAAAATTGGCCCAGTAGATCAAAAGTTATTTACTATTAAATATTATATCTTACTTTTTAATAATCATAAAATCTGATTGGCTGATTGGGTATCAGGTGGAGTGAGTGGATAGGAGTGAGGTGGGCTCATAGTAAAAAAAAATTAGCTAATTTCTGGAAGCCCCCTAATTAATATAGCATCTTGCTCTAAGTAAACTTGTACAGTATCAAAAAATACATCATATCAATATATAATTATATTATTTTATTTTCCTTAAAATTTGTATCAAAGATACTTAATTTTGAATTTTTGATGAAATTTCTAAAATTAAGCATCTTTTTTTCAAATTTTAAGAAAAGTAAAATAAAATATACCGATTTGATGAATTTTTTGGTGCTAAACAAGTTTACTTAGTGCAAGAAATTATGATAAATTAGTAAAATTTCATGTAGAACAAAATTTTTAATAATTTTATTAATTGATAATCTATTTGTCAACTGGAGAAAGGCAAAATGTGGCGTTCTTCCATATAAATTTTTTTTTTACTATGTTAACAATACATGTCCACTAATTGAAAGTTGTAGAGCTTAGCGAAACTAAATTAATGATGTTAGATTATCCAAATCGGCCCAGTAGATAGTGAGATATTATCAAAAAATGATTGACTAACTATATAAAATTCTGTGACGCAAATTACATAGGTGAAATGTGGCATGTTTCTATTTAAAAGTTTTTTTCTTACTAAGTTAACGGCACATGTCTACTAATTAAAAGTTGTAGAGATTGTTGAGATGCATCAACGCTGATTAAATCATCTGAATTGGCCCAGTGAATAGCAAAATATCATCGAAAAATGATTGGCTGACTATATAAAATTTCTATATAAACAATGTTTGTTTAAATAGTGTCACAGGATAAATGTGATATTATAAATGTCAAATAATCATTAAAGGTATACTGCAATATATATTATATAATCTCCGATCATGTATAATTGACAATACATGATTTACAATACATAATTGATTATGCATACAATTAATTGTATATAATTGATCATGTATGCTCTTATTGAATAGGGCTCAGCTTACAGTGAAATGACTTAGAAACCATACAATCTATCATATGATATGATAACGTCATAGATAAAATGTTGTATAAATTTAATCTCGTAGTTACCATAATATTCTATAATATTAGAATAGTGTTGGAATAATGATTTCCATAAATAATTGTAAAGTATAAAAAGGAGGTTGTTTTACCTCTTTAAAAAAATAATCTTCAGATTATATAGAATACCAATTTAATAAAGAAAATAAATATTAAGTTCAGATTGTCTTACAATTAAATCTGATATAAAAATATAATAAAACTTGGATTATCTTCATATTCAAGTTAACTTTTCTACTAAAATCAAACAAAATTACCAAGTTACACCTTTGGCAAACTGCCTTTATTCATCTTTTGCATCAAATCTATAATGTATCATACATTTTTCCCCATAACAATTAGTAGTGACTGTGAGATACCAATTTCGTAACGGAAATTTTTTTTTACATAAAATAAATACTGAACAGTTTCAACAATTTATAAAGATGATAGTAAAATCTCTTGAGAACCAGAATGGGAGTACGTTGGCTCCAAAAGAAAACAACTATGTTAAAGTTAAAGGTTTTTACAGTACTGATAAAGAAGATCCTTTTGAGTAGTTTAATAAATTCAAATGTGCCGCTGAAGCTAATAATTGGATTAAAAATCACTGGTTAAAAATTGTGTCCAGATATTTAAAGAAACGGCTGCTAACTGTATAAAGAAAATAAAAATAATATAGAAAGTTGGAAAACCAAGGATGAAAATGAAGGAAAAAAGAAAAAAAGTTTTTATTACTTGTTTGTAGAGCATTTATTACACCAGAATGGCAACATTGATAGCAAATAGATTTGAACTCATTGAAACAACAGAATTCAAAAAAGTGGATCTATATGCTATAAAATTTAAAAGTTTGCTTAGTCAGATCAATTTGGACAAAGGATTGTTAGATAGATTTATTGTAGGGATGATTTTAAGTAGCTTAAAAAGAAATAATACTACTTTTGTGACTGTTGCAGCCCCTAAGGATTTAAATGAAGCAATCACTGCAGCAAGAAGAGTTGAAGCATGTAACTATTACAGGCAATATTCCACTAACAGACAGAAGGCACTACAGCAATTGGAAAGTGAATTAAGTAATTTCAAAAAAAGAATTAATATAATGGCTTTAAATTATACCACTTCAGAGATGATGATTTTTTGCAGTAAACTTACCAATTCCATCTGTAACAAAACCAAATTCTGCAAAATTCTGTGCATCAAAATTTATAATTTCTGCGTGAATTCTGCATTGGTTATTTATAAATTCTGTGTTGGTTATATAGAGATCTTGAATATTCTGCAATCAATTTGTCATTTGTCTTCAGATTATTTTGGATATTAGGCAAAAAATTTTTGCCTGACCATGCTTGTATTTCAGGTTTATTTATTTTCTATATTAGAGCTTTTTAGAACTTTTCAAAACTTTCAGAAGTTATATTTTTAGAACCTTGTACTTATAAAAAAAACAAATAATTTATAAATCCCTACTTACTGTGGCAATTCCATGCTATTCTTAATATATTCCATGTTTACAACCTAATTTTGTGATTTCTGCGACATTCTGTGAAATGCAGAAAATCATTGTCCCTATACCACTTAAACAGACAGAATTAAAACTATCAAAAAGCGTCTTCAAAACAATTATCAAGGATATAAAAGAAAGTTTGAAGAAGAATGCCACAAATGTGGGAAAGCAGAACATATAGCATAACATTGTATGTTAGGAAAAACAAGGTATTTAAATACAAAAGAAGCTTTTGTTAAGTCTAAAAATATCAACTTCTACAAATTAGTATATAAAAAGTTATAGATAATCCAGAAGTATACAATATTGGTAATGATTTTACGCTAAAGACTGCAGAATGACTGATAGATTCTAATTGGAATAAGAGACTAAGAGAAAAAAAGGAACCAAGGCTCAAAACCCGGAGATAGATGAAACAAGACAAGAAATGAATGCTCACCAAAATCTTATGCCTGAAAGAAGTCATAGATCAGATAACAAGGAAGGAAGTGTGTGGCATTGGTTGTTGATTCCCTTTTACTCTACAATGTTGCTGAGAATATCTTGTCATTACCTACTAGTGCTACTGTAGGTCAATTATTGCAATACCCAAATCAAAAAAGAAACTTAGAACAAGTATTAAAACAATTATTACCAATTCAAAAAGCTAATTTAGTTAGTTCAGAAGAGCATAAATGAACTACAGTAGCAAGGTGCTATGTAAAATACAAGGAAATCCTATATTGTCTATTTTGGATTCTGGCATGCTGTAAGTATTATGTTTATATAGTTATTTAATAAACTATAGTTAAGTATGAATGAAAAAGTTACAACTATAGTAGTAATAGCTACTAGTTCTAAAGCCAAAATGTTAGATAAAGTAAGAAATGTGAAAATAGTTATAAAGGACATTGTTATACCCACAACATTCTACATAATTGAGCCAACAGAAGAGACATTATTGTTAGGAACTAATTGGTTCCAAAAAACAAATGCTTATATTTATTTTGATGAGCAAAAATTATATTTGCATTTTTAAATAAATTTGTGAAAGTACTAATTTCTAATAAAAAGTGAGAAATCTTAAACCCTACGAAGAAAAAAGAAAATATGATAGTGAAGGAGATGACACCTTCGATGAATTCAATTATGAGGAAGATGAAGAGATAGATGAAGTAGAACGTTATTTTCTTGAAGAATACTATGAAGAAAATTTAGCATTATTTTTAACAAATATTGAAGAAGTGCCCATGAAAGAAAATAAAAAGGAAACAAATATTGTTGAAAAATTTGACAAATTATAAGAAATGACAGGTTGACTCTGCAACAACAACAAAATGCACAAGAATTATTATAGAGCAGGAAGAATATATTTGCTTAAGGCCTAGAAAATCTAGGACGTACCAAAGTTATTAAACATACTACAAATACGGGAGATACCGCACTCATAAATCAAGGTTTGTATAAAGTGGCTCGTGAAGAAAATGAATTTATTAGAAAAAATTAGGTAAGTTAAAAAAAAAGAATTAATTTGGGACACATTTAGCCCTTGGGTGTCACCTGTAGTAATTGTACTGAAAAAGGGTAAAAAACTTCATTTTTGTATTGATTACCATAAATTAAATGTGGTTATGAAAAAGGACACTTATCCTCTTCTACACATTAATGATCTTTTGGATAAATTTGAAAAAGCTGAATAGTTTTCTACTTTTGATTTAATGAGCAGGTATTGGCAGGTTGGGGTAAAAGAAAAGGATAAGGAAAAAACTACTTTTATAACCAAATTTGGCATGTATGAATTCAATGTGATTCCATTTGGGTTGTGTAATACTTCAGGAACGTTTTAAAGGCTTATGGATAAAATCTTATAAGAATGTAATAGACAGTATGTAGTGATATATTTGGACGATATAAACATTTATTCTAAAACATTTTGTGATCACCTAAACTACCTAAAAATTATTTTTGGTAAACTCAAAAGTGCCAGGCTTAAACTAAACCTAAACAAATGTAATTTCTTCCAAAAGAAGATACATTATCTAGAACATATAATAAACAGAGAAGGTATACGATCAGATGAATCAAAAATTAAAAAAGTAAAAGAATTCCCAATCCTGAAGAATATTAGACAGCTATGGGGTTTTCTTGGATTGGCCTCCTAATATCAACGATTTGTGAAGGGATTTGTGAATATAGCTCGCCCCTTTATAAGCTATTAAAAAAAACTATAGTATATGAATGAACTAAAGAAAAACAGTACGCATTGAAACTTTGAGAGACATCTAGTAAAGGCTCCTATACTAAGGTATCCTGATTTCAAGGAAATGTTTTACTTATATACAAATGCTTCGAGCACTGGACTGAGAGCCATATTAGCTCAAAAAAAACAAAAAACAAAAGGAGTATGTAGTTGCCTATGCAAGTAGGGGACTTTTCAAGACTGAGCTTAATTATTCTGTGCCAGAGTTAGAGTGTTTAGCTATTGTATAGATAGTAGAGCATTTTTACCATTATTTAGGAGCCAAATACTTTATTCTAATAACAGATCATGCGGCTCTTAAATGGCTACATACACTGAACCAAAAGGAGTTAGAGCTTGTTAGATTTTAAGACTACAGCTGTATAATTATACAATTATATATCATTAAGGAAAAAAATTTTCGAATATTAATGCTTTGTCGCGAATGTACCTAGGAAAAGAAGAAAATATGGAAATAAGTTATAAAAAAAAAAAAAAAAAAAAAAAAAAAAAAAAAAAAAGAGAGAGAAAGAGATTAAGACATTATATAAAAGACACATATATCACTATTCTTAACCCTTATATAATTTTTTTTGGTTAATAAATTATAAAAAAGTCTTCTTCCAGAAATTTATGATCCTAAGTTTTTTTTTTCTGAAAAATTTATTATATATAATTAAAAAAAAAATCCCAAGGGTAAGGTACTTTGTTTGTAAGCCACCAAAATGTGCAAAGATTGAGGGTAACCAACTCGTAAGTTGCGATATAGCCTGGTATCGGCAGCAAAATGCTAGAATTGGTACTGCGCGAAAATGGACCTTGGAAGTGTAAATGAAATAACATTATAAAAAAAAATTTTTTTATATATTTCCAAGGGTAAGATACTCTGCCTGTAAGCTGCCAAAATATGCAAAAATTGGGTTTCCAACCCGTAAATTATGATATAGCCTGGTATTGGTGAGTAAAATGCTAAAATAGATACTGTGCGAAAATGGACCTTAAAAGTATAAATAGTAACATTTTGTTCCAAAGTTGTATAGAAATACATATATAAGTATATGCAAGTTGGCAATATCTAAATGTTAAAGCCTTCGATAATAGTTAAAGCAAGCGAAAGGTATTAATAAAATGAGGAACAATGATAATATATAATCTAAATATTGGAAATTATTAGTTATTTTACTTGAGGCCTCACTATGGCCCCTACTGGCCTATAGATAAGTATTAGTACATTTTATACATAATTTTTCAAATTCGAAATACTTATTTTTATTTTTTGCTAAGATAAATCAAGAATCGGTTAAAGAATCAACAGGTTTTCTTCCTTTATTGTAGTTAAAATTATTCATTTATATACATTTGAATTAATTAGAGAACACATTAATATGCTAATTGACACATTAATGTGTTGTTTAATATATAACATGCTAACACAACTAAGCCTAGCACGTTAACCTGCTATTAAAAATATTCAAAATTTGTACTCTTTAACACATAAATATGCTAACACGTTAATATGTTTTAAAAGATTTTACAAAAAGGGGTAATTATATGTCTATAATCAAATTTACATAGATTTTGACTATTATTTAATGAAATATACAAAAATAGAAACGAAGTTATCTATACTAAATAAAGAGAAGATCTAACTACAGGGTAAACTAATAGAGAAATTCAAATCTTCAAATGTCACAATTTCAAATTGTGACATACTCCTCCACCTGATTTCCAACCTCTACTATAGGTTGCTTAAGTTTGAAAGCAAAGTGAAAACCTTCTATGGAATCAAAGATTAGAGTAAAAGGCCTATTCTTTGGTAAGTATCTGAACCCTTGGTTTTTCTGGGGCATTTCACTATTTCTAACTATTTTTTTACCCTTTCTTTCTTTCTTTCTTTGTTACTATCCATTCTACATGCTACGGCTGCATCATTATTTTTACCAGATTTAATATCTTATTAATACTCTCTTTGATTTGCACTATTGATTCTTCAAATTGATTTTTGAACTACATATCATTATTCTTGAATGTATTCTCAATTACTGACTTTAAATTATCAAGTAATCCTCTTTCAATTGGTTTCAAATCCAGTTCAAAGGCCGTTTCTTCACTTTTACATACACTTATACTACTCATAAATGCTCTAGTTATATTGCCTAATTCAACTGACTTGTAACAACAACTGGGCTCCTTAGTTTCATCTATTTTAACTTCTATTCTGCCTTGAGAACAGTCTCTAACTTTAACTGTTTCTTCAGTAAGTTCTCTTTTAGTAGGCTCATTTATTTCTTTAGCAGTCTTTTGGAATTCACTAACTTTTCTCATTCATTCTTTACAGGCATAAGACAAAGCTCCTTCAAGAGGTACTTTGAATTTATCATCATTATTACCTTCATTCTTCTCAACGTCAAGGTATCACAATCACTTTCATCTGGAGGTTCATCGTCTACAAATTTTTTTTCTAGGCTCACTTTCTCCAATTTGTCCAACTTCCTTTTACTATCTATTCCAGTACACTTTTGATGATTCCACAGGATTTTTATTACAATATTGATGCCGGTTTCAAGGCTGGATTCAAAAGTTTCTTCTATATAATCTATCTTAGCAGTTTTGTCAACAACTTCGAAATCTATATTATTTCTCTTGTCGATTTCATCCTTGTTTTTATCCACTTCAACTTCATATGCCTTTGTTTCGTCCTTTTTAACTTCAACTCAATTTTTACAGCAAGGTACAACTGTATTCATTTTGTTAGCACTTTCTATTTCAGCAACTCTTATTTGATTGTTAAATAGGTCTTCTTCTTCTTTTTTTCTTTTATCTTTATACTTATCTATTTCAATCTCTAATTCTTTCTTTACGTTCCTTTTAATTTCACTTCTGTTTTCACAATAAGGTCCAAGGGTGCATATTCCATCAGCAGTTTCAATCTCTGGTGCTGGAATCAATTTCAGTATAAGATCATTACATGTGGCAACTAATTTTTGGAGGAGTTCGAGGTCAACTTTTTCTTCTTTAGATTCAAGCTCAGCATGCTTGAATTTTTCTTTCGAGGTTTCATTAGGGATATGATAGGTGTTGAGTACTTCAGTTATAGTGGATCTTTTCTATTGTAGCATAGTTGTGTGGACTTTCTCAGGGGGTATTCGAATGTGCAAAGGTAAGTATATGATTTTTTCTGTTCCTTTATTGTTATCAACTTTTATTATATTTTCTATTATTTTTAATGTAAATTCTAGGACTTTTGGAATTTGATTATCATTGATAAGGTCACAAAGAATTTGATCTATTATTTTGTTAAACTCTTTAAGCTGTTCTACAGTAAGTCTTTTGAGAAGTGTATTACACTTTTGACCCAAACGTTTTACATTTAGACATTCGAGGATGAGATAGCTTGCTCTTACATAGTTTCTTACAGGTAGATCAAGATCTACTATATTGTCATAGATCTTGAAAGAATTGTTGTTGCAGAGATTGTGGACGAATAACAGGAGTCGGACAAGAGGTTTCTTAGTAAGCTTGATTTAGGTATTGGGAAGTTTGCTTTGGAGGTTGATGAGGCTTGAATTGACATATAAAGGATGCGGTTTGCGATTGTTGAATAAGTTGTACAAGTTGATAAATTAGGTCAAAAGAAATTGTAGTGATTGGGATTTAATATTATAGAGACTATAGAAATACTATGGGTAAGTATAAGACAACTTTGGGATTTTTACTCTATATAATTCGACATGGAATTCTAAAAACAACGGGATTTTCTAAAATAAAGCTTTAAAATAGTATAACTAAAAAGAAATTACAGAATAATAACAGATAATAAGGAAAATTTATGAGATACTAAAATTATAGAGTTTACTACAAATGCTGTGTAATTCACACAACTGGTACCAAATATAACTATTAAGGTAGGAGAGCATATATATTTTACCAATTTAACTCTAATAGGTTTCTGATTTACTCAAATAAAGGTCTCTTCAGTACTATACTAGCTTACTTTCTTTATTTTTTTTTAAGTAAAATTGAAGGAAACTTCTATACTTGTATTTTATTGTATTGTATTGGGTACTATCATATTGAATCAGGTTCTCTTCCTTTATTAAAGTCAAAATTATTTACATTAATGTGTTGTTTACTACATAACATGCTATACAACTAAGCCTAGCATGTTAACGTGCTGTTATAGAATAATTTGTAATTTTGGTAAAAATTAGAAATTAGTAACATTTAACAATGTTAAATAATGACTAGTAATATTAAATAATGATTGGTAATATTAGATAATGATTAGTAACGTTTAATAATGATTGATGACGCTTAACGATGCTTAGTGATGCTTAATGATGCTTAGTGATACTTAATGATACTTAGTGGCACTTAACGATGCTTAGTGACGCTTAACGACGCTTAGTGACGCATAGCTCAATAGATATATAAACCCATCTTATTTCCCTTAGTTCTAGATAGATCCAGATATTGTATTTTATATTTACCTTTATATTTATCCTCATCTCTTATTATTAATAAACTCTTGGAATTTTTAAGGAACAGACACCTTGGAATAGCCCTCTTGTTAAATTAATAAACTGATTATTATCTCTTGTTGTTTATACTGAACTGCCATAAAGAAGTGTGTGGTTTCTTACAGACATAAAAGAAACTATACTTTCATCTTGCACACTGCTTCACGGCCAAAGTAAGAGATCTCAGGAGCCATGTAATTGTTACCTTATCGGAATTTAAGAAGGCTTCCAGTACTGTAACATTTGGTGCCTTCTGGTGTAAACCTATTTAAATTGTTGGATATTATTGAAGAATTTGGAAATCTTCTTGTTACTTTTGGCAGAAATATTTATTTTTTTGGCTGTTACTAACTCTCTTGCTATTTAATTGTGCTCTTGTTATTCTCTTACTACTTACTTGAAATTTTCTTTTTTTTTTTGTTGGATATTAACTACTTACTATATTTTGGAGATTAAAATTTTGTTAACAACTTACTACTAACCTTTATTTTTTTAAGATATATTCCTATTATTCTCTTATTAGTTTCCTTGAGATTAGGAACTGACTTTTCTGTATGAATAGAGCATACAAGTTATATTTAGAACAAATTGAAGTATACGAAACAAGTCACCCTTCATCGCTTGCTATAGACGTTTTACAAGCCTATCATCCTGATTTATCTTGTACTATCTGTTATCCTATTGCTAACTTATACCATCCCTTCCAACAATTTTGGAGAACATATAGTGACAACTATTTTGCTACTACCTATTCTCAAAAGACAAATGACGCTTACCAAGTTCTAGTCACTGCTACTGATTATAATACTATTAAAGCTGCTGCTAAAGATATTGTTTTTAGTTGCTGCTATAATAACGACCTTTTAGACCCAAAAGAAGTTATCACTGGGTTACTCCCAAACATACCTCTTATACTCTTGCACCTACCTTTCCTCTTGATTTTGAAGCTACACTACTTGACTTTCACATTGATGACCTTCTTCCTTCTACTCCTTTACAACCTCAGCTTAGGACTGAAGATTTTCTCTTCAATTTTCAAAATCAATTAGGCAGAACTGATTTAAACTTTGATACCTCTCCACCCAGATCTATATATACTTTAGGCCCTGAACAATTAGCCAATGCTGGTGTTGGTTCTTCTACTGATACTTATATACCAATCCACTAACGACTTGAGCTTCCTTCTTTGCCTATCTCAGAAATTCCATATCACTATACTAGAGAACCCACTCCTCCTCCACAACAAAATCGTTTTCTTCGCTATTTACAACAAATATTTTCTCCTGCTACTCGCACAACTGATCCTTCATCTCCTCCTGTAGTTGAATATTACCCTACTGTTAATTTAGATATCACTGTTACTCCACGCTATACACTTCCATTACTTAATACCCCTCCTCTTAACACTCAAAATTTAATTGATCCTTTTGATCATTATATACAAAACCAAGATGTTACTATTGTTAGATCTGACTCTCCTCAACGATTCAAGGAAATAAATTTACAACCCCTTGTTGAAGAATTAAACCCTATCTTACCTCTCAACCAACTAGACGAAGAAAATCCAATAGAAAACGCTGCTTTACAAGCTGCTGCACAAGCCATAACTAATCTTGCTACTGCTCTCGGACAAGGCTCTAAGAAAGCTCTTATAACTGTTACCGATTTTTATGGGGATGGAACTCAAGACCCTGCTGACTAGTTAAAGAAATTTAGAAGAGCTGCTACCCCTAATAAATAGAGTGCTGCACAAAACCCTCAACTTGCTCCTGTATACCTTAAAGGAATTGCATTAGACTGGTACCAGGCTTTAAATCCACAACCTAATGCTTTTAATGATAATAGTTACCAGGACTGAAGTTTTCAACATCTTTTTAAAACACATTTCTACATTACTAAACAAAAGGCTCTCTAGCAAAAACAACTTTTCGATATAAAACAAGGACCCACTGAAACTGTGGATGAATATGTTAACAGATTTCATACATTACAAAGAAAAGTGGAACCAGAAAATATCTTCCCAGCTGACTTTGTTAAACAACTTTTTATCCAAGACTTGCACTCTGAGTATTTAGTTAATGTTCAAGCTACTGTACCTAATACTATGGCTGATGCTATTGGAGTAGCCCTCCGCTAGGAAACTGGGAAATTGATGACTACCTCCATCACAAATACTAATCAAGCTATTCAACAACTTACTGACCAAATTGCTAAGCTTAGTGTTAACTTGGCCCAAACACAGACTATGCCTACCTCTTCTGTTAATTATGCTGACAACCATGCCCAAACCCTTCAAATGAAAGAGCCTCCTATTTGTTGTTATTGTGGACGCACTGGACATTTTATTCGTGATTGTAATAGTAGGAAACAAGACCAATGACAAGGATCCAATTTCGTTATAATAATAATAACAATAACCAGAACAGGAATAACAACCAGAATAGGGACCGAAATGGATGCACTTCTAGTCGCTATCCCAGCAACTGAGACTGTTCTCGCAGTCATAACAAATTCCGTCCTAGGAGCCAATTTAGAGATAATAATTATAGAAGCCAAAATGATAATAACTATTGCTCTTATCAAAACTCCTCTAATCGATCTTCTTCTTCCTATCATCGAAGTGTCAATTATCTTACCCAAAACTTGATTCAGATACCCTCTCTTACTGCTAACAAGTGAGAAACATTGCTCAATAATCCATCTATCCGAGGAGCCTTGGCAACTCACTTTTATGAGGAAGCTAAAAATGCTAATCTTGTTCAAACTCCTGCCTATACTATACCTGTCAAATGTAATGTTTCTCTTCAGGACAAATCCTATTAGGCTATTATTAATAGTAGTGCTTCGATTAGCATGATTGCCCACAAGACAGTCAAGGAACTTGGATTGACCATTGAACAGACCTCTAATAGCCTTATAGTACCTGCAGTTGGAATCTCTACCCAACCTTTAGGAATTATAAAAGATTTACTAGTTAAAATTAACCACATTACTATCCCTCTTACCATGGAAGTAGTAGACACTACCTTCTACTCTCTTCTCTTGGAAAATGACTGGAATCAGAAAGTTGAAGCAAACTAAAATTGGAAAAATGGTTGTTATACCATTAGCAAATTATATATACGTAATATTCTGTAAGATATTACGGCCCGTAATATTACGAAAATCTTAAAATTGCCACAGTTTATTACGTAATATATTACGTTATATTACGGTAATATTACGGTTATTATTTCAGAATATTTCGAAATATATTGCAAAATATTGCGAAATAGACCAAATAAAAAAAAGCTCCTACAGGAGTTGTGTACTCATGCAGATCAATAAACTAATGCGCGCAGGAGGTAATATTTTGATATTTTTGCATTGTTTCGCAATATTTTGCAAATTTTCGCAAATTTTCAAAAATTTTTAAAAAATAAATAAACGATATACATATTCACATAATCTTACTTTTTACAGGTTTTCACAATATTTCGCACAGTTTCGCAATTTAATATAAAATTTTTATTTTTTATTTATTATTATATATTATATTTTACATTTATTAAATATATATTTTTAATTAATATTACATACTTTATTATATATTACATATTATTTCTACATTATTACAAATATTTTAAACTACTTTCGCACTTCATCGCATCTCATTCTATCACTATATGCAAAAAACTAGCTTTACACACTTATTTTCGCTCACTTCACAGTTAGTTATTATCTTCACTTTTTTGTTTTTGAAAGTGTCAGAAGTCATTGTTGGAATGCGCAAAGATTCGAAAAGTTGTTGTTTTTCTCGCAAAGTGCTAAAATAAAATAAATTATGTAATAAAAAAAAATTTAAAAATAAACCAAAAAATAAAAACAAAAAACATGAAACAAAAAAAAATTGAAGCGAAACCTTAAAAAACTTGCAAAAACTTGCAAAAATTAGCAAAAACTTGCGCCCATTTCTCTAAAAAAGTGTTCTTAAAAATTTAGAAATTGCTTGGGGTGTGTTCTTGAAAGTGTAGGAAGTTGTCGTTGAAATGCGCAAGGTTTCGAAAAGTTGTTGTTTTTTACANAAAAAAAAAATAAAGCGAAACCTTGCAAGAACTTGCAAAAATTAGCAAAAACTTGCGAAAACTTGTACCTATTTTTCTAAAGAAACGTTCTTGAAAATTTAGAAAGTTGTCGTTGGAATGCGCAAGGTTTCGAAAAGTTGTTGTTTTTCTCATGCCGAAATAAAATAAATTAATAAAAAAAATTTAAAAATAAACCAAAAAAACAAAAACAAAAACCACGAAACAAAAAAAAATGAAACGAAACCTTGCAAGAACTTGCAAAAACTTGCAAAAATTTGCAAAAATTTGTGAAAACTTGCACCCATTTTTCTAAAAAAGCGTTCTTGAAAATTTAGAAATTTCTGAGAGTGTGTTCTTGAAAGTGTCAGAAGCCGTAGTTGGCATGTGCAATGGTTCAAAAAGTTTTGTTTTCTCGCAAAGTGCCAAAATAAAATAAATTAATAAAAAATTTTTAAAAATAAACCAAAAAAACAAAAACAAAAAACACGAAACGGAAAAATAAATGAAACGAAACCTTGCAAGAACTTGCAAAAACTTGCAAAAACTTGTGAAAACTTGCAAAAACTTGCGCCCATTTCTCTAAAGAAGCGTTCTTGAAAGTTTAGAAATTGCTAGAAGTTTGTTCTTGAAAGTGTCAGAAGTCATAGTTGGTTTGCGCAAGGTTTCGAAAAGTTGGGTGTTTTTCTTGTAAAGTGCCGAAATAATAAAAAAATTAAAAAATAAATAAATAAAAAAAAATGGAAAAAAACAAACGAAAACCAAAAAAATGAACGAAACAAAAATAAAAAACAAAAAAGTGAAAAAAAAACAAAATAGAAGATTTAATTATAAACAAAAGATCTAATCTGATCTTGTAGTACAGAATTTGAAATTATCAAACTATTTCGAACTATTTCGAAAAATTAGTAGTGAGTTATATGATTTAAGATTAAATTTTTAATATTTTATGTACCAACTAATGCATTTTCTAGTCTAATGCACGATCCAGGTTACAGATCTACTGATTTAGCT
The DNA here is from genome assembly GCA_003550325.1 of Gigaspora rosea. Classification (NCBI taxonomy): domain Eukaryota; kingdom Fungi; phylum Glomeromycota; class Glomeromycetes; order Diversisporales; family Gigasporaceae; genus Gigaspora; species Gigaspora rosea. The sequence continues at coordinate 462,231 of QKWP01000095.1, read as the reverse complement.
TGGTTTTCTAGTTCTAAAATATTTTGAAAGGGTTTAAAATATTTTGTAATATATTTCGAAATATTTCGAAATTACTTTTGTAATATTTCGAAAATTTGATATTTCGAAATATTTCGAAATATATTACGTAATATTTTGCTTATATTACGGTTCATAAGATCTTATGTAAGATTACACTATTATAAATTTGCTGATGACTTTTAAGTGGGACAACAAAAAGCACACTATCCCTACTACTTATGAGAGTAACCAACCTTTACCCAGCCAACCTACTATTACTGCACCAGATGAATTAGACCTCTATAAACCAGAATACTTGTATCATCGAATGCTTATGCTTTTGATTGAGAAGACTCAGACCAATCTCTTTCTCTAGAAGAAAATGACTGGACTACTTATCAATCTTGTCGCAGAAATAGAAAAGCTCCTAAACAATGTGTTTGTGAAAATTGTGGTTCTCCTGATCACCTCCTTGCAAATTGTCCTACCAACCAATGTAACTGATGCTAGGAATTCGGTCACATTTCTGTTAAATATCCTAAACAAGCCCCAAAGCATTCTACTTGCCCTACCTGCAATGACTCCAACCACTTATATAGAGACTGTCCCAATAATGTCTGCAGAGAGTGCAGTACATTAGACCATATTGAAGCTTATTGTTCTCTTGCTACTTGGAAAAGACAAAACCTGGTTTATCAGTGTAGATGTACTCTTGAACAGGTTGATAGTAATCATCTACCTACAAATAGCTCTCGCAATACCTACCATTGTTGTCAATCTCGAGATGATTCTAGAAGTATCCAATTCTTTACCCAAGGTGAAGGACGAGGAATGCTTGTTAATTGCAAAGTATATAATAAATCAGACACTAGACCTAGAATGTGTCAACTAGACAGTCTTTAAGAAGAATTATAGTTCTGTGAATTGGAACATCTCTATGCATATAAGGCTAGCCAGAACATCTAGTATAACCCTAACTATAACCTTTGGACTCAAATTAAGCATTATACTGAATCAACAAAGAATGCAGGACACCAATACAAAATGAACCAGACCAGAATCTACCAACTTGCAAAGATTCTTTTGGATGAGAATGACCAGACCATTGCCCAGGCCTTAGAACCTCTGACCTCTGACTGTATCACTAAACGCTTGAGCTACGAGGAAATGCAACTTATATTGCAAGCTAAATCAGACTTATTGTCAGAAAATGATATCGATTCCCTACAAACAATTTTAGATGAGTTCTTTGATTCTAGCCACCCAGACTATAACCAGAAGTATGCTCTCGCTATACTTCGAAGAAACTTTACAGTTCTTGTTGACCATTGCCAGGAATGTTTACATGTTAAACACCAAGAAGAATTGAATGCAAATCAGGGATACTGTAATAATTGCAAGCTTCCTGACCCAGAAATTTATTCACCTCTTACTGAAGAAACTAGTAAGGAAACAGATAATAGTTCACAGTTTGGCCAGCTTCAGCAGCAAATACAACAACAAGACCAATTGATAAAACAACTACAAGCGAGAATTGAAGCTTTGAAAACTACCAACGCTACTTTACTACACTTTTTCCAAAAAGAAGCCCAAAATGCTCACCAATGGGCTAATGCCTTGGATACGCTTTGTCAGAATTTTTAAGGAATCCTAGGCAAGATCATAAACTACCTGTCAACTCAGACCAGGCCCTTATACCTAGACCTGTAAATATTATTGCTCTTGAATATGAAAAATATACTCTGTCAACCCAGACTTCACTAAATATTGAACCACTTAATAAAGAACAAGGTCTAGCTTTCCGAAAATTATTAGAAGAATTTGTAGATCTCTTTGCAACCGATATAACTGTTAGGACGAACTAACCTGGTTACTCATCGAATCTATACTGAGGATGTACACCCTATTCACTCTCGTCCTTATTCTGTACCTCCTAATGAACAAGAATTTATACAAAAAAAATCCAAAGAATGTTGGAACATAAACTCATTCAACCCTCTGACAGCCCATGGACCTCACCTGTTGTTCTAGTATGAAAGAAAAAAGGCAAATTACAATTCTGTGTAGACTATAGAAAAGTGAATGCTGTTACTAAAAAGGATGCTTACTCTCTACTCTGTATTGATAAAATGCTTAATGCCCTTGCAGGATGCTCTTGGTTCTCTACCCTTGATCTTGCGAGTAGTTATTAGCAAGTTGCCATGTACCCCTGTGACAAGAAGAAAACCACTTTTACCATGAAATACGGAATTTATGAATTTAATGTAATGCCTTTTGGTCTTTGCAATGCTCTTGCAACCTTTCAAAGGCTTGTGAACTGTGAATATAAAGGTATCGCATAGAAGTTTGTTGTTGTATACTTAGATGATACAATTGTTTATTCTAGAACATTTGACGAACACTTGGCCCATTTAAAAAGAGTGTTTAATAGAATTAAACAAGCAGAACTCAGACTTAACATAGAGAAGTGTACCTTCTGGATGCACCAACTACCTTTTCTAGGACATCTTATCTTAGCTAAGGGTATCGCCCCTGATTTACAAAAAGTAGAAGCTGTCCAACAGATTCAATCTCCTAAAAACCTCACAGCTCTTCGATCTTTCCTTGGGCTTGCCAGATACTATCGCCAGTTTATCCAAAAGTTTTAATCAATTGCTCATTCTTTAAATTCTCTGCTACACAAAGATGAACCCTATCACTGGCAAAATAAACAGCAAAAAGCTTTTGAAGAATTGAAATCTAGGCTTATTACTGCCCCTATATTAGCTTATCCAAATTTCAAAGAGACATTTATACTCGCCACTAATGCCTCCTACAATGGCTTGAGTGCCACAATAAGTCAACTAGATAAAAATGGAAAAGAACACCTAATCGCCTATGCTAGTAAAAGTTTAAGAAAGGAGGAAATGAATTATGCAGCCACTGAACTTGAATGTGCTGCAGTTGTATAGGCTATAGAACATTTTCATAAATATTTAGGTGCTACAAAATTTATTCTAGTTACAGACCACTCAGCGTTAAAGTGGTTATGTACCACTGAACCAAAAGGAAGAATTGGGAGATGGATCTTGAAGCTCCAACTATACAATTTTGGAATTGTCCATAAACCAGGCCGGATTCATTCAAATGTTAATACTCTATCACGATTACTGATGCAAATGACTATATCTAATGAACCTCATGATTCTTGACCAATATTATAACCTCTACCACTACTTGGACACAGACCAATTTCCAGATGGACTTACTTACTTAAACAAAAACAACTTACGACCTAGGCTAAATATTTTGAAATTAATTATTACCTTTTCTATAAAAAGAACAAAACAAACCCAAACATACCTCTTAAAGTTATTAAATGGACAGAAGTTGAACCAGTGTTATATATGATGCATAAACACCTGACTGCTGAACACTTGGGAACAGATGCTATGTATTATAAATTATCAGAACGTTACTATTGGGACTAAATGTATCGAGACATACAGGAATATGTGAAGACTTGTGAGGAAGCCAAAAATGACAAAAAGGCCATAGAAAAGAGCCTCTACATCCCATACAAATTGGAAGAGCTTTCAAACGTGTTGGAATTGATCTTGTAGGTCCTTTGCCTATAACTAAACAAAATAATCAATATATTATGGTCGCTACCGAATATCTAACATAATGGCCAGAAGCTCGTGCTGTTATAGATACTAGTGCTAGTACACTTGCTCAGTTTATTTTTGAAGAAATAGTCTATAAACATGGAACTCCAAAAATTATCTTGTCAGACCAAGATCGCAATTTTATTAGTGAGACAGTTAGAATTCTCTGTGAGAAATTTCTTATCAAGCATAAATTCTCTTCTCCTTTCTATTCTCAGACAAATGGTATGGTAGAAAGATTTAATAGAACATTGTGTAAATCACTTGCAAAAGTAAAAGGAGATGATGATTGGGATTTGTATATATCTGCTGTTCTTTTAGCATATAGAACAAAAAGACATGCTACCACAGGATATACCCCTTTCAACTTATATATGGAAGATATGCTACCTTGCCAATCGAAGTACTTTTTCCAGTAGAACCTACAGAAGTGAATGACAAAATAAACTTACAGGGAAGTATTCTTCAATGAGCTTATGAGTTGATAGAAAAATTGCCAACTTATTAGAACCAGGCAAGACAAAATACTGAATAGTTGCAACAGAAACAAAAAGTCCACTTTGATGCCAATATTCAACCAGAAACATTTGAAATTGGTGATAAAGTATGGATACAAAGAAAGGAATTAGAAGCCTCTCGCTTAGCCAAATTTGAAGACAAAAGATTTGGACCCTTCCTTATCTATAAGAAATTAGACAATGGTGCTTATAAACTACGAACAATAGAAGGAAAAATTTTGCAAAAGTATTATAATAGTGATCATCTTGCTAAGTATTATGAGCCACAAGCATGGGAACCAGTAGTTGTTATTGATTCTCCTGGAAATTTCTAGAAGAAATTTGATCTACGAGGAATAGAACACACAATTTAGTTCGTAAAACCTCAAAAAATATTTATACACTACCCCTTTTGGAATTTTTCCAAAAGTGATCACTCCTATGCTGCAACTCCAAACTTTGCTAGCCCTCCAATACCTCTTCCAGACATGGAAACAGGATGATGCTGCCCAAAATAATACATTATGGATTACATCACACTGTGTATGGTTATGTGATAATAATGATGCCACTCAAACTATTGACCTTACTAATTCAATTACTTCTTTCTTGAGCCAGACACCAATAATTTTCCGAACGCTCTAGAAGACACAGAACAATTAGAAATTAACTCACTAGTAGTAAATGACACAGATAAAATAAACCCGAACTTGGAATTAGAAGATATACAAGAAGAAACCTTGTCAGTTTCAATTAACAATCAAGAAAAAGTCACCCCTGTCCCATTGCCTGGAAAATTAACCAGAATTGTGCAAGATGTTATCCAGCCTTGTGGACCATTAACTCAGCGACTATACCTCTATACACTGGAATGACCTACCAAGAGAAATTACAGAAAATTCTCAAACGAATTAAGACTCATGCTAAAAACAGACAAGACCAAACCAAGCTGCTTAAAGCTTATTATTATTTTGGCAATCTTATAAAAAAGTACTCCAATGCTTACGAAGATATTCGATCTACCATTAGGAAGACTCAAGGAGAAAGAAGAGCCCAAGACACATAGAAGTGTGCCAATGGATGAAACTACTTTTCTCCAACTGACCTATAGAAAACATCTCTCGAACGATCTACACTACTTATACGATAATTACAAAGTTAATGGACAACAAACTTTCTCAGGTTCTTACCCAAATTAGAACTCATGGAGTTCGTTCTTAAAGGGGAAAAAATGTTATAGAATAATTTGTAATTTTGGTAAAAATTAGAAATTAGTAACATTTAACGATGTTAAATAATGACTAGTAATGTTAAATAATGATTGGTAACATTAGATAATAATTAGTAACGTTTAATAATAATTGGTGACACTTAACGACGCTTAGTGATGCTTAACGATGCTTAGTGACGCTTAGTGACGCTTAACGACACTTATTGACGTTTAACGATACTTAGTGACGTTTAACGACGCTTAGTGATGCATAGCTCAATAGATATATAAACCTATCTTATTTCCCTTAGTTCTAGATAGATCCAGATATTATATTTTATATTTACCTTTATATTTATCCTCATCTCTTATTATTAATAAACTCTTTGGATTTCTAAGGAACAGACACCTTGGAATAGCCCTCTTGTTAAATTAATAAACTAATTATTATCTCTTGTTGTTTATACTGAACTGTCATAGAGAAGTGTGTGGTTTCTTACAGACATAAAAGAAATTATACTTTTCTCTTGCACACCACTTCACGCCCAAAGTAAGGGATCTCAGAAGCCATGTGATTGTTACCTTATCAGAATTTAAGAAGGCTTCCGGTACTGTAACAGTGCTATTAGAATATTTAAATTTGCACCCCTTAATACATAAATGTGCTAATATGTTAATGTGTTATAATAGATTTTACATAAAGAGTAATTATATGTCTATCATCAAGTTTACACAGATTTTGACTATCATTTAATAAAATATACAAAAATAGAAATGATGTTAACGTGAAGGAACTGTGTTATAACAGCCAGACTCAACGTACTGAGCAGGCTACTGTATCCTGCGCAGCTGTAAGAACTGAGCTTAAAACGGTGAGCGCATCTACAGAAGAACAAACTCTTGCTTCAAATCCCAAGTCATCATCTCACTCTGAGGCAGAATTTATACTTACAAAGCAACCTTCTTACTCAACACCTTGTTACAACAAATTCTTACAATTCTACAACCTTCCTACCCTTGACTCCTCACAAACTATAGAATTATTTCTCACTTATATACAAGAAAACTATCCATCATACTATTCACCAAAATTTATCAAAATCTCAATCTATACTAATAAATCCTCAAACTATAAAGAGGCACATATATATATACCTTGTGAACCTTGTCCATTATACAACCACTCCTTATTACCTTTTGAGTACCTCTACTCTTGTGCTGATATTCCACTCAAATCTTATACAGACTCCAACCCTGACAATATACCCACTACAACAGGCCTAACCAGCCTTGTATATGACAATGTACAGCTTCTTGAACAATCTAATACAAAAGATTTACATCTTACAATTGCCACCCACAATGTCAGAGGATTCATATACCTGCAAAGAGACAAAGTTGGCAGGATTACTGTACCAACTATAATATCTCTATCGCTTGTATTACTGAAACCAAAATATCACATAAAACAAACCTTTCATTTTGCAACAATAATCAATATACCTACTATTGGGCTAATTCAGAAAGCTCAATAGAAGGAGCAGCTATCATGATTCGAAACTACCTTAAACCTCATATACACAGCTGCCATACTCACCCAGGTGGAGCAGTTGCTTTGGATCTCTTCTTTAAAGGCAATATTAAGTTGCGTGTTATCTCAGTATATTTGTCCTCTACAGATATGTATAGAAGAAACCAAACACAAAATGCTGTAATTAACTGGATATTACAGGTACAACAATCCAACCTACACTCTATCATACTCGGAGACTTTAATATACAGAACAATATACCGTAGATTCTCGAAATAGCGGGCCGGGGCGTTATTTCGAAAATCGCACCCCCTAAAAATAGCATAGGTGGTTTCGAAATAACGCCCATGCGCGTCCCGAAATAACGCGCACCCCATTATATACATTAATACATATCACGTTACATACCGGTATATAATTTAATTTATGAACGTCCATAAAATATACCTGGCTATCACGTAGAAACAGAATAAACCCTTAATTTATTCCTTATACTGGTAATAAAAATGTCTTTTAGTTTTCGTCCCTTCTCTAAGAGAGATCAATAATAACAACATTGCATTTTTAAGAATTTATGTGTCTTAGATCTACTTTTTATGTCAAGCTTACCGGTAATTCACATAATTCTGTCTAGAACGTGCAATGCTTTCTTAGCATAACCATACCTTTTTCTATTTAATTCAAGATGCTCTGTTATAATTTTTTTAAAAACTTTTCATAGTAAGTCGCCTGATATGAAAGTATCAAGCATGAACGAATGTACATGGTAATAAAACGGTTTATAACAAGTGTAAGATTGCAAATGTATTTTTTTTCCTGCAGTCAGATTTCATTGACCATTGAATTTACACGAATACTTTTTTTTTTTAGTACCTATACCATCTCGATAGCAAGATCTAAGACGGAATTATCGAATCAAAGCAAAAATTTTGTAAAAATTTATTGTAGAAAATTTTTCATTGGTTCTACTTTTAGAATTTAACGACGATTTTGAATGATTTTTCACTTATTACTTCTTCCGTTTGCAAATTATCACGTCCTTGTTTTTATTTTTTTTTTTTTTTTTACTAACAAATTTGTTTAATTTTAGAAAATACATTAGTTTAATGAAAAGAGAAGTAATATCTAATTAACAATTATTTAATAAATGGGTTTTACACTTACCGTTTAGCACTAGCAAATAACTATTAGCGGTATAGTATGTGAATCGTTTTATGAACGAATTTATTCTAATAATTTGGAGTATATACGATGAACAGAGAAGTAATATATTAATGTTATAATGTGTAGATAATTACCATAACACTCATTATCTGTCATATAATTATCCAGCATGAATTCATTCTCATCGTTCACTGAATTTTCATCATACAACATATTATCGTCTATATCATCGATATCCATATTATCTATATCTACATTACTCATATCCATATCTATTACATTTTCATTCTCCTCATCATCATCAACTTCTTCTTCTGAATGCACACTCTCTTCATTTAACAATTCATCTCTATCAATATCAGTTATACGATTTTCAATAATCGCCTGGAGACGGTGCGATACCTTGTGATCTTCACTGCCATCAGGGTTCAAAGTAAGACCAGTTGATTCAAAAGACTTAACCAAGACGCTTTTACTGATTTCCTTCCATGTTTGGGATACCCATTCACTAACGAGCTCGTATGAGGCCTTTTTGCGGTTTCCTTTTGCAGTGAATTCTTTTTTTCCGTTTTCCATCCATTCTTCCCACCTTTTTCTCATTCCACTCTTAAAAGGTTTGTTTATTGAAACATCAGGTGGCTGCAAAACACTCGTCGTTCCTCCGGGTATTTCTAAAACGTCTAAACCTTCATTATTCAACGCTCTAACTACATCATCACGGACATGACTGCGATGCCGATCAACAAAAACTACACCCTTATTTTTAAAAAATCCATTGGGCCTTGCCCGAATAACTTGTGGAATGTAAGTGGAAATCATTAAATCTCCTATCATATTGGCATGCGGTGCTGTTGTCACTACAATGTCTCGGGGGAACTTGCCTCTGGGCTTCTTTTTTAATTTAAAAATTACGGTGGGCGGGAGTTTGTCTCCTGAAGCTGTATAACCTAAAACTACGGTAAATCGCACTTTATCGCTTCCTGTAGTTTTAATTGGAACTTCGCGGGTACCTTGAAACTCAAGTGTTGAACCCCGGGGCATATCGAACCACATCGGAGTTTCGTCAAAAGAAATAATAAATTTTTTTTCTATACCCATAGTCTTTTCACGCGCCTTTTTAAGGAAGTCTGTAACAACTAAGGGTAAATCCTCAGGAAGCTTCTGTGCAACTTGTGTGCGAGCACGTTTTACCAGATTGTGCCGATTCTTAAAACGTACAACCCAACCACGCGAAAACTGGGCATTTTCAACACCAAGCACTTCTCCTAACTCTTTAGCTTTCCTCCTAACCATAAGTGTCGTGACTGCCATATTTTCTTCCCGTTTTTTTTTTATATAATCTAATAGTTCTTTTTCTAACGCAGGGTACATAGCTTTTCGCCCACGACCTTTGAGGACTCGTGCTTGACCTTTGTTTGTTACAGCCTCAAGTTCTGTTTTCTGCTTTCTCCATTCTTGAACTCTTTTTCGGTCAACATTATAAAACTTTGCCGCGCTGCGATTCGAGGTGTCTTCCGCATATGCTATAACTTCAAGTTTAAATGTGATGGTAAAACTTCTATTTGTGCGAACTAAATCTTCCATGTTTATTTGTTCGCAAAACACATAAATAATCTTATATATGTAAAAATTTAGTGTTACGAAATAAAAAAAATTCTACATATTAATTTGATTAAGCTATAGTGACCCGGATCAATTTCATTAATTTACATCGGTTTTTTTTTTTAAAAAGTATAAAGGACAAAAAATGTGCGAAAAAAACCCCCGAAATCAGATAACCTGTTACGATCTTACAGTATATGACCAAGATAGTCATATGTAATAGCAAATGTCATAACAAGTCATAGAAAAAAACTGTTTGATAAATTAATGTAAAATTTAAACGAAACTTGTAAAAACGTTTTATTTGAATAGAATGTGAAATTCGGCAAATTTTTTTTTTTCGGTTTTTCTTATATATATCATGGAAGATGATTTAACTATTTATTTTTGCAGATCTTAGACGCCAACATTCTTTAAACGGAAAGACACAAGATAGATGCTTAACTATGCTGTGTTCGCTACATCCAAAAATACCGCTCATGGGCGTTATTTTGGAAAAAACCGGTTTCTAAAAAATCAACTATATATTCAAAATAACGCCCATGCGCGTACTCGAAATAACGCCCACGTATTCAAAATAGCGCGCCCCGGCCCGCTATTTCGAGAATCTACGGTATATAGCTCCTCATCAAAATTTAAACTTATCAACTTTCTATATTGCTCTAATATGTTTAATATTGGCGCACACTTAAACAATACACACCATACCTGGACAAATAATCATAACAAAAGCAGAATTGATTATATTTGGACTAACTCTTTTAATATTCAATTTCTTCTATCATACAATCTAGATAATAGCAGAACTAGTACACTAAGTGATCACCTTATTCTTACAATATCCTGGACTTTTCCTAATGCCTTTAGCAAGTCCCCTCGCTTCCATACTGGTATTAGCCATAGAATCTTTGATTATAGAGCTATGTCTTCTGACCAGTAGATAGAATTTTCTGAACTTTCAGACCAGCTATTTATACAGTACAACATTCCTCTATCAACAAATATTCAAGAAAATATTAATAAGACATGGCAAAATATACAGCATTGTATTCGACAAGCAGCAACTCAAATAATCACTAATAAAATTACTCGTAAATGAAGCTACAATTATAAATATACACCCTATTGCACTGCACTCTATAATGGACTCAAGAAGCTCAGCCATCTAATCAAAGTTGTTAGAAACAACTCTAACCCACACCCAACATATATAAACTCACAAATTCTACTTATTAAATCATATACCAAATGCAATCTCAACCCACTTATCTCACTAGACCAAAACTATACCCAGCCCTAGCTTCAGCATGCCTATGAAATCTGGAAGCAGGTCTATAAAGCTTACCAAATGAAGCACTCTCTTTTTTTCTGACAGCAGATCAACCAAGCATCAAAGAAAAGATGTGAAATCTTGGTCTCCAAACCTATACAAGCTATTAACTGTATTCTTGATAAATACCCTCTATCCACTTTACTAATATCAAACTTAACAATCAACTAATTACTGACTCTCACATTATAAAGCAACATGTTCAAGCACACTTTTATAACTGGACAGCATTTAGACCTATTAATCAACTATTATTTGACAACTTCTGGTATCAATATTACCAATCTCTTATTCACATTAACTCTGAGTAGTATACTCCCCTTACCCACAATATAACAGAAATCAAAGTCTATTAAACAATCTCCAAACTTCCAAATGGCAAAGCCTGTGGTCCTACAGGAATAAGCTATGAAATGATAAAACATCTTGGCCCTACATGCATTACTGTACTTAATTGCTGCCTTTTAAATGGCGACATCCCTAAAGTATGGAAACATAGCAGAATCTTCCCTATCCCAAAGAAAACAGTATTTGAAGACAATTTAAATCTAACTCAACCAATTAGCCTTGTAGAACATATACGAAAACTATATACCAAAATAATCACTAATATATTTAGTTCTGTTTTCTTGCAACATCCAATACAATCACCCTATAATTATGTTGCTCTTCCCAACAATAATACATCTATTCCTATTCATATCTTAAATAATCTTATTGAAGATGCAAACTGTAATCACAATAAAATATGGCTCTTGTCTCAGGATATAAGCAAAGCTTATGACTCTGTGAATTTCACCCTTTTTGAACATTCACTCTCTCATCTTGCACTACCCCCTCAAATCATTAACATTCTTACAAACTTATTAGCAAACAGACAAAATAGAGTTATCACTAATCTTGGTCTTACCTTATTATATCAGGTGAATAATGGTATCGACCAAGGTGAAACAATCACTCCTCTTCTATGGCGAATATACTATGATCCTTTAATTACCTATATCTATTCTAATTCACCAGAATACACAATGGAAACAGCATGGTTCACTAATTTAAAAAATCTAACTACTGACAAGATCAAAGCCAAATGTTCAGTTCTGGCCTATATGGATGATACACTATGGGTTGCATCTTCACAAGCAGAATTGAACAATATTATATCTATAGCAGAATCATTTTATAACATGGCCAATATTCAAGTCAACCCATCTAAATCTATCTTAGCTACTAATTACAAACTAGATACATACACACCAACAATCTTCAATAACCAACCCTTACCACTTCAACCAAAACATCAGCCTTTCAAGTTTCTTGGATGCTGGTTTACACTTGACAACAAACAAACCCAACAAACACAGCTAATAAAAACAGAATCTGCTCAGCTCATTAATATTGCAAAAAGAAAACAAATTACTGACACCCAGGCTCGTTATATTATTAACACTGTAATCATTCCTACTATCGAATATCGGCTACAGAATATTATACTTAGTAGATCAGTATGCGATGGAATTCTCTCTCAACATATTGGTTTGGTCAAACATAAGGCTAAACTATGCAAAACCATACCTACTAGCACCCTTCTTCACCCACAGATATACAATATTAAAAATATTTGGGACATCCAACTTCAACACCATATCTCCAATTTCACTAAATGGCTAAATAATAGTGATTTACTTGGAACAACAACTCATATACGTATCCAACAACTTCAAAATAATTTATGGTCACCTATTAGTATACTTTTACACCCAAAGCCTATTATAGATGGCCCTAATAGATTCTCTACCAACTTTAAAATTATTCAACTTTTTAAACACCTGGGATGGTCAATCAATTCCAACTCAAACTCTAATATTCCTTTTACAATTAAGGAAGGTTCCATTTCCTTAGAATCTCTTTTATCAACACACTCAAACTATGCAACTTTTAAAAAGCAAATCCGACATCACCACTTACTTTTTCTGGATCAACTTCTAACCTTTGACAACTCCAGCCTTCTCGACTGGAAACATATTTCACCAAGACTTAATAAAATTCCAAAAGGAAAAATACCCTCATGGTTTACTTTACTAGAAGATAAAATTTTAAGCCATTCATATGAACGTACTTTATATTCATATTTGGAACTACCACAATCCAATTACTATAGTTATACAACTGGTCACCCCTCATCCAAAAATGCTAAACCATGGCTTATTACTATTCTAAATAACCAAATTATAATTGGTAAAGCATGCCGCAAACCAACAGCATCTGACTATACACTTATAACTTACTGGCAGTACTCCTTTGGAACTCATGCCACACAGCTATATCCAATCCAAACTATGCTAACATCTCTATGCACAAACTGCTCACTTAATTCTAATATTATTACAAACAAATGCACTATACTAGTACCTACTAGCCATGCTACAAAATTTTTTGGCAGAATCACATCTGACAAATCTATTAATTTAAATGCTAACTATTTAGATCTAATATATTCATTAGCTATTAGAAACCCTATCCATATTCCACCTACACCAAATATCACAATCTCTTTTCAAATTCTTAATATATTCCAACCTAGTATAGCACTTGATAATCTTCAAACAATAGCATACAACAACAGTAGTTCAACTAAACTAACCTTTTATACTAATGGCTTTGTCTATAACCTGGGCAACTCTCAGTGCTCAATGGGAATTGGATGGGCCCAGTTAGCTGATCAAACTATTACACATACCTTTCAGGCACAAATTAAATATTGGCCATGCTCCTACAAAGCTGAACTAGTAGCAGTTTTATCTGCTATCTGCACAGCTCCCAGAAACTGCTCTATTCATATTTATACAGACTCACAATCTGTTATTACCAAATATAAAAATCTATCTGGTATTTTCTAATTACCAAAGTTCCTAAACATTCCTTACTAGTCAATCTGGAACACCTTATTAAACCTTATCAAATCTTACAAACTTACTATTACCTTTCATAAAGTTACAGCACACCAAGATAATGAATTCAACAATAAAGCCGATTACCTAGCATAACATCATAACACTGCACCATATTTGCTTTTTGAACCAGACAACATATACAACTTCCAATTTACTCTTTCTACTGACAATTTTCCTATTGAACTACCAATACGACATAGTGTCAAAACACTGTGTCATACTCATATACTCGCACTATAGATATCTCAAAATCGCTTCCAACAATGGACAAATATTACACAATACATTTGCTGAAAAGCTACATGGTTATACATTAATAATAAACAAAAAATCTCAGACTTTTTTAATAGTTTTCATTCCTCAACTCTTAAATCATTTAAGGTTAAGATACTTTTAGATGAACTCCCTGTACCACATACATTACACAAAAGAAACCCACTATACCCAAACATCTGTCATCTCTGCCAACGATCTAGCTATGCACTATATTGGACTATTTGCCCAACAGCTGAACCTCTACTAGACACTATTAAAGAATCCCTATCTACTATTCTAAGTTCTAGCAAACTTGAGATCTTCAACTCTCAACGGAAGAGCTTCATACTCAAATTCTCAATCTTGATAGTTTTCAGATACATCACTTCTCTAACAAACCTTCAATATTCTCTACATTGTCTGGACTCATTCCTCTGGACATAATCCAGATATTATCCGAGTACACTTCATCTCACAAAACTGCTAACACACTTTCTATACAACTTTTACTTCACATAAATAAATTAATCTATACAAACATTTGGATACCATATTGTATAGACAGAGCCCAAAACCAACAAATTCCCTTACAATCTTCTGAACTGGCCTCAATAAACCCTTCTACTTCTTACAATCAATTTAGTAATCAAGAAAATAATGACTCTATAACCCAGATCTCTATATGCAAAATAGAAACCTGGCTTCCCAAATGGATCAAATATTCAACCCAGCCTTCTGATATTCTATATTATTTCTCAATCTAGATGAGCCTTGGCCACTCTGGTTGGTTTAGGCCCAGATAAGTATCTAAGTTAACTTTTATATATGTCTGAGTTCTTAGTCTTAGCAATAGATTTAAACAATGAAAATTTTTCCAGTCTTGTAAAAACTTTTCATTAAATCTAATAAAGATAAAAGCAAGGTCTCACCATTAACATTTAAAAAAAAAAAAGAAATAATGTTATCTATACTAAATAAGGAGAAGATCTATCTACAAGAGGTAAATTAATCGGGAAATTCAAATCTTAAATGTCACAATTTCGAATTGTGACAATATGTAATCTGCGTCACAGAATTTTATATAGTCAGGCAATCATTTTTTGATAATATCTCACTATCCACTGGGCTGATTTGGATGATATAACCACTGTTAACCTTAAGAGTTTTCGCCTTTTTGCTCATAACTTTCAACCCAGAGAAATTAGGAAAATAACACAACTACTATTGGATTCAGCTCATCGAGACGCTTCTAATGAGCTATAGATCATGTGATTCTGATCACGGGATCACAAGATCGGAAGACATTTGTGTTGGGCTATTAATAGATCAAGATAGACATGTAACTTAACCCTATTAGGCAATAATACTGCGCCCAAAATCTAAAGGATCTAAAGGATCTAACATATCTAACATTTAACATATCTAACATATCTTTTATATCTTTTATATCTATTATATCTTTTATATCTATTATATCTTTTATATATAACATATCTATTGGTTTTGCATTACCTTTAGTACTAAAAATAGCCTTTAAATTAGAATTGTATTTCTTTATTGTAATTATTTATACATGTAATTTCTCTATAAATACACTGCTTTCTACCCTCTGGGAAGTGCAGTGTCTTTATACACTAGAATATAATAAAGATACAATTCTTAGTATCCTCATTACTATTAATTGTTTGCCTCTTTGCTTTAATACATAAATCACTCAAAAACCTCTTTGTTAAGTCCCATTTGGACGCCATAAACCCTAAAGCTGTTAAGTTATAGTCATCATACTATAATCAGCAGTCTCCTGAAGTTCTGGAAGTAGTGAATTTCCAGGTTGACACCACCATTAGATACATCTTGACAAGCTCTACATCTTTTACTTAGTGAACATGTATTGTTAACTTGGTAAAAAAAATTTTATATGGAAGAATGCCACATTTCACTATTCTCCAGTTAACAGATGGATTATCAATTAATAAAATTATACAAATTTTTATGATTCTCTAAGTTTTACTAATTGATTCTAACTTCTTGCACTAAGTAAACTTATTCAATACTATAAAATACTTTAAATTAGTATATTTTATTTTATGTTACTTAAAATTTGAAAAAAGATACTTAATTTTGAATTTTTGATAAAAATTTCTAAAATTAAGCATTCTTTCTTCAAATTTTAAAAAAAGTAAAGTAAAATATACTATTTTGATATATTTTTTGTTGCTAAATAAGTTTACTTGGTACAAAAAGTTATGATCAATTAGCAAAATTTCATATAAAATATGATTTTTATAATTTTTTTAATAAAATTATACAAAATTCTATGATTCTCTAAATATTATATACTAATTTATACTTTTCATCTAAGTAAACTTGTTTAGATCAAAAAATATATATATTTTTATTCAGACTCAAACTAGTTTGCAAAATTTGAACCAGCCTGACCAAACTTATAATTGAGTTTGATTTTAGTATAAAGTTTTAAATAATAAAATTTAGAGTTTAAGTCTGGTCTGGACCAGATCAAATACAGACCCAAACCTAGAAATACTAGTTTATATGAATGATAGACTAAACCTGAACATGTTTATGAACTTATGAACTGAACCCAAACTAAACCTGAACCAGCTCTAAAAGTTCAATACTGAACCTGAATCTGAACATGTTTTAAAAAATATTTAGGTTAGATTCAATACTAAACCTAACCTGAACCTGAACTTGACCTAAGTTCAGTTCAGGTTCATAGGAACACTAATTACAACTTGTATTGCTTTGTTTATGTTTAGCAACACTAATATTACTTTATTCACTCTAAAGTCATTTATATAGCTATTGCCTTTGCTTTACTCTATTTATCTAAATATCTAATATAATCTAACTCTAACTATATTGCTAACTTTTTTAACTAATTACTAAATCCAATCATGTTATAAAATCAAAGACTAGTATTTCGATCTGTATCCAATAGATCTGATAATTCAGATTAAATACAAATATCCATATCTGTTAATTTTTAAGAATATATCTGTAATGCAATATGGGTTATATATTCAAATTATAATTCAAGATATCTTTCATATAATTGGTTGATTTGAATCAACAACTGATAAATTTTGGTAGTAAGCTTAATATATGAGTGTTTCCAAGAAAAAAGGGCACATCAGCTTTTTCTCTTGGCAGCACTCATATATGAATTGATTTAAAACATAGAAACAAAACAAATATTTGTGTTAAATATACTATTAATAGATGTCTTTATAAGTTTTAAGAATGAAATACAGGTGATCCTCATTAATATCAACCTATTTGAACCTGTTCAAAATTATATTGATAGTGATATTAATGAAAATTCATATTAAAGTTGATATATACGAGGGAATTTTGATATATAAAAATTTGTAAAAACTTGATTTGTGGCTTAGGTTAATATTAACGTAGATGATATTATCAGGGGTCACCTGTATCAAAATCTAACTAACCAAATTAAATTTAACTATTTGATGATATTTCAGAAAATTTGAACAAGCTAATGGCATTAATAAAAGCCTGCAATTTTATATTTAGATCTAGGATTGTTTAAAAGGCAAATGAAATAATTCAGAAGGTGGTATTTATGGTGTCTTACTCCATATTGCAACAGAGATTTTATTAAAACAAAGGTTTCATTTGCCAATATTTGTTATTATGTCATCAGTTCAAATATTTACTTCCAAAAATTATAAATGATATCGAATAAACACCTGTAAGCAATAGATTTTATATATTTAATCATTTTAATCTTATAGGATACAATCAGAAATAAATAAAGTTTATCAAATGAATAAAGACATTGCAAGTTTTTGCTCAGCATTAGTATGTATAGAATAACAAACATATAAAATATAGAAAAACTATAGATAGCGACCATTATTATAGTGACCCTTATATGATCGGCCAATCATATTAATAATTGATGATCATATAAAGGAAGTATGGGTATTATGGCGCAGTACCAATTATGGCGCACACGTGATATCTTGTGATCCAGTGATCAGAATCGGATGATTTTACTACCATTCGATTCGTCTTGATGAGACGAATCGAATGGTAGTAAAATCATCCGATTTTGATCACTGGATCACAAGATATTGACACTTAAATAAAATAAATAAAATTTTAATTTTAAGTTAATAAAACCTAATCGTAGTATGTTAATAGTAGCTTTTTTTATTAAGTAAATCGTCCTTCATTATTAAGACAATTTTGTTCGTCATAACAAATTTTACTTACCTCTAAATTTTCATAAAAATCGGATAATTTTTTATTAATAGTTATTTGTAAAAAACTTACTTGCGCCATAATAGATTCTTTTGGTAAGGTAGGTATGGGTATTATGGCAGTTATGATATCTCATGACCCATTGATCGGAATTGGCACCAATCGATCCATCTCGGCGAGACGAATTGATTGGTGTCAAAATTGTGCAATTCCGATCGATAGGTCACAAGATATCACACCAGAGTTAAAAATCACTAATAGTATTTCCCAAAGAGAAACAAGTACGTTCGTAAAATGCCTTTTTTTTAAACAATTGCTATGCAATGCTTGCAATTTTATACATTAAGGAACCGGGTCAAATGTTACGCATTATAAATGCACCACGTAATTCGAATTAGGGTCGTTAGAGTTTGTATATTTGCAGTGTTTAGTATCGACCATGGCGCGATCGTGGCACGATCAGGTGTAACAAATAAATTTTATCAGTTTATAAATTGGTGTGGCGAATGCTTTGCACTGCGGTTTACTTTGTCACGTGACATAAAAGCTTTAACATAGACTCTTTATAATTATATTCGCAATTTATTAAAATTAAAATTTACAATAAAAAATAAAAGTTTCAAATTATGGTGCCTAAAAAAGATAAAGCTACCAGAAATGAAGCTATAGAAAAAGCTCTTAAGTTTATAAAAGACTCCTCAAATAATCCTAAGGCCCCAAGTAAAAGGAGTGTTGCACAAGACTTTGATATTCCGGAATCAACTCTTAGGCATGCTGTTCTGAATGACGGTCCTCTTAACCGTCCAGGCCCTGATAAAGTTTTAACTGACTACGAAGAAGAGCAATTGTCGGTTATTGCTTAAACATGCAGAGACTTGGTTTCAGATTATCAAGGTCTAGTGTGAATTATTGTATAATGGAAATTGTTCGTAAAGACGGGCGCTCACATTCTTTTAATGAGAGTAGACCAGGTCAGGCATGGTGAAAGCGGTTCCTAAGGGATCATTCTGAACTTTCATTTTGCATTCCACAAGCCCTAAATGAAGCTCGTGCCCAAAAGGCAAACCTCATTATCATAAATGATCATTTTAACAAGCTTGAAAAATTTTTAACGAACATTCACTTCGAATCTGGAACATGGACGAGACGGGTCTTGTTATCGAACCTAATCTCCAAAAAGTTATCGCAAAAAAAAGATCACGTCAAATTCATCGAGTTTCATATGGAAGCAATCATGAACACATATCCGTATGTCCAACTATCTCAGCTGCCGGAACATACATACCACTATTAATAGTATACAAGGGGAAGCGAATAATTCCGGGTCTTTTGGACGGTGCGCCTGCTGGCACTGTAATGGGTTTACCGAAACAGGGTACACGCGGGAGAGCCTATTTAAAAAATATATAGAGCATTTTGTTAATTCTATTCCTCCCGCCCGCCCTGTACTATTAATTCTTAATGGGCACAAGAGTCATATCAACTACGCTTGTGTCAATTTCTGTTTTGAAAACAATATTCTTTTTTATACCCTTCCACCACATACCACCCACGTCCTACAACCTGCTGAATTACCCTTTGCTCAGCTCAAAAATGCATATGACAGTGAATGTGACAAAAATCTTACTAACAACGGAAAGCATGTAACAAAATATACGTTCGCTAAACTCTTCAGACAGGCCTATATTAAAACATATACACCCACCGCAATATGTAATGCTTTCAAGGCAACAGGGATATAGCCCTTCAATCCCAATGCCATTAGTCCTAGCCGTCTGGAGCCCTCAATGCCAACACATAGATTCAACCTACAAATCCCTGAACAACATACTCACCCGCCTGTTGCACAAGCATCGTCCTCTTCACCTAGATTTGTTCCAAGTCACCTAGGCCCAGCCTCTACAAATAGAGAATTGTGGTCAGAAGTAGAATCATTAAATAAGAGAGTTGAATGTTTAGAAACAGAATTGGAACATTATAAAAACCCTGGTACCAGTCCTTTATAGTTAGTGCTCAAATATCCCTCACATCAACGATTGGAGCAAATTGAAGAACCGGAAGTAGATGACGAGCTACCTGCGACTCAGTAGCTAAAGAAAAAACGTAAGACCATGCCTTTCTCCCAGCTTCTTACTAACGAAGAGTCGTTGCATTTGCTGAGAGAGACAGAGGAAGAAGCAGAAAAGGTAGCCAACGAAAAAAAGCAAAAAAAAGAAATGGCCATCCAAAAACGAATAGCACGGGAGACCGAAAAGGTGCAGAAGCAAGAAATTCGTAAGCAAAAAAGGGAAGAAAAGAATGTATGAAAAAAGAACAACAGCGTATTAGAGAGTAAAGGCAAGCTAAAAAAAAATGAAAAAAAGTGGCACCACCTGATTATATTGCATGCGCCATTTTTGGTTGCTACCTTGAAGATCTTGATTTCCGGAAAGAATTTTATGTGATTGGAAAAATTTTTTTTTTTAGTAAAAAAACTTTTTTATAAAAAAAAAAATTTAATTGAGTTAAAATATACCTACTAATAAAATTTTTGGTAAATGTTTGAGTCAATTTAATGAAGTTTTATTATTGGCATATTTAACTGCGCCATAATACCCATACTTCCCTTAAATAAAATTTTTTTTATTTATTTGTTTTTTTTTATTTTTAATACTGTATTTATTTTTTAGAACTATCGTCGCTTAGAGCCTTGACTTTGAAAAAGGTATGGCCATTTTTTATTTT
This sequence comes from Gigaspora rosea, assembly GCA_003550325.1. NCBI lineage: Eukaryota > Fungi > Glomeromycota > Glomeromycetes > Diversisporales > Gigasporaceae > Gigaspora > Gigaspora rosea. The sequence continues at coordinate 441,068 of QKWP01000095.1, read as the reverse complement.
TTTTATTACAGAACTAATGTTCTTATATTTTTTCTTTAGAATGAATATAGTATAAATAGAATATGCTAGAACAAATGTAGCATGGTAGATAGTTTTTTTTTATATTATTTTATTGCATTACTAACATTCTTACATTCTTTTTTTTAGAATAGTCATAGCATGTGGTTAGCTAGAATAGATAGTCTTGGTAATTTTTTTAATTAGTTTATTGCAGTACTAACATTATTACGATCTTTTCTTTAAAACAAATATAGTACAATTGGAACATACTAAAACAGATGTAGCACAATAGATAGTTTTCTTTTTTTTATAAATTAGTTGCTACAGTACTAATGTTCTTATGTTCTTTTTTTTAGAATAAACATAGTACAATTAAACAGAACATAGCTAGAACAGATGAACGTAGCACAGTAGATAGTTTGTTTTTTTATATTAGTTTATTACATTATTAATGTTCTTATGTTCTTTTTTTTAGAACAGATGTAATACAGTAGTTAGCTATAACAGACATAGTACAGTCACAGTAGATTTAAATATATATATATATATATATACAGTACTAACATTCTTATGTTCTTTTCTTCAGAACAAACTTAGTATAACTAGACAAATAGAACATGCATGCTAGAACAAACATAGCACAGTCAGAGTTTATTTTTTTATATATATATATACAGTACTAATGTTCTTATATTCTTTTCTTTAGAATAAACAAAGTACGAATAGATAAATAGAACATGCATACTAGAAAGAACATAGCACAGTAGATAGATTTTTTTTTATATTATAGTACTATCGTTTTAATAGTTTTTTATTAGAACAAATGTAATACTAATAGAATGTAACAGAATAAACATAGCATAATAGATAGTTTTGTTATATATATATATATAATTAGTACTAACATTCTTCATTCTTTTCTTTAAAACAGATATAGTAAGGATCATAGCTAGAACAGGCATAGCACAAAAGTTAGTTTTATATATATATATATATATATACAGTACTAATGTTTATTCTTTTTCTTAGAATGAACCAATAGTCACCTATTCTGAACCTGAAAAGAGTTAGGACTACACAAATACAATACTAAAACAAAAAAATAAAAGCTTAAATTTTGCTATACAATTAAGAAACTTAGCGCCAAATAATGCACTAGCAACAAAAGAGATACCATATTAAATTACACCAATAACATAGCAGGACCCCAAATTATATATAGATAGATCAGGCATTAGTTTGCTTATTTTTGGGGGTTTTATACAGATTTTTTTTATTTTTAGTATGTTTTGCTTATTTTTAAAGGTTTTCTGCAAATCTTTCTATTTTTAGTAATTTTATAATTAACCTGACCTATCTATATATATTTTGGTGTCCTATACTAGCAATGAAAAATGCCAAAAAGGAAAATAATACTAATAAAAAGTTCCAGATAATACACTAACAGATACCAATAATGAAAAACTCCAAAAAATGCATCTGCAATAAAAGATCATCAAAATAGATGAAACTAGTGACAAATATATTATTTGCAAAAAGATCAAGTATAAATGTTAGTATTATATGTGACAGCTGATGCTGATTTTGGCTGATGTTGAAGATCATGTGACATTTTGGTCCAGAAATTGCAGATCGGAAAATTTTAAAACAAACATTCGTTCTGGCATAAATCGGTTATAACTCAAAAATCTGCATAAGAAACAACCTTTAGTGTTCTAACAAAAAGCTTTCCTTGAACAATTTTGCTAATACATCTACTAACATTTGACCATATTGTAATCACTAACCCTAACTTAAGGGTAGAGTCTGGTAGATTATTTTATCATATGATTTGCATGTCCGATTAAAATTTTTATAAAAAATTGAAAGATGTTACTAATAAAACTTTTTATGATTATATTTAATTTTTATTAAAATTTTATAGTATATATACTAAAACATGCTTTTTATAATGGTATAAATTTTAATAGTTAAAATATTTAAAAAAAATATACTTGTATATATTGTAAAGTTTTCTGTAGTGACCTCAAATTCTCTGTAGTTACACAAAATTATCAATTTTGATTGGTTTATATCACATGATTATCATATGATAAAAATAATGTCTAATCTTTAAATATAGATTTCTCATTAAATATTTAACCAATTTTAATGATTTTACTACCATTAGAATCAGAAAAACCTATTCTACAAACTTTACTTAAAAATCTAAAATAATTAACTTAATAAAATTTTTTAAAATATTGAAAATAAAAAAAATTTACCACCACGGTCATATGAAAAATGATCTACATTGGACTCTACCTTTAAACAAAAATAAGTTCAATGACTACATCATCAAAAACCACATGACCAATAAATAAATTCTTTAAGTTCGTTTATGTTAGGGTTAGTGCCTAGAAATTAGAAGGTTAGAAGGTTATGTAGTAAATTGTTTAGGGAAAATTTGTGTTAGTGCACGAAATGCAGTTTCTTATGCAAAATTTTGAGAAGTAAGCGATTTTGATAAATGACTGTTTGTTTTAAAATTTTCCGATCTGCAATTTCCGGACCAAAATGTTATGTGATATTCAGCATCAGCCAAAATTAGCATCAGCTGTCACATTATATATTAATTAAAAAAAATAAATAAAAAGAAGAAATATAAAAAATGAATAAAAAGAAGAAACAAAACAAGTAATTAAAAAGAAGAAACAAAAAAAAAGGAATAAAAAAGAAAAAACAAAAAAAAAATTCTTATCTATTTATATCCAGATTGTGTAAATAGTAATTATTAGAGTTGCCTACTATAATAGGTTTTATAAAGTTAAAAGGTTGCAACCTTTTATTTAAATATTGTAATTTTTGTCATAATTGGTTAAAAGGCTCTAATTTTTTAACTTACTGTAATTGGCATTATAGTTGCAATTGTTAAAATAGTTGTAATAGATATAATAGTTGTAAAATAATTCTAGAACATAATATAACAAATCATAATTTTTAACCATAATGATAAGAGCTATTAAATATATCTTTTAATAAGTTTTGTAATATTTATGAATACCAAAAATTTTTTATATTTCAATATCTCAAAAGTATTATATAATTTATCAATATTTAATTAGCCAATCATATTTGATAAAGATTATTGATATAATATCCAATTAAAAAGAAGTTCTGTTATGCTGTTTATATCACAGAATATATTTATATTACTGCAGAATATTATATAAAATAGTGAATTATTAGGGAGATCATATAATTTAAGGGCACTGACATTTATTACCTAATATCCATTTACTATAGGGGCTTACCCCACCTCCAGGTAAGATCTATAAATAGAATTTTGGCCAATCAAATTTAACTAAGGTAAGATTTCTTGACCCCTAAAACATTACCTAATAAATGTCAGTGCTCTAACCACAAAAATCAAAATAAATACCAATTTTAGAAAATGGATAATATAATTTAGGCTGGTATTAGTAATTCTTAAAAGGTAAACAATTAATAAACATGAATTATGAGCAAGTTGATTAGAAGTTTCAGGAACATATAGTTTGTAAAGTTTACATGAATTTAGTTACATTTTAGCACATAATTAGTCATTTTATACTGCACAATTGTATATAATTCTCAAAAATTGCTCACATTATATCACATAATTTATTTTCATATTCACAGAATTATTTTTTTTAGCACTACAGAAAATCATCAGACTTGTGTTACTATCCTAAAATTTTGCTACTATTTTGCCAGCCAATCAGATCCTGTAATACAAAGAAGTGCAAAAATTCAAAGCAAACTATAAAATTATTCATAAATCGACAATTTATCTATGAACTACTTACTGTGCACTAATAAAAAGTTTTTTTACAAAATTTTGGCATTAAAAAGTGCCACGGGGTTTTTGGTACCCATGTGATCAATGATTGGGTACACATATGATCAAATGTTATGATCAGATAATCGTGATTCATTAAATTAGTATAATGATTGAGTATAGTATGATGCATAATAAAATATGTAGTGATATAAGAGTCAAAGTCGTATAACCGATTTATGATGTAAGTCGAAGAATATATATAAGCGAAGCGAAATAATAAAAGAAGGGAGAGCTTCTCTTCTAATAAAAAAAATAACTTTGTGTTAACAATCGTATATCTCTTAGTGAATAAACTTATTCTGTGTTAATATCTTATTGGTGGTAGCACCTGAATGATACGTCAGTCATCGTACTGCCAAGCGAGTGAAGTTCAGTAGCAAAACCCCACAAAGACACAATAGTCTGAGTGACTACATAACATAAAAGGACCTGGGTAAGAGAAAGGTCTTACTCGCAGAAGCATATTGGATTTTGGTGTACTATTGCTAAGTGCAAAGTCTTATCTGCTAAAATCGGTAATAAAGTGCCTTGGTGGGAAAGTTGTGTTTGATTTTAATTGAAAACGATGAAAAGTAAGAATTATCTGGCTTTCGTTGTGAAAAAGGTAGTTTGAGAGGTTAGGAAAAGCTTGAAGACGACTAAGGAAAACAGGATAGGTGTATAGTGCATTTGAGCTATGTGTGTCAATGTAAAGGGCACTTGGCTCATTCGTGTCCATCTGTGAAAGATCAAGGTTGTGATTGAGCTTGAATAATAATGCTATGGATATTCGGCGTGTGGAATTTGAAAGGAAAGATCATGAAGGTTTGAAGCGAGGAAGAAAAGTTAAAAACATTGGTTATATGAAGAGAAATAAGAGTGGTAACCAAAGAAATGATGCAATTGTTAAAGGAGATAAATTAAAGAGAAAAAGGGTAATGAATATTAGCACGAATAATCAGGGTATGAAAAATAGATCAAAGATCGGATACAAACCTGAAGGATCTGATAAGAAGAAGACGTTTAAACGTAATCAAGAATTGGCAAGTTTGAGTGACGATAATGATAAAGAAACAGTAAATAAATGGAAAAAGAAGTCGGCGAAATGATTTATGAGGACAATGGAAGTGGCGAAACTGGTCTTACCAAGAGTAGAAACAACCTTGATAATGTGTGTATTGCTTGGTTGAGAAAGGTTGAGGCACTTAGAAATTGCATTAGTAAAATAAAACAGACGGAAGGCCTATTAGAAAAGAAGGATAATAAAATCAAGGAATGCATGAATATAAATTTGAATGGGATAGAAAAAGACAGATATGAAGCTTTAGAAGAGTCCAAGTCAACGATGAGTCTTGGGGACGAAGTTAATCAAGAGGAGTTGATGAACGATAATGAAAAGAGGATCAATGAGGGTAATGAAAAGAATGGTATAGTTAGTTCGATAAAAGATGAAGAATATCAAATGAATGTAATAGAATTTGAAAACTTACCTGAATTAGATGATAAAGAAGTCTTGATCAAATCCGCTAATGAAATGTCTAATTAGAAAGATGGGTTGAAACATGATTTCAGGACGATCGCAAAAGCTAATGACATGAATAAAGATGCGGAAGAATATAAGGATATTGTTGATAATGTCGAAGAAAAATCATCTAGGATTGGATATGATGATGTAAATGAAACAATGGGAATAGTGATAAGTGTTAACGGTGAATTAGTGATGGGATCGATCGATACTGTTCATGTCCAAATCTAGTAAGCATGGATTATGCGAACAAGATAGGACTTACCTGGAAATATCAGAATAAGGAAATAAGTCTTGGACATTTTGGTAGTGAAGTCATTGGAAATATTCTTGGAGTAAATGTTGTTGTGTGTGGCATCGAAGTAAAACAACCATTTATGTTGTACAAGAATTAAATTTTGATGTAGTTCTTGGAATGGCACAGATTGCGAGGTCTAGATGCATTATTCAATATAAGGATGATGAATGTTATTATACGATCGAATCGGGCAACAAAAAGGTGAGGTTTGTGAGCATTGTCGAAATGAGTGTAAATAGGTTAGATGATTTTGCATTTTGTGACTTCGGGGACGAAGTCCTGGGGATCTAGCTCATGTGTTATGGGTTTTCGGTACCCATGTGTCAGTGATCAGTTACGTATGTGATCGAATATTATGATCAGGTAATCGTGATTCATTAAATTAGTATAATGATTGAGTATAGTATGATGCATAATGTGATATAAGTAGTGATGGGCAACGCACGGAATCCACACGTGATCCCGCGTGGGATTTAAAAACTCCCGTGCAGGATTTTTAATATAAGATTTTCTGGCCTGTGTTAGCATATCATCTGGCCTGCATTAACAAATAATCCGGCCTGCTTTAATATAAGTGGACCAATTCCTAATTAGTATTTGATGTATTTACATAAAAATATTAAATCTTTTATTTATTTTCGTTCCACATATATACGTGCGTACATAGATAATGCGCAAACTGTACGTTGAAATATTTTTTTAAATTTTCATGATTAATAAAGTGGCAATCTAGACTTTTAATTTCTTGCTCAAATAATGCACCAAGAATATTGTGTACCATATAGGAGAAAATCTCCAATTTCAGTAATTATTTAATATGAATAATAAGGTTAAATAAAATTCGAGCCAATCAGTTATGTAATTCAGAAATTATAGCTAATTATGAATTTTTTATAAGTCGCTTATGAATTTTTGTATGTATATAACCTGGTTATAAATTTTTGTACGTATGCACAGTACCTGATCACTTATAAATTTTAGCACATTTATAACTGATTATGCACCTGATTACTTATAAATATTTATATGCTTATGATTGATTGCTTTGTTACTATTATAATTTTTAAATATATATTTATATAATAATATTTTAAAAATTGATAAAATTAAGACAAGTTTGAATTGATGAATTTTAATAATTATAAGATCCAAATGTATTAAAAGTAGGTAAAATCTATATAAGCATTTTTATTTGTAATAAATATAGTTAGATTTATAAGAAATGATTATTATTTTGGCAAAAAATTATATTCCTAATGATGATAAATAATATATTTATTTATTAATCGTGAAAAATTCAGAAACTCTACTCAATCCCGCAAATCCCGCACTATCCCGCATGGGATCCTGCATCCCATGTGGGATTTTTGAAAAAATCAGGATTTGTCCATCACTAGATATAAGAGTCAAAGTCGTATAACCAATTTATGATGTAAGTTGAAGAATATATATAAGCAAAGTGAAATAATAAAAGAAGAAAGAGCTTCTCTTTCGATAATAAAAATAGCTTTGTGTTAACAATCATATATCTTTTAGTGAATAAACTTATTCTGTGTGAATATCTTATCAGTAGTAGCACCTGAATGATACGTCAATTGTACAATATTTTTTTTGGATCTTACATTTGATCTTGTAAAGTAATTTAATAATACTATAGTTTATATTGTTTTTACTAATTTTTCTGAGGTTTCAGATTGGCTAGGATTATTTGCATGCAACTATAGTTGGAAGTAGAATTAATTTACAAACTAATACAGTTATGGTATTGACATTTTTTTTGATGCAATTGCTATAAGCTGTAAAGCTATAAAGCCATAATGCTATAATGTATAAGGATATAATACCATAATGCAAAAATACTATATGCTATAATACTATTTGTTAAAATGCTGTACTGTATTATGGATTCCTTTAAATAATATACTATTAATTGGTGATTCACCTATAGATAATAGAAATCATATATGTAATATATAGTAAAAAGTAGGAATAAGTAAAGATAAGTTTATTAGTAAATGTTGAAATCTGGCTATTTCTTCTTCTAAAAGTTTTTTTTCTATCAAGTAACCTTTAATATGCATCTAATAAATGTTGTAGAGCTAATTTCTAATTCCAAAAGTAGTAAAATTATTAAAATTTTGACCCAATATAGCATAAGATATAAACATTTAATCTTCACAACTATATGTTTTTTTTTATTTACTATCGGCCCTCCCCAAACCGGTATGCATAATGGATAAGTTTTGTATCGGGTTTGGGAGGTTATCGGATTTGAAAAAATCACGTGATCAATGGGTAACTAATCTACTAATCAGATTGCCAAATTTGAAAATATATTCGGATAAAAAAAATTTTTAGACATTTAAGATCTATAATTAAAACTTTCCCACATTTGCCGTTATATGCAAACGATTTATTTATTATTTCAAAAGCATTGCACACATGTTCCTTATATTAAAATAATCTGGTTTGATATACCGGTAGCTTCCTGCTTGCTTAATGCAGGCTGATCGAATATGTATTTGCAGTTTTATAGCACTTGGGTTTGTGCAGCTTAGCACTGCATAATACAGGCTAGTAATGCCTGGTGAAATTACAAAACATGATGAAACTATAAATTCCGTCAAGTTTCGTCAAGTTTCATCATTGACGAAACTTATAGTTTCATCATTAATGAACCTTATAGTTTCATCAGGTTTCGCCATTTCGCTAGGAATCACTATTGCAGGCTGGCATTTAATATGAACATACTGATATTGCTATTCACAGATATCTATGCGACTGACCGGATTCCTTTGGGAAAGAGGGTTGGATTGCGAATTGTGGTCTGTTGTAGCTGAGTGAGCAATTGTTGGCACAAGGCCTACTTGCATTTCCCACAGATTTATTTTCATTCTCATTGCCGTCCTTTATTAAGTTAGTGATTACTGTTTTTGGAAAGACATTTAAATCATACTCACCTCATTTGATTATCTGGACCAGACTTGTTCTGGTTGATGATTCTATGATGTGCATCAAATAAGCATCTTTTGGATCTGTTGACTTTATGTCAACTCGAATTAAGGGACGTTTGTGCTAATCCATCAATCTGAATGCAAACGTATTTATATTCTCATTGGGGTTAACTGTAAAATTCAAATTAAAATGTTTACTGACAACAAAGTATAATATAAAAGCTATAAAAGATCAATAAATGCAGCATAGTTAGATCTTTGCTTGTGCTTAAATTTGGACTGTCTCTTTTTTTGTATGTATATACGTACGTATAGGATTTCTATTTACGGTTTTAATTGGCCAATAATCATGTAACAAATCGGAAACTTAGGTATCTGGCCTACTGGATATCAGAAATGGCAGGTTATTGGGTATGAATTAAGGAACAGACCCGGTAGATCAATTTTTAACCGATTATAGCAGGTTATCAGTTTTGACAGGATCAGTTTGGGGAGGGCCGACAGTATTTAAAAGAAAAAACATATAGTCATAAAGATTAAAATGCCCATTTCTCATAATATACTAGGTCAATTTTAATGATATTACTACTATTAGAATCCAAAAAATTAGTTATTAGATACATATTAAAGGTTTAATTGATAAAAAAACCTTTAGAAGGAGGAACAGCCAGATTCCCATATTTAGTAAATTAATATAGTAATTTGCCCAAAATTTATTATGTCAATCCTACTAATTAGTGTCTGAAATTCAATTTTTAAATTAGCTGCGGGCTGCAACCAAATAAAAAAATATTTGCAGATTATAAAAATTTATAAAATTTAGTTGCACACATAAGTATAAATAGAAATTTATTAGTAAATTTTGCAAATTTATGTGCAGAATTTGCATATGCATTTTAGATTTTGGTTGCAGAATTTTAAAATTTGTTGTAGTCTGCAAATGCTGCAATCCAATTTGCAGATGCTGATACTAATTGTAGGCAAATAATGAATTAAATATTTTTTCAAATTTGATTCTGTTAACTTTATTGATTTAGTACATTTAATTATAAAAAAGGGGTTTGTAGATCTAGATTTTATTTTGACTTAAATGTCATAATTTATTTTTTTTGTTAATTGGATCAGTCTATAAGTCATTGTTTGAGAATGTCTTTAGCAAGCTAATTGATTGGAAATGACATCATTGTTAATAGCATTTATTGCTATATAAGATAATACTGCATATACCTATATATATACTTATGTGTTTTAAAATTTATTATAGCTATTGTATTCTGCTACGGAATACACTTTAAATAACTTTTTATACTTACTAATTAATTAATGTAAATGAAATACTTGTATGTCAAATAATGACATATTTATCATTTTCTGGTTTGGAACTACTAAATATTATACAGTTACTTAATTATAATATAATAATATTAAACTGTAGTTATGGTATTACTATCAGTTAGGAGATATCAGACCCACTGGTTAAAACTACTCAGATTGTAAGCGAAAAATAAAAAATCAAGATAGGTTTTAAATATATATTAGAATATAGGAATATTGGATATTTAAAGCAAAAGGATAGAGTGGGTTTATAATAATATAATAGAAAAATAAATAATATAACAAAAAATTACTATAAACTATAATTCAAATAAAACAATCAATAAACTCATAAACAATAATTATCCAGCAGATACAATATAAAAAAAAACACTCAGAAGACTTTATTATAAAAAAAGAATTCACTCAGATAAATCTAAAAATACAAGAAGGGCGAAAACAATGTTCTTTTATACATGTTAGTGAACTCAATTTCCTTTCCCCAGATCATTATCTTTCTGTCATTACTAATACACATTTTATTCAATACCAATTATACTTTTTTTTTATGCCTTTATCCAATTCAAGACTCACACTCAAAGTAGTAATTTGAAATTTGCCTTTCTAACTCTTTATTGTGCTAGCAGATTTAAGATAATATATAAAGGCTCTATGATGCTTAGTATTGTTCATGTATCAATTTAATTTACTTTCATGCATCACAAGTAATTTAGTATAGAATTTGGGTATAGTAATTATACATATCTATAGAAGGACATATATGGAAATCAGGATATCTATAGATAGTAGTAAGAAAAATCTATATATAACAATAATATGGGATAGGTATAGGCAGTGTTGTACGCAGACATTGTCCTGCCAATTTTACAGGGACACGAACAGTCTGGGACAGGATGTCTGGGACATGTCTGCAATAATATTCCAATACAATATTGTACATGGACAATGTCCTACTAATTTTTAACTTTTCCCTACTATGTCCGGGACATTTCCGCTGGGTAAAACCAATCAAATTGTAGAATGATACAGACCTTGGTTTGGGTTATGTAAAAAATGATAATAATATTTACGAGGGGTACACCAAATTATATGAGTTGGTAATTACGTGTTGATTCGCTGAATGTCTGGAACAAAAAAATTCTGGCTGGACATGCCCTGGACGTTCTGTCCCGGACTGTCCGCTGTCTGTGTCTGTGTCCCAAGACAACACTGGGTATAGGTATTATATTTTAGAAAAAGATAATCAATCATAATCATAGCAATTTAAGGTTAATTGGATCGTAGTTGTGCAAAAATAGAAGAACAAAGGTGATGATCATAGCATGAAGGAAATTTGTTTTTATTAGCTGATAATCAGTAATTCTGATTGGTCAAAAGTTAAGACTAATTTGTATATCGATACCTAATATTATCACTATTATTACACTCACAACTCTATATAGTATTTGCTAGGGTTCCGCAATTTGATTTGATTTTCAAATATTTGATTCAAATATTTGATCAAATTCAAATCAAATTCAAATCCAAATATTTGAATCAAATCAAATTCAAATTAACCCAATATTTGATTTATTTGAATTTGAGGAACCCTAGTATTTGCTAATCTTTGCATTTTTCACGATAACATCTTGCTCATGTGAAGATCAATACTTTGATGTCAAAAAGCATGTTATTTTATTTTGGTTATTTCGCTTTAAATGATAAAACATTTTCAAATTAATTTTTCGCAAAATTTTAGTCAGATTTAATTATAAAAAAAATTTTTTGCTATTTACAAGTTCATTTCTCTATTGTAAACAATATAAATAATTTGTATAATATTGGTTTTCAATAGAAATAAACAACCAATAAAAATAAATTTTCCTTATGCTGATTATGAAAAGGAAGATTTTATGCACAGAAAATTTTAAGAATATAACAATGGCATCGCATTATTACAAAATTCTACCACAAACTATACATGCAAACTTTTTTTAAATGTAATAACTTGGTTAAAATTATAAGTAACACTATACTAAATTTTTGATGATTTTTTAGATGAGTTTTTTGATAAATGTATTGTTTTGATTGTCACATTACACCTGATCTTATCTTCTGATTGGTCAGAATCAGCAAAGTCTAGATAAAATTAGTGAATGCATTGTTGTGTAAGGCTAAAATAGATCCATTAAAAATAAAAAATTGCAATAACTAAAAAAAAAAAAACAAAAAAATTCAAATTGGTTATTATTTATTTGAAAATTTAAGCAGAAGAAAATATTAAAAAAACTCAACAATTAATAAACTTGAATATCAAAACAGTTACTGGCATTAAAAGAACATAAACTAGTATTGAGAGAAGGTGAAGCAAAAAATTATTTAGACAAACTGGCTAATTTTAAAAAAGTCAAAAGTTGAAATTTGCAATTTAAAAATAAAAAATGCGCAGCAATTTGTGCAATTATATGTAGAAAAAAAATCTGCAAAGTATACTTATTTTCATTAAATATATAGTATATAAAATATTTATTTAATTAGATAGCTGCGTGATGCTATCACGCAAAACCAGGAACAGAATATTTAAACAAAGATCAAAATTAAAATTCAAAAAAACAAGTAGATATTACTATGCTTTTCAAATTACTAAGATTAGTGTTTGTTATGCTTTGCATACTATATAAAAAAGAAGAAATATGGAAGTTTGAAATAATAGAGGGTTTCAAAGTTAACAAATAAATAGTGCATTTTGAAATTAAATAAAGTTTGAAAAATTTTATTTGTTTTTTAAGATTTTAAAATCGGAAAATAAAATAGAAGTGTTTGGAGATCACTATTTCATAAATCAGAAAATTTTTATTATATTTTGTAAAAAAAAAAATAACAAATAAAAAGTAAAACTTCTGAACTTTTATTCAATTTGAAGTTAAGATTAAATTGTAGGATCACTTATTTCAAAATAAATATGTTATCAATTTCAATTAAAATTAGATTTCCATATTTTAACTTTGAAGCTTCTAATATAGATATTCAATCATTGATTGGATTTGAATTAAGCATTAGTTGCAAATTTGTTCAAAATAAAAGCAAGAAATTAACACCCAATAAAAACTTATATAAATAAAATATTAATGCTATTAAAATCTATACTATACCTTAACGTGTATACTCTAATAGAAATATAAACCAATTTGGTTTGAAGAGCATTAATTTGGGTCAAAGTTATCTTAATTATTAAAGTCTAGAATATTTTCATTACTTCTATTCAATAATACTATTGCAACTTATTTGTCATATCTATATGTACATCCAAGTTTAAAATTACTATTAGTAAATTACAAAAAATTACATTATAGAAATTTTCTTATGAATTGTCGTAGCTGATGCTGAAAACGGCTGATGCTAAATTTTGGGATCTCGATTTAAAACTATAAGCTCTGCTAAAATCTACAAATACTCTTTAAATATCAAATTACTCCCAAATCTCACCCTAACCCTATAAGACAAAAACAAAAAAATCACCACAAAAAAATTTTAAAATTTTATATCAAAGTAGGTCAAAATTTCAGCATCAGCCATTTTTAGCATCAGCTGCAACACGAATTTATCAAATTATAGGTTAATCACAAGTTTAATCAATGAGAGTTTGTATATAAGGTTTTGTTTAGTGATTCTAATAGTTTATCTTTTTTATTAATATAAGGTGCCTGCTTTACAAAGCTATAAGGAATAAAAAGCGATAAATGAATTTATATTGACCGACATTTAAGAAAGGGCATTAAAATTAACTTATCTATTATATTAATGAAGTCAGAATGCTTTTTATTTATAGTAAATTTTAAAGCACTAAATGCACATTATTTGCTATATGGAGTGAGTCAGTAAAAAAGGGACAAATCATTTTTAGTAAAATTTTTTTAATTTTTAACCTAAAATATTTTGACAGCTATTTAATCAATTTGCTAAAAATTTTTTTATTTTAATCTTGAAATTATATAGAATTAAAATAAAAAAATTATTAAATTTATTAAGATAGTTGTTAAGATATTTAAGCTTAAAGTCAAGAAAACTTTTACTTAGAAAAAATTTGTTTGACTCACCCCCATATCACTTTAACTGACTTTTTTTAGCATCAGCATAAATTAACTGGATTATATAGATAACGATCTTATGATCTCTTTTTATCTGTATAATGGGTACTAAAGATAACAGCTAATTTTGATTATTTGTGAAGTGACAAGCTTGAGTGTGTTATATTTTGTATGTTAACTCGATTTTATACTTCATTTTTTGTATATGAGAAAAATAATTTAAAAAATTAAAAATTTAGTATTATTTTAGTCAATATTTACTTAACCAATTTCAATAATAAAAATTTATTAAATTAATTAACGATGTAAAATTCAATTCGTATATGATGTTAATTGTACTTAACTTTGGTGTAAGGTTAATATGGATCTTAAAGGGATATAGTAGTAAAGATCTAAATAACTTAGGATTAATTATGAGTAAATACTAAGTCAAGAAATGAATAATTTTTATTTATTATTTATGCTAACTGTGTGAAATCTTATATTTGAAAAAAAAGATGGAAAAGAGTCAGTTTAAAAAAATTGAATATATGGAATTCATGAATACTACACTTAGATATAAAAAAAGTAAAAAAAAAAAGAAAAAAAAGATTTAAGAATTTGGCCATTCTTTTAATTGAGCAGTTCTTTGTGCACATTCTTTATGCCTATTAAATTTAATACAAAGTGAAGGCAATATTCGCATATTTAGTATAGATTGTTAAATGGTTGTAGAATTAGCAGATCATCTAATCACTGTACTCGTGAAAGCATTACATATAGACCATTGCTTGTATTACTGCAAGCAAATCAACTATTGCTTTTTAGAGAGTTCTCTCTTGGTATTTATAATCAGTAAATGCAAAGGCAGGTGTTATAGGAAGTTGAAAACATTAAATCTTCTTTGAATTTTTGTGCTATCACATTTCCAAATAGTATGTATACAGGGATGTTTAACAAGGTAGATAGGTACATATTTGGTTGAAGATCTTGGTACAAGCCAGAATTTCTACCTGTTAGCTCAATGATAACATACTTTAGTGGACTTTTTAATACTATAATATTTTTATTACTAACTGAAGGTTCAATAAAATCTTTATCATATACAACTTGTCAAAGGATTCCTTGAGAACCATTTGTGAGATTATCATTAGCACAAATATTCATAGTCATAACAACTTTCATATTTATGGATAAGGGTAGAATACCACAAACTAAGTTATCTTTTGTATCAGATATTGCCAGTAAGAATGTTATGGTTGTAATAATCTTGTGCACATGAGTAAATTAGCAGAATTATTATAATAAGCATGTTCTCTTGTTGCATCAAAGTTAATTTGGACACAAAGATTATTTCTTGTTACAATAAAAATGGCATTTCTCTATTTAGCTAAATTAATTTGATTTTCACTAAGAATTTTTGAACGTAAAATAGATTTATGGACTTTTGTAAGATTACCTTTACACATACATTCTAGAATATTAACATAGAAGAAATCTTCTATTTGACACATTAACTTTTTTAAAATACTTTTTTTTTGATAATTTTGACAAACCTTGAATAGTAGTGGTAGACTGGAAGTCATTAGAAGATACAAGAGCAATATTATTTAGAATGTATAAGGCTGGGTCCAATATAGGTGGCAACTGCATAAAATCACTAACAAATATAATATTTATTCTAGCAAAAGGTGCAGAATCATCTGTCACCTTTAATTTTTTTTAAAAAAGCATGGAATTGAGCCATGAGATTTTTACTAATCATGGAAGCCTCATTTAATAAAACATACTCTATATCAAAACTATAGTTCTTGAAGTTGTCATAGAGATTCTTTAGCTAAAGAGTTAAGTTTTTTGTCATTTTTGCTAAAACCAAATCTTTATGCGAAATGGATAGTACTACTATAAATATTAGTAGCGGCAATACCAGTAGGCACTAAGAATAAAAGAGTATTGTATTGGGAAGTGTATTCAAAATAAAAACTAATAGCTTCTATTACTCTGGATTTACCAGAACCTCCTGCATCTCCAAGATAAAGTAGCAATTGTAATAGTTTAAATTTGCAATCCTTTTGATTTCTTCGCCAATGGTCACATATGAGATAAATTACTTTTTTTTGCTCCTTATTTAAACCAGATGCAAAATATTCTAGAGGATCAATGTTTTGTTCAGCAATACTAACTTTTAGAGAAGTAGTCTGTTGATTATTGTCTGGATGATTTAGATGTAGATTATTTTCAAAAACATTATATTTTTCAAAAGCTATTGTATCTTGCCAAATTTATAAAAGATTATTATCAAGAGTATTACTTGCCCATATGTTTTTTAAGGTAAAATTACTAATATTATATGACATGTTTAAGTCTGTATAATAGTTTGTAATAAATCTTCCTCTCATTTGTAAAATGGTTATAGTAGTATCAACTATTTTGATATCTTTTAAACCAGAACAAATAATAGCAGCTAGATTAAATATAGTTATACTTTCTGATATATCAGGAGTATCCAAGCTATCATTATCATCAAGAAGATCATATTAATTATTAGCATCATATCTGGGAACAGAATGATCTATACGGCAAGCTTTTGCAAAAAGTGAATTATTCATTGCATTTTTACGTAGCTGTGATTTAATATTGATTCTTCTGAGCATCTATGGAGTAAATCTATATTTGAAATTATGGATTTTGATAGGGAAGAAATAGCAGAACCATCAAAAAGGCTTGACATACTTTAGTCTATATATTATAAGATACTAAAAGGTTATGAGTAGATTTCTATAGTTTAAAAAGCATAAAAATATGTAAACTATAACATTTAGCATCTTCTATATTATCTTTTTTAGATATTCCTTTACTGCACAAAACAACAACTCTTTTAGTTCCTTGTTTTTTACGCACTTGAATATTGAATATAAGTTTTATTTTGAGGGTGTACATCATCAGATTTATAGATAGTATCAGAATTGAATTCATTTCCTTAAAAAAAAAAAAGCAATTATTTCCTTTTTTTAAGCATTGGTCTGATAACATGAAAAGCTCATGAGAATTTATTAAGGTGTTCTGGATGCAAGCTGTATAGTTATAAAGACAGATATTGTGCAAAGAGAAACCTTGAATTTGATAATCAATTCGAAATTTATTGCTGTTAATTTATTGTTAAATAATAAAACTAGAAGTGATCCATCTGTTGTGTTTTGGATATCTTTATCATCATAAGTATCTGAATCATCATCAAAATAATCAAAGTTTTCAGTAGAAATTTTATAATAATTTTATATTCTTTTTCAAGATAAGTTACAAATAATTAAAGGTGTATTGATATGAACATGTTTCAAATATAATAGTCAGAAATGCCTAGTAGATAGACTGAAACCTGTGAACTAGTAAGTTCTGATTGGCCTACTATTTTTTTAAAACATTTTGTAACAAGCTTGGTGATCTATTTACAAGGTCAATTGAAGCTTCATCTGATAGCTAAGCTATAAATGTTTGTAAAGTGGAAGCACATATCAAAAACGAGCTATATGTACTGAGATCTGATTTAGTAATATAGTTAGTAAAATAATAAATATATACTAGAGCTAATTTTTGAGTTGCTATAAATTTGATATTGTTATAGAATAGACTTTTAATATTAGTTTCTTGAATGTATAAATATTAGTATAATTATTATTATTCTTATCACATTATCTATAGTATTAGTATTGTTAATTATTATCTTAGAAATTACAAGGGAAAAGTAACCGGCGCCGCTTGATGCTTGACGCTTGACGCTTGACGCTTGAAGCTTGACACTTGACGCTTGACGCTTGACGCTTGACGCTCGACGCTTGGCGCTTGACGCTTGACGCTTGATGCTTGACGCTTGACGCTTGACGCTTGACGCTTGACGCTTGACGCTTGACGCTTCTAGGTGTTGATCCTCTATAGCATTGACGCTTTACTCAACGGATATATAAACCCACCAATTTTCCCTTGGTAAAAGAATTCAGACAATTGTAATTCTATTAATTACCTTCTTATCCCTTATCTTCTCTTCATTATTATTAAATAAACTATTGGGATTTCTAAGGAACAGCTTTGAATAGCCCTTTGTTAAATTAATAAACTGTGTATTATCTCTGTTGTTTTATAACGAACTGCCTTAGAGAAGTGTATAGTTTCTTATAGACATAAAGGAAACTATACTTCCCTCTTGCACACCGCTTTACGCCCAAAGTAAGAGATCTCAGGAGCCGTGTGATTGTTACTCTATCGGAATTTAAGAAGGCTTACGGTACTGTAACATTTGGTGCCTTCTGGCGGAAACCTAATTAAATTGTTGGATATTATTGAAGAATTTGGAAATCCTCTTATTATTTTTGGCAGAAACATTTATTTTTTTTTGGCTGTTACTAACACTCTTGCTGTTTAATTATATTCTTGTTATTCTCTTACTACTAATTGAAATTTTCTTTTGTTGGATATTAATTACTTATTATATATTTTGGAGATTAAAATTTGTTGACAACTTACTACTAACCTTTTATTTTTGGAGATATATATTCTATTATTCTTTATTAGTTTCTTGAGACTTGGAAACTGCTTTCTCTATATGAATAGAGCTTACCAAGTACATTTAGAACAAATCGAAGCACACGAGACAAGTCATCCTTCTGCCCTTGCAACAGACGTTCTGCAAGCTTCTCACCCAGATTTATCTTGTACTATCTGTCATCCTCCTGTTAATTTACACCGTAGTTTTCGACGCTTTTGGGGTCAATACTGAGATAGTTATTTTGCTGACTATTATACGCAAAAGACTAACGACGCTTACAGAGCCCTAGTCACTGCCTTAGACTACAATAGTGCTAAAGCTGCTGCCCGAGATATTGTTTTTAGCTGCCGCTACCATAACGATAATTTAGACCCCAAGGAAGCTATTGCTGGCTTACTTCTCAGATATACTCCCTATACTCTTGCCTCTATTTTAACTAGTGACTTTCCCGCCACTATACTTGACTTTCACATTGAGAACATTCTCCCTTCTACTTCCTCTTCACCTTAACTAAGAACTGAAAACCTTCTATTTGACTTTCAAAATCAATTAGGAAGAACTGAATTAAATTTTGATACTTCTCCACCCAGATCTATCTATACTTTAGGACCTGAACAATTAGCTGACTCTCCTATTAGTTCTTCTTCTTCTTTACCTCCTTATAACGAAGATACTTTCTATAATACTTTTTCTGAACGAATTGCACTTCCTTCCTTGCCTATTTCTGAAATCCCTCTTTATTATACTAGACAAACTACTCCACCTCCCCAACCAAATCGACTTATTCGTTTTTTCCAAAATCTTTCTCCTAGTGCTCACACTACTGCTCCTTTACTACCTCCTATAGTTGAATACTACCCCACTGTTAATTTAGATATAGACAATACCCCACACCTTACACCTCCATTACCTAATACTCCTCCTCCTAACTACTTTAACCAACTTGACCCAGTTGACTACTATAATCAAAATCAGGATGCTACTATTATTAGACCAGACCCACCTCTCCAAACTAAGGAAATAAATTTACAACCCCTTGCTGAAGAATTAAACCCTATCTTACCTCCTAATCCACCTGTTAATATGGGAGACGCTGCTTTACAAGCTGCTGCACGAGCTATAACTGATCTTGCTACTGCTCTTGGAAAAGGCTCTGAAAAGACTCTAATAACTGTCCCAGATTTTTATGGAGATGGAACCCAAGACCCCGCTGATTGGTTAAAGGAATTTAGAAGAGCTGCTACCGCTAACAAATGGAGTGCTGCACGAAAACTTCAACTTGCCCTGTGTACCTTAAAGGAGTTGCATTAGACTGGCAACAGGCTTTAAACCCGCAACCTAATGCATTTAATGATGATACCCACTCGGATCGAAGTTTTCAACATCTTTTTAAAGTACATTTCTACACGACCAAACAGAAAGCTGTATGGCAAAAACAACTTTTCGATATCAAGCAAGGACCTACTGACACTGTAGATGGATATGTTAATAGGTTTAGAACCTTAAAAAAGAAAGTGGACCCAGACGGTGTTTTCCCTGCTAATTTTGTTAAACAACTTTTCATTCAAGGACTGCGCCCTGAGTATGCAGTCAATGTCCAAGCTGCTGTGCCCGATACCTTGGATGCTGCTATTGAAGTAGCCCTCCGATGGGAAACTGGAAAGTTAATGACTACTCCTACTACTAACACCGACCAAGCTATTCAACAACTCACTGACCAAATTGCCAGCTAAGTATAAACTTAGCAAGACACAGACAACACCTACCTCTTCTGTTAACTACGCCTATAACCATGCTCAAACCCCTCGAATGAAAGAACCTCCTATTTGTTATTATTGTGGATGCACCGGGCATTTTATCCGAGACTGTAACAGTAGAAAACAGGACCAATGACAAGGATCAAATTCTCGTCGTAATAATAATAATAATTATAATAACAATAACTATAACTGAAGTCGCAACAACAATCAGAATAGAGACCGAAATGACCGTTCTTCTAACCGTTACTCTACCAATAGAAATCGCTTCCGCAGTCGTGACAACTTTCGTCCTAAAAGTCAGTCAAGAGATAATAGTTATCGAACTGATAATAATTATCGAAACTCTTCTAATCGGTCACCTTCTCCTTATTACTGAAGTGTAAATTGCTTCATACAGAACCAGACTCAGACATCTTTTCTTACTGCCAACAAATGGGAAACATTGCTTAACAATCATCTGTTAGAAGTGCTTTGGCTGCCCACCTTTATGAAAAAGTCAAAAATACCAACCTTATTCAGACCCCTGCTTACACTACACCTGTCAAGTGCAATATTTTTCTGCAAAACCAGCCCTACCAAGCTATTATCGATAGTGATGCTTCTATTAGTATAGTTTTCACAAGACAGTTAAAGAACTAGGATTAACTATTGAAAAGTCTTCCAATAGTCTTATTGTGCCTGCAGTTGGAACCTCCACTCGACTATTAGGAATCATAAAAGACTTGTCTATTGAAATAGACCATGTTACTATTCCCCTCACCGTAGAAGTAGTAGACACTACCTCCTACTCTGTCCTCTTAGGCAATGATTGGAACCAGAAAGTTGAAGTTAATTATAACTAGAAAAATGGTTGCTATACTTTTAAATGGAAAAACAAGAAACATATTATTCCTACTACGTATGAAAGTAATCAACCCCTCTCTAGCCAACCTACTATTACCAATCCCAAAGAATTAGACCTTTATGAAACAGAATATTTGCACCCTCGAGAAGCTTATGCTTTTAATCTTGAAGAATTAGACAAATCTTCTTCACCTGAGAATGATGAATGGACTGTTTAACAGCCACACTGCAAAAATAGGAAAGCCCCTAAACAACGTGTTTGTGGAAATTGTGGTTTTCCAGACCATTTCTTTGCAGACTGTCCTACCAACCAATGCAATAGATGTTCAGAATTTGGCCATATTTCTGTTAAATGCCCTAGACAAGCCCAAGACATGCTACTTGCTCCACTTGCCATGATTCTAATCATTTATATAAGGACTGCCCGAACAATGTCTGCAGAGGATGCAGATGCAGTACATTAGGACACATCGAAGCCTACTGCCCCCTCGCTACCTGGAAAAGACAAAACTTGGTTTATCAGTATGGATGTACTCTTAATCAAGTTGATACTAATCGTCTTTCTACTCATAGCCCTCGCCGTAACCACCACTGTTGCCAATGTAAAGTTCCTAACCAACCTGAAGCTCTCAAACTTCTTGAAGAGAAACTTGTTTGTCCAGGATGTTATACAGACTATCACTGTGCCTTAGACCATGAAGATCCCCGAAGTATTCACTTTTTCACCCAAGGTGAAGAACGAGGAATGCTTGTCAACTTAAAATATGTAATAAATCAGACACCAGATCTAGAATGTGTCAATTAGACACCCTTCGAGAAGAATCATGGTTTTGTGAATTGAAACATCTCTATGCTTATAAAGCTAGTCAGGATGTTCAATACAACTCTAATTATAATCTTTGGGCTAGGATTAAACATTATACAGAATCGACCCGAAATGCTGGACACCAGTATGAACTGAACCAGACTAGAATCTACCACCTTGCAAAGATCCTTTTGGACGAAAATGACCAGACTATTACCCAGGCTTTAGAATCTCACATATCAGACCAAATCACCCAACCATGGAATCCTTACGAGATGCAACTTATATTGCAAGCTGAATCATATTTATTGTCAGAAAATGATATCGACCCTCTACAAACAATTTTAGATGAGTCCTTTGATACTAGCTATCCAGACTATGACCAGAAGTATGCTCTTGCCATACTTTGAAGAAACTTTACAGTTCCTGTTAACCTTTGCCAGGAATGTTTACATGTTAAGCACCAAGAAGAATTAAATGCAAATCAAGGATATTGCGATAATTGCAAACCCTCAGAACCAGAAATATATTCCCTACCTCCTAATGATATTATTGAGGAACCAGATATGGACCCTCTACCTGACAGTGAAACCCTTGAGCCAGAGGATAAATTTCAAGTTCACCAACTTCGATTACAAGTTCAGCAACAAGGCCAATTAATAGAACAATTGCAAGCCAAGATTCAAATCTTGGAAACTGCTAATGCTGCCTTCTTACACTTTTTCCAAGAAGAAGCCCAAAATGCTCACCAACGGGCTAATGCCTTGGATACGCTCTGTCAAAATTTTTAGAAAATCCTAGGCAGGATCATAAACTACCTGCTGACCCAGACCAGATCCTAATACCTAGACACATAAACACTATTGACCTTGAACGAGAAGAATATACTCTAACAACTCAGACCTCTTTAAATATTGGACCACTTAATACAGAACAAGGCCTAGCTTTTTGAAAACTATTAGAAGAATTTGCAGACCTTTTTGCAACTGATATAACTGAGCTAGGACGAACTAACCTGGTTACTCACCGAATTTATACTGAGGATGTACACCCCATTCGCTCTCGCCCTTATTCTGTACCTCCCAAATAACAAGAATTTATAAAAAGAAATTCAACGAATGTTGGAACACAAACTTATTCAACCCTATGATAGCCCATGGACCTCTTCTGTTGTGCTAGTACGAAAGAAAAATGGCAAATTACGATTCTGTGTAGACTACAGAAAATTGAATGCTATTACCAAAAAGGATGCTTAACCCTTACCTCGTATAGATGAAATGCTTAATGCCCTTTCCGGATGTTCTTGGTTCTCCACTCTTGACTTAGCTAGTGGATATTGGCAAGTTGCCATGGACCCTCAAGACAAAGAAAAGACTGCTTTTACTACATGATATGGGATCTATGAATTTAATGTAATGCCTTTTGGTCTCTGTAATGCCCCTGCAACCTTCCAAAGACTAATGGATCGTGTATATAAAGAAATTGCATGGAAATTTGTAGTTGTATATTTAGATAACACTATTGTTTATTCTAAGACTTTTAATGAACATTTAACCCATTTACAAAGAGTATTTAATAGAATTAGACAAGCAGGACTCAGACTTAACATAGTAAATGTACCTTTTGGATGCACCAATTACCCTTCTTAGAACATTTAATTTCTGCTCGAGGAATTGCTCCTGATCCTCTGAAACTGTCCAATGAATTTGACCTTCTAGAAACCTAACAGCCCTTCGATCTTTCCTAGGACTTGCAGAATACTATCGCCAGTTTATTAAAAATTTCTTATCAATTGCTCGACCTTTAAACTCTCTTCTACAAAAAGATGAACCCTATAGATGGCGAAATGAACAACAAAAAGCATTTGAAGAATTAAAATCTAGACTTACTACTGCCCCTATTCTAGCCTACCCTGATTTTAAACAGACATTTATACTCGCTACCAATGCTTCTTACAATGGCTACGGAGCTACGTTAAGCCAACTAAATAGAAATAGAAAAGAACACCCTATTGCCTATGCTAGTAAAAGCCTACGCAAAGAAGAGATGAACTATGCAGCTACTGAACTAGAATGTGCTGCAGTTGTATGGGCTATAGAACACTTTCATAAATACTTAGGCACTACCCAATTTATTTTGGTCACAGACCATTCAGCATTAAAATAGTTACGTACTGCTGAACCTAAAGGAAGAATTGGAAGATGGATTTTGAAACTTCAGCCATATAATTTCGAAATTGTCCATAAACCAGGCCGAATTTATTCCAATGTTGATGCCCTCTCACACTTACCGACCAGACTACCAACTCAAGTGAATTTTATGAATCTTGATCAATATTATAACCTTTACTACTACCTAGACACAGACCAATTCCCAAATGAATCTACTGATCAGGAACAGAAACAACTTAGGACCCAGGCCAAATATTTTGAAATCAGACTTCACTTACTTTATAAAAAGAATAGAAGAAACCCAGACAGACCTCTTAGAGTCATCAAATGGACCGAGATAGAACCGGTATTGTATATGATGCACAAGCACCCTACTGCTGGACATTTAGGAACAGATGCTATGTACCATAAAATATCTGAACGATATTATTGGGATCAAATGTATAGAGACATACAGGAATATGTGAAAACATGTGAAGAATGTCAAAGAAGACAAAAAGGTCGTAGAAAAGAACCTTTACACCCTATTCAAATTGGAAGAGCTTTCGAATGTATTGGAATTGACCTTGTAGGACCTTTGCCTATAACTGAACAAAATAACCACTATATTATTGTTGCTACGGAATACCTAATACGATGGCCAGAAGCCCG
Source organism: Gigaspora rosea (assembly GCA_003550325.1). Classification (NCBI taxonomy): domain Eukaryota; kingdom Fungi; phylum Glomeromycota; class Glomeromycetes; order Diversisporales; family Gigasporaceae; genus Gigaspora; species Gigaspora rosea. The sequence continues at coordinate 416,299 of QKWP01000095.1, read as the reverse complement.
TGCTGTTCCAGATGCTAGTGCTAACACACTTGCCAAGTTCATATTTGAAGAAATTGTGTGTAGGCATGGAACCCCTAAAGTTATTCTCTCAGATCAAGGATGAAACTTTATTAGTGAAACTATCCGAATTCTCTGTGAACGATTCTTAATTAAGCATAAATTTTCCTCACTATACCACCCCCAGACAAATGGAATGGTTGAAAGATTTAACCGAACTTTGTGCGAATCGCTTGCCAAAGTTAAGAGAACAGATGATTGGGATATTCATATTCCCGCAGTGCTTCTTGCATATCGAACGAAGAAGCATGCCACTACTGGCTATACCCCGTTTCAACTTGTTTATGGCTGACAAGCTACCTTGCCTATAGAAGCTCTTATCCCCGTAGAACCAACAGCTGCTCAAGATGTTGATTTACAAGATAGCATTTTAATCCGAGCATATGACTTAATTGAGAAATTACCAGCACTACAAGAAGATGCAAGAAAGAATACAAAGAAATCCCAAGAGAAACAGAAAAAGTATTTCGACTCATGAATACATATTGAAGACTTTAATATAGGAGACAAAGTATGAATGCAACAGAAAGACATAGAAATGTCACGCTCCGTTAAATTCGAAGACAAATGTACTGGACCCTTTATTATTCATGAAAAGTTAGGAAATGGAGCCTATAAATTACGAACATTACAAGGAAAAGTGCTACAGAAATATTATAATAGCGACAGACTCACTAAATACCACGAAGCACAGACATGAGAACCAATAATTGTCGTGGAAGATCATAAATTTCTGGAAGAAATTTAATCCGATGGGGAGTAATACAAGAAAAATTCTTTGTTAAACAAATGTGTGACCCCAAAAGATATATATATACACCTAGCTGGACGTTTAAATTGGAAATTTTCTGATTTTTTCTAATTCAAGTAATGGAACAAACTACTCTGCATCCTAATACTGTTCAAGCCCTACGCCACTTCCTTTCCATTTGGAAACAAGACCCAGCCTTTCGTTATATATTAGGAATCTCAAATTCCAATGCACTGTTATGGGATAATGATCAACCCGAGCAATATATTGACATTACACCACAAGCAGAAACCCCAGCTTCCAATGAAATTGACGAATTAATTGGAACCTTAGACACCCCGGAAACTCTGACTCTATCACAACCGAATGATACCTCTTGTTATCTCGACTCAAGGAAGATTTGAACCAGACATTGCAGCCTCAAGAAGTTAGCCACACTAACCCATATGCTGCCCCTGATTGGAAAACCCAAGTTAATAGAATTCTCAAAGCGCTACCCCAGTATATTAAATCCCGTAAAGACCAGATTACTATGATCGAAGCTCATTTTTATCTTGAATTACTTTTAGAGAAAGAATCTCTGCAACAAGAGCAAATAAAGGAGTTGATTCAAAAGCAAAAAGGAGATCAGAAAAGTAGAGACATTATTAAAGAAGCCCAACGGATTTACCAACTTTTCTCGCTACGGCCGAAGAATTTAATTTATTAGACTAACTATTTGCCTATGACTCAAATAGTCAAGTTAAAGAATGAAATCTTCGAATCCCTGATTAATAGTTTAAGAACTTGAAATTTGTAGAACAAATTTTCTTAAAGGGACCGAAATGTTATAGAATAGACTTTTAATATTAGTTTCTTGAATGTATAAATATTAGTATAATTATTATTATTCTTATCACATTATCTATAGTATTAGTATTGTTAATTATTATTTTAGAAATTACAAGGAAAAAGTAACCGGCGCCACTTGACGCTTGACGCTTGACGCTTGACACTTGATGCTTGATGCTTGACGCTTGACGCTTGACGCTTCTCGGCATTGATCCTCTATAGCATTGATCTTTACTCAACGGATATATAAACCCACCAATTTTCCCTTGGTAAAAGAATTCAGACAATTGTAATTCTATTAATTACCTTCTTATCCCTTATCTTCTCTTCATTATTATTAAATAAACTATTGGGATTTCTAAGGAACAGCTTTGAATAGCCCTTTGTTAAATTAATAAACTGTGTATTATCTCTGTTGTTTTATAACGAACTGCCTTAGAGAAGTGTATAGTTTCTTATAGACATAAAGGAAACTATACTTCCCTCTTGCACACTGCTTCACGCCCAAAGTAAGGGATCTCAGGAGCCGTGTGATTGTTACTCTATCGGAATTTAAGAAGGCTTCTGGTACTGTAACAATATCATTGTTTCCTCTTCTAGTAGCAGTTATATATA
>QKWP01000095.1:364411-413690 GCA_003550325.1 Gigaspora rosea | reverse complement strand
AACTAAGAACTGAAAACCTTCTATTTGACTTTCAAAATCAATTAGGAAGAACTGAATTAAATTTTGATACTTCTCCACCCAGATCTATCTATACTTTAGGACCTGAACAATTAGCTGACTCTCCTATTAGTTCTTCTTCTTCTTTACCTCCTTATAACGAAGATACTTTCTATAATACTTTTTCTGAACGAATTGCACTTCCTTCCTTGCCTATTTCTGAAATCCCTCTTTATTATACTAGACAAACTACTCCACCTCCCCAACCAAATCGACTTATTCGTTTTTTCCAAAATCTTTCTCCTAGTGCTCACACTACTGCTCCTTTACTACCTCCTATAGTTGAATACTACCCCACTGTTAATTTAGATATAGACAATACCCCACACCTTACACCTCCATTACCTAATACTCCTCCTCCTAACTACTTTAACCAACTTGACCCAGTTGACTACTATAATCAAAATCAGGATGCTACTATTATTAGACCAGACCCACCTCTCCAAACTAAGGAAATAAATTTACAACCCCTTGCTGAAGAATTAAACCCTATCTTACCTCCTAATCCACCTGTTAATATGGGAGACGCTGCTTTACAAGCTGCTGCACGAGCTATAACTGATCTTGCTACTGCTCTTGGAAAAGGCTCTGAAAAGACTCTAATAACTGTCCCAGATTTTTATGGAGATGGAACCCAAGACCCCGCTGATTGGTTAAAGGAATTTAGAAGAGCTGCTACCGCTAACAAATGGAGTGCTGCACGAAAACTTCAACTTGCCCTGTGTACCTTAAAGGAGTTGCATTAGACTGGCAACAGGCTTTAAACCCGCAACCTAATGCATTTAATGATGATACCCACTCGGATCGAAGTTTTCAACATCTTTTTAAAGTACATTTCTACACGACCAAACAGAAAGCTGTATGGCAAAAACAACTTTTCGATATCAAGCAAGGACCTACTGACACTGTAGATGGATATGTTAATAGGTTTAGAACCTTAAAAAAGAAAGTGGACCCAGACGGTGTTTTCCCTGCTAATTTTGTTAAACAACTTTTCATTCAAGGACTGCGCCCTGAGTATGCAGTCAATGTCCAAGCTGCTGTGCCCGATACCTTGGATGCTGCTATTGAAGTAGCCCTCCGATGGGAAACTGGAAAGTTAATGACTACTCCTACTACTAACACCGACCAAGCTATTCAACAACTCACCGACCAAATTGCCAGCTAAGTATAAACTTAGCAAGACACAGACAACACCTACCTCTTCTGTTAACTACGCCTATAACCATGCTCAAACCCCTCGAATGAAAGAACCTCCTATTTGTTATTATTGTGGATGCACCGGGCATTTTATCCGAGACTGTAACAGTAGAAAACAGGACCAATGACAAGGATCAAATTCTCGTCGTAATAATAATAATAATTATAATAACAATAACTATAACTGAAGTCGCAACAACAATCAGAATAGAGACCGAAATGACCGTTCTTCTAACCGTTACTCTACCAATAGAAATCGCTTCCGCAGTCGTGACAACTTTCGTCCTAAAAGTCAGTCAAGAGATAATAGTTATCGAACTGATAATAATTATCGAAACTCTTCTAATCGGTCACCTTCTCCTTATTACTGAAGTGTAAATTGCTTCATACAGAACCAGACTCAGACATCTTTTCTTACTGCCAACAAATGGGAAACATTGCTTAACAATCATCTGTTAGAAGTGCTTTGGCTGCCCACCTTTATGAAAAAGTCAAAAATACCAACCTTATTCAGACCCCTGCTTACACTACACCTGTCAAGTGCAATATTTTTCTGCAAAACCAGCCCTACCAAGCTATTATCGATAGTGATGCTTCTATTAGTATAGTTTTCACAAGACAGTTAAAGAACTAGGATTAACTATTGAAAAGTCTTCCAATAGTCTTATTGTGCCTGCAGTTGGAACCTCCACTCGACTATTAGGAATCATAAAAGACTTGTCTATTGAAATAGACCATGTTACTATTCCCCTCACCGTAGAAGTAGTAGACACTACCTCCTACTCTGTCCTCTTAGGCAATGATTGGAACCAGAAAGTTGAAGTTAATTATAACTAGAAAAATGGTTGCTATACTTTTAAATGGAAAAACAAGAAACATATTATTCCTACTACGTATGAAAGTAATCAACCCCTCTCTAGCCAACCTACTATTACCAATCCCAAAGAATTAGACCTTTATGAAACAGAATATTTGCACCCTCGAGAAGCTTATGCTTTTAATCTTGAAGAATTAGACAAATCTTCTTCACCTGAGAATGATGAATGGACTGTTTAACAGCCACACTGCAAAAATAGGAAAGCCCCTAAACAACGTGTTTGTGGAAATTGTGGTTTTCCAGACCATTTCTTTGCAGACTGTCCTACCAACCAATGCAATAGATGTTCAGAATTTGGCCATATTTCTGTTAAATGCCCTAGACAAGCCCAAGACATGCTACTTGCTCCACTTGCCATGATTCTAATCATTTATATAAGGACTGCCCGAACAATGTCTGCAGAGGATGCAGATGCAGTACATTAGGACACATCGAAGCCTACTGCCCCCTCGCTACCTGGAAAAGACAAAACTTGGTTTATCAGTATGGATGTACTCTTAATCAAGTTGATACTAATCGTCTTTCTACTCATAGCCCTCGCCGTAACCACCACTGTTGCCAATGTAAAGTTCCTAACCAACCTGAAGCTCTCAAACTTCTTGAAGAGAAACTTGTTTGTCCAGGATGTTATACAGACTATCACTGTGCCTTAGACCATGAAGATCCCCGAAGTATTCACTTTTTCACCCAAGGTGAAGAACGAGGAATGCTTGTCAACTTAAAATATGTAATAAATCAGACACCAGATCTAGAATGTGTCAATTAGACACCCTTCGAGAAGAATCATGGTTTTGTGAATTGAAACATCTCTATGCTTATAAAGCTAGTCAGGATGTTCAATACAACTCTAATTATAATCTTTGGGCTAGGATTAAACATTATACAGAATCGACCCGAAATGCTGGACACCAGTATGAACTGAACCAGACTAGAATCTACCACCTTGCAAAGATCCTTTTGGACGAAAATGACCAGACTATTACCCAGGCTTTAGAATCTCACATATCAGACCAAATCACCCAACCATGGAATCCTTACGAGATGCAACTTATATTGCAAGCTGAATCATATTTATTGTCAGAAAATGATATCGACCCTCTACAAACAATTTTAGATGAGTCCTTTGATACTAGCTATCCAGACTATGACCAGAAGTATGCTCTTGCCATACTTTGAAGAAACTTTACAGTTCCTGTTAACCTTTGCCAGGAATGTTTACATGTTAAGCACCAAGAAGAATTAAATGCAAATCAAGGATATTGCGATAATTGCAAACCCTCAGAACCAGAAATATATTCCCTACCTCCTAATGATATTATTGAGGAACCAGATATGGACCCTCTACCTGACAGTGAAACCCTTGAGCCAGAGGATAAATTTCAAGTTCACCAACTTCGATTACAAGTTCAGCAACAAGGCCAATTAATAGAACAATTGCAAGCCAAGATTCAAATCTTGGAAACTGCTAATGCTGCCTTCTTACACTTTTTCCAAGAAGAAGCCCAAAATGCTCACCAACGGGCTAATGCCTTGGATACGCTCTGTCAAAATTTTTAGAAAATCCTAGGCAGGATCATAAACTACCTGCTGACCCAGACCAGATCCTAATACCTAGACACATAAACACTATTGACCTTGAACGAGAAGAATATACTCTAACAACTCAGACCTCTTTAAATATTGGACCACTTAATACAGAACAAGGCCTAGCTTTTTGAAAACTATTAGAAGAATTTGCAGACCTTTTTGCAACTGATATAACTGAGCTAGGACGAACTAACCTGGTTACTCACCGAATTTATACTGAGGATGTACACCCCATTCGCTCTCGCCCTTATTCTGTACCTCCCAAATAACAAGAATTTATAAAAAGAAATTCAACGAATGTTGGAACACAAACTTATTCAACCCTATGATAGCCCATGGACCTCTTCTGTTGTGCTAGTACGAAAGAAAAATGGCAAATTACGATTCTGTGTAGACTACAGAAAATTGAATGCTATTACCAAAAAGGATGCTTAACCCTTACCTCGTATAGATGAAATGCTTAATGCCCTTTCCGGATGTTCTTGGTTCTCCACTCTTGACTTAGCTAGTGGATATTGGCAAGTTGCCATGGACCCTCAAGACAAAGAAAAGACTGCTTTTACTACATGATATGGGATCTATGAATTTAATGTAATGCCTTTTGGTCTCTGTAATGCCCCTGCAACCTTCCAAAGACTAATGGATCGTGTATATAAAGAAATTGCATGGAAATTTGTAGTTGTATATTTAGATAACACTATTGTTTATTCTAAGACTTTTAATGAACATTTAACCCATTTACAAAGAGTATTTAATAGAATTAGACAAGCAGGACTCAGACTTAACATAGTAAATGTACCTTTTGGATGCACCAATTACCCTTCTTAGAACATTTAATTTCTGCTCGAGGAATTGCTCCTGATCCTCTGAAACTGTCCAATGAATTTGACCTTCTAGAAACCTAACAGCCCTTCGATCTTTCCTAGGACTTGCAGAATACTATCGCCAGTTTATTAAAAATTTCTTATCAATTGCTCGACCTTTAAACTCTCTTCTACAAAAAGATGAACCCTATAGATGGCGAAATGAACAACAAAAAGCATTTGAAGAATTAAAATCTAGACTTACTACTGCCCCTATTCTAGCCTACCCTGATTTTAAACAGACATTTATACTCGCTACCAATGCTTCTTACAATGGCTACGGAGCTACGTTAAGCCAACTAAATAGAAATAGAAAAGAACACCCTATTGCCTATGCTAGTAAAAGCCTACGCAAAGAAGAGATGAACTATGCAGCTACTGAACTAGAATGTGCTGCAGTTGTATGGGCTATAGAACACTTTCATAAATACTTAGGCACTACCCAATTTATTTTGGTCACAGACCATTCAGCATTAAAATAGTTACGTACTGCTGAACCTAAAGGAAGAATTGGAAGATGGATTTTGAAACTTCAGCCATATAATTTCGAAATTGTCCATAAACCAGGCCGAATTTATTCCAATGTTGATGCCCTCTCACACTTACCGACCAGACTACCAACTCAAGTGAATTTTATGAATCTTGATCAATATTATAACCTTTACTACTACCTAGACACAGACCAATTCCCAAATGAATCTACTGATCAGGAACAGAAACAACTTAGGACCCAGGCCAAATATTTTGAAATCAGACTTCACTTACTTTATAAAAAGAATAGAAGAAACCCAGACAGACCTCTTAGAGTCATCAAATGGACCGAGATAGAACCGGTATTGTATATGATGCACAAGCACCCTACTGCTGGACATTTAGGAACAGATGCTATGTACCATAAAATATCTGAACGATATTATTGGGATCAAATGTATAGAGACATACAGGAATATGTGAAAACATGTGAAGAATGTCAAAGAAGACAAAAAGGTCGTAGAAAAGAACCTTTACACCCTATTCAAATTGGAAGAGCTTTCGAATGTATTGGAATTGACCTTGTAGGACCTTTGCCTATAACTGAACAAAATAACCACTATATTATTGTTGCTACGGAATACCTAATACGATGGCCAGAAGCCCGTGCTGTTCCAGATGCTAGTGCTAACACACTTGCCAAGTTCATATTTGAAGAAATTGTGTGTAGGCATGGAACCCCTAAAGTTATTCTCTCAGATCAAGGATGAAACTTTATTAGTGAAACTATCCGAATTCTCTGTGAACGATTCTTAATTAAGCATAAATTTTCCTCACTATACCACCCCCAGACAAATGGAATGGTTGAAAGATTTAACCGAACTTTGTGCGAATCGCTTGCCAAAGTTAAGAGAACAGATGATTGGGATATTCATATTCCCGCAGTGCTTCTTGCATATCGAACGAAGAAGCATGCCACTACTGGCTATACCCCGTTTCAACTTGTTTATGGCTGACAAGCTACCTTGCCTATAGAAGCTCTTATCCCCGTAGAACCAACAGCTGCTCAAGATGTTGATTTACAAGATAGCATTTTAATCCGAGCATATGACTTAATTGAGAAATTACCAGCACTACAAGAAGATGCAAGAAAGAATACAAAGAAATCCCAAGAGAAACAGAAAAAGTATTTCGACTCATGAATACATATTGAAGACTTTAATATAGGAGACAAAGTATGAATGCAACAGAAAGACATAGAAATGTCACGCTCCGTTAAATTCGAAGACAAATGTACTGGACCCTTTATTATTCATGAAAAGTTAGGAAATGGAGCCTATAAATTACGAACATTACAAGGAAAAGTGCTACAGAAATATTATAATAGCGACAGACTCACTAAATACCACGAAGCACAGACATGAGAACCAATAATTGTCGTGGAAGATCATAAATTTCTGGAAGAAATTTAATCCGATGGGGAGTAATACAAGAAAAATTCTTTGTTAAACAAATGTGTGACCCCAAAAGATATATATATACACCTAGCTGGACGTTTAAATTGGAAATTTTCTGATTTTTTCTAATTCAAGTAATGGAACAAACTACTCTGCATCCTAATACTGTTCAAGCCCTACGCCACTTCCTTTCCATTTGGAAACAAGACCCAGCCTTTCGTTATATATTAGGAATCTCAAATTCCAATGCACTGTTATGGGATAATGATCAACCCGAGCAATATATTGACATTACACCACAAGCAGAAACCCCAGCTTCCAATGAAATTGACGAATTAATTGGAACCTTAGACACCCCGGAAACTCTGACTCTATCACAACCGAATGATACCTCTTGTTATCTCGACTCAAGGAAGATTTGAACCAGACATTGCAGCCTCAAGAAGTTAGCCACACTAACCCATATGCTGCCCCTGATTGGAAAACCCAAGTTAATAGAATTCTCAAAGCGCTACCCCAGTATATTAAATCCCGTAAAGACCAGATTACTATGATCGAAGCTCATTTTTATCTTGAATTACTTTTAGAGAAAGAATCTCTGCAACAAGAGCAAATAAAGGAGTTGATTCAAAAGCAAAAAGGAGATCAGAAAAGTAGAGACATTATTAAAGAAGCCCAACGGATTTACCAACTTTTCTCGCTACGGCCGAAGAATTTAATTTATTAGACTAACTATTTGCCTATGACTCAAATAGTCAAGTTAAAGAATGAAATCTTCGAATCCCTGATTAATAGTTTAAGAACTTGAAATTTGTAGAACAAATTTTCTTAAAGGGACCGAAATGTTATAGAATAGACTTTTAATATTAGTTTCTTGAATGTATAAATATTAGTATAATTATTATTATTCTTATCACATTATCTATAGTATTAGTATTGTTAATTATTATCTTAGAAATTACAAGGGAAAAGTAACCGGCGCCGCTTGATGCTTGACGCTTGACGCTTGACGCTTGAAGCTTGACACTTGACGCTTGACGCTTGACGCTTGACGCTCGACGCTTGGCGCTTGACGCTTGACGCTTGATGCTTGACGCTTGACGCTTGACGCTTGACGCTTGACGCTTGACGCTTGACGCTTCTAGGTGTTGATCCTCTATAGCATTGACGCTTTACTCAACGGATATATAAACCCACCAATTTTCCCTTGGTAAAAGAATTCAGACAATTGTAATTCTATTAATTACCTTCTTATCCCTTATCTTCTCTTCATTATTATTAAATAAACTATTGGGATTTCTAAGGAACAGACACCTTGGAATAGCCCTTTGTTAAATTAATAAACTGTGTATTATCTCTGTTGTTTTATAACGAACTGCCTTAGAGAAGTGTATAGTTTCTTACAGACATAAAGGAAACTATACTTCCCTCTTGCACACTGCTTCACGCCCAAAGTAAGGGATCTCAGGAGCCGTGTGATTGTTACTCTATCGGAATTTAAGAAGGCTTCTGGTACTGTAACAATATCATTGTTTCCTCTTCTAGTAGCAGTTATATATAGATTGTGATTATTATAAACCATATAATTGAGCTGAGAGCACCATACAGCCATATAAGCATATAACAATGAGGGTGCCTCTAATCTGATATTCAACAACACTATAATAGTTTTTTATAGTAACGAATATGTATTTATAATTAGCTGAATAATTAGATTAAAATATTTGCAATAGCTAAAGAATCAAGATGCGCAAGCCAAGATCTTTTAGTAGCTTTTAGAAATAAGTTCTTCAAAATTTATTTCATTTCCTGCATACAATATAACAATAGGGCTATGAAGGTCTGCTGGATTGATAGTAATAAATAATAATGAAATACCATCTTGCATAATGATAGCACAGATTTCATTATGCAAACGAACATGCAATTAATAAGAAGCTATTAATTTAGATCCAGCAGCATTAATATTCTTGAGTAATTCAATAATAGTAGGGTTAGATATATGTTGTTTTTTTTGTTCTTGTTCAATAGCCAGTTTTATATCATATTGATTGAGTGTAGATATTAACTTAGCTAACTGTTCAAAATTTTTATTTCGAGTTAAATTATAGAATTGCGCAGACACTTCTCGCATTTGCAAAACATTAAAAAGAACAAAAGAAAATGATCTATATTGTCTAAACTTGGGATCATAGTGACACATTAGGTGATTAGTATACTTTTTTAGTAATAAATGTATTAATCTGCCTTTATGACCACCAACTCCATATAGATATAAAACTGAAAATCTAGCAGAAAAAATTGTCAGATTTTCATACTTATTCAAAGGTTTATTGCTATGGGTACACAAATAATATGAGATCATAGAGGATTCTTTTCTAATTTGTTAAAATTCTCACTTAAGGATGCTTGACTGCTAAAGTGTAAATTAGACTTGTCTAATAGCTTTTGAATAGAAATCAGAGTAAGTTCTCTTTTGGTAATCAGTACATCATTAACATGTAATATTCCAGAGGGCCTGAGTTTACTTGCACTATTTATTGAATTGTTAATAATAAAATTATGTTCATCATTATCAGATATTTCATCATCTTCACTTTCACTGTCTTATCTTGTGTGCAGCCAGTATAGTGCTCTATTTCATGAGAATCAAAGTCTACAACTGTAGTGGATAAAAGTAATGCCTTGGGAATTTCTTCTTCAGGTAGAATATCTAATGCACCCTTATCTATTCTTAGTTTATCTTTGAATAGCTTGTTATATACAAAAGCCAATGAAGAGCAGCTGCTACTTTACTTTTTTGAACCTAAAGTACTTTTTTTAATTGATATTTAGTAGGCGATTCTTTTTCAACAAAAACAACCTTTAAATAATCAGTAAGATGATTTATTGGCAAAGGCAATACAGTTGTTAGTGATTTAGGATTCTGGGGTAATGTTACTAGTCATTTGACTTGATTATTTAATGATTGATCATTGATCGAGTTAAGGTAATGATCGAGTATAAAGTTATAAACTCAATCAAAAATAGATCAATCATTGATCGATCATACCGATCAAACAAGTAGTTATATTTTGATCGATTAAGAAAAAATTAATAAAAAATTTTAAATTATAAAACCTGATTTGAACTAAAAAATCTAATAAAATTTTTTATTCGGGTTGACTAAAAGTCAACAGATCGAAAAGACAGCCAAGTACTGATACCCGGACCAATGCTCTGACATTCACATGCATAACGAAGACGCATAAGCTAAGCCCAATGTCAACAGGAATTTCCTGTATAAACAGCGCCGAAATCGGATGCATGCAAAGATAAGCAATTTAATGAGTAGCCTGTTTTGAATGATACAATCAATTACTAATTTGAATTTATTTGCACATATTTTAAATTAATGCTTAGGAAAAAAAAAGACTTAAAAAAAAAAAAAAATAGCATTGATTCTCGTCATTCATCATCGCAAAAATAATTTTGTCAGGCATTATTAATTCGGGTGCTAATTTTGGCACATATGGATGGATGGTGCCAATTGTTCAATCGTGCGTTTCTTCTATTTAGCAATTCCATGAATGACCTAATAGGATAATTGATTAAAACCTAAAATTATGCTTATCTGACTTCATATGCTCGTTCACACACTATCCACTTATCTTCATACCCGATTAGAAGGCTTAATGGATCTAACCAGATTGTTGCTTGCTTATCTCTGCTTAGCAATATTTTCGATCTGTTGACTTTCGTCAACTCAAATGAATTTATAAACTCATGCGACCAATTAGGATTTACACAGTATTTGATTATCTTTGCTTTTGATAGCTGCATTTCTGGATTGTTTTCGGCATTTCTTTGCTTATTGACTTATGTCAATTCGAATATTACATCAATATTGTTAGATAAACAACATATAATAAATATGCCATTTAGCTTTAACCTCTACTAAATTGAATGTTATCAGGTTTCTAATAAGCATAGCTATTGATAAGGATTTAATGAAAGAAGATCGGTATAGCTATGCTACTTTTTTATAGAAACTTTTTGTATGGTTTGATTACGTATCTACTCTCTTATATAAGAAGAATCACACTATCATATTAGTATTAGTATGTATACCTCTTTATACCCGTGGGCTTTAATCATGATACTAATATAGTTAGACGCTTAATTATACCCAAAAAGGAAAAATTATAAAATTAATCCATTACAATAGTAAGCAAATATTTATAAATGCAGTATAATACGCATTTATTAAACAGTATCTTTCAAAATGTCAAATTCAAAAAAGCGTAATAAGCAAACAACAGTTTCTCAATTTAATAAAAAAAATCATAATGACGATTCTGACCTGTATTCTGAAGAATCTCAATGGATTGATCTTGGAAAAAATAAGATTAGTTGGGTTTGGAAGTATTTCGGAGTAAAGACTGATAATCGTGCTTACTGCAGGCATAAGGATAAAGATGAAGATGAGGAATGCGGGTGGAATTGTGTATATAATTCTCAAACTAGTAGTATGGGCCATCATTTAAATAGTATTCATAAAAAATATGAAGAAAAATCGGTAAAATTTATAGATTAATAATTAATATATATTTAATAATAAATAAGTTCATATCGTATTAACAAAAATTTTTTAAATTTTTATCAGAAACAACTAACCATTGATAGTCAAATAAAAAAGATAGCACAACATAAGGAATCTAAACAAACCGAACTATTATATGCCGTTACTGAATGGGTAATAATAGACTCTCAACCTTTTAATGCCATAAATGGGTTAGGGTTTCGAAAGATGATAAAGAAATTGGATCCAGCATTTCGCTTGCCATGCTATAGAACTATCAAAAAAACCTTGGGTGTTAGTTATCAAGCAACTTTTCAGGCAATAAAAGAGTTAATCAACAATTCATGTAATACTGTAGCTATAACAGTAGATCTTTGGACATCACATGCAAAAGAAGAGTATATTTGGCTAACAGGCCATTGGTTAAGTGACGAAATGGAATTATATAATAATCTTGTTTGTATTGAACCTATCAAATATCCCCACACAGGTGATCATATTCATAACACTATTATTTCTAAACTTACATCTTTAGATTTGAGTGACAAAGTTAAAATAGTAGTTACAGACAATGGTTCTAATGTAGTAAAGGCAATTCGTGAGTGGGAGGGTGTTGAACACTTGTCATGTACAGCACATACCCTTCAGCTATGTGTAGTTAAAGCTTTACAAAAAATCTATTCTATCTGTATATAAAAAAGTTTAAACATTTAAATAAGTTTTTCAATTCACCTAAACAAAATGAAAGATTAGAAGAAGCACAACATCAATTAAAAAGATATGAAAGTGATAATAATAATGATCATTACTTGGATAATTTGACATCTAAAACTTCTGATCAAATTTTGTCAACAGATCAAACATTATCTGATACTACAGATGAAGTAGTTTATATACCCTTAAGAATTTTAAAAACTATCAATGAATGCAATACTCGATGGGGATCTCTTTAGCTTCTTGGAAATGGTTAAAAGAATTAAAGGATTCTATAAAGCATGTACTCTTTAAGCTATCTTTAGAACCAAATAGAGAGGCAAAAAAAGACTATGAAATATTAAAAAAATGGTTTTTAAAATCATAGGAATGGGATTTGCTTGATGAATTAATTGATCTTTTTAAACCAATTGAAGAGGCAACAGAATGGCTTGGTGGTCAAAAATATTGTACATTATTATTAATATTTCCTATAGTTCAAGTATTAAAACATGATTATATTGTAATTGAAGAAGATAATGAAGGTATTATTTATTTATTTATTTTAAATTGTTTAATAAGTAAAATATTAATTTAATATTAATATATATTATAAAAGAAGCATCTGATTATGAAGAAATTTAGGATGAAACTATAGAAGAAACTGAGAAGGAAGGTACTGATGATGATACTGATAGTGAAGAAGTAGAAGAACCTACTAGACCAAATATTAATAAAACTATTATATTGGTTAAAAATACAATTTGTGATGCTCTCTTTAAATATTTTGATAATCCAACAGATTCAGTTTTACTTGCAAGTCTTTTGGATCCTAGATTTAAAAGAATGAAAGGGTGGTCAGAAAATGAGAAAGAAAGAGCAATCTCTTTATTAAGGTCAGAATATGTTTTATTTACGAATGAAAATAGTCAAAGTTCTAGTAATAGTCAGAATAATTCTTTTGAAGATCAAATAATTAATAATAATCGTAATTTTAAATCACGATTATTTGATGATGATGAGAATGATATTATTTCTGAAGATGAAATTGATCATTATCTTGACAGAAACCGGATATCACAAGCTAACAGTAATGTTGACCCATTTAAATTGTGGAGAGAGAATAAAAATAAATTTCCTATCCTTTTTAAAATATCTCAAAAATATTTAGGAATTCCTTCAACATCTGTTCCTTGTAAACGTCTTTTTAGTGATGCGGGTAAACAAATAACGGATAAAAGAAATAGGCTTAAACCTGATACTGTTAATGAACTTCTTTTTGTTAAAAGAAATAGAGAATATTTTAACTTTTATAATTAAAAAATTATGTTTTATTTATTTTTTTATTAAAATAAAGTTATTTTTATTATTCGCGTTTATCATTTATTCAAATTTAACTACTTTATTAAAATATATTCAAATTCAATTATACTATTAACGTCTTGCACTGTTATGTGACTATAGAACTTATTCAAGTACAAAAAAGTATTGGCCCCATGATTATAGTTGGTGGTAGGATTAATTTGGCAAATTAATACAGCATTTTTGGCTATAATTATTTTGTGCCATAATACCATAATGATAAAGTATGGTGCCGTAAATAGTTAATTACAGACTTTTTAAAACTATAATTGTCGTAATTATTACAACGTGTCGTAATAATTACGATATGTCATAATAATTACAACATGTAATAATAGGCCTATGTGTTGTCGATAGTCATGATAGGGTTATTATGCGAGGATAATCTTGATTTGTGCTATGAGATTGAGGCTTATATGAAAAGGTAATAGCATATGATTGTATGCAATGAGAAATTATAGATATGCATGTGATAGAGATTGTACTTAAGTATGCATGCGGCAGAGATTATAAAGATACATGTGGTGAATCTCAGTGCTTTCTTACTTCGCTTGTCTTCTTACTTGTTCTCTTCGATGCCCGATTATAATCTGGCTCCCATCCCTCCCGCCCTCTCTCTCATTCATTGCACCTAGCACCCTGCCTGTTGTCATGTGTAATGAGTTGAATGTGCCGCACCATAGCGTGGGCTCGAACTCGCTCTTTTATGTGGATGTTATCATGTGTACCGAGTTGAAGTAGTGTTAACTCGCTACACTATAAAAGTTAATATAGTAAGGAGTTGAATGCGCTATTATATAAAAATTGATATCATGTGTAATGAATTGAATGCACTGCACCATAGCGTGGGCTCGAACTCACTATTTATAAAAATTGATGTATGTAATGAGTGGAATGTGCCGCACCATAAATGTGGGCAAAAAAAAAAAAATAGAATGCGCTACACCTTAGCGTTGGCGATGATCCTCAATTATGCTTTGTCACATGTGCATATTTTAGAGTTGTTATGGGCATAATATGCAATAGCAGAAGAGAGTGGAGCACTACTCCTATCTTGTATCTTCATAATTCTAATAAAGACAGTGTTTATGTTTAATATGAAACTCAAGTTAAGCAAAGCGAAAAATTAACTTTTCGTGCCTAATAATAATTACTACAATAGTAATAATTACGACATGTAATAATAATTACATGTCGTAATTATTACTACATGTAGTAATAATTACGACATGTCGTAATTATTATTACATATCGTATAATTACGATTATTATTACATGTCGTAATTATTACTATTGTACGACAGGGTGAAACCTGAGTTGCGAAATAGTGAAATCTGCTATGATCATCACTTGTGGGTGAAATTCGCTTTTATATAATAAAAAACATATTAAAACGCGGATTTCACCCTAACACGATTACAATTACAACTTTTGTAATAATTATTACATTATGCATTTTGAATTACGGCGCCAAATCATTACTTTGTATCATAATTAGATATTTGCCTCTCGTGCTAGCATATATTTCGTACATCATGTGATACTGCACGAGATATAATCGTTTGCACACTATATGTGCAGACTTTTGATGAAGTTATAATGTCAATTAGATGTAACTCAGTAACATTTGACATGCTGTACAAAATATATACTAATATTTCGATGTTACTATAAGAATTATATTCTGATTCACGGATGTTTTTAGTTATGTGTGTTTTGTAGTTTTAAGATAATTATTACTATCATTCCGCTTACATGTAAGGGCTTATCAACTTATAATGCGAAAAAACTATTAATAATAGAGAATAGACACATGGTTCAGTTACAATATGAGAGCCTTAATTTGGAATATTTGTTAGGCTTCGCTGCTGTTTTGATAGCACAAAAACCTGTAAGTGTATTATTCACAGTTTTACCATCTTATTTAATATAAATTTTTTATTTTATTCTGCGAAGTGAATTATGTAGTTGTTTTTATCATTGTTCTTATATATAAATTATTGGATTAGTGTCTAATTAGAGATAGTAAATCTATTTATACTCGATTAATAATCGATCCAATCATTGATCGATCATTAATGTATTTATATACTCGAGTCTATAAATTTTATAATTGATCGATCATACTCGATCAAATCATATAATCAAGTTTTAATCGATGATTAAAAAAATTTTTTCTATCAATCATCGATCAATAATTTTTTTGTGAGTCAAATGACTACTGCACATAATACCAATAATGCCAACCAAGCCATTGAACGCCTTACTGAACAGATTGCCAAGCTTAGCATAAATCTTGCTAAAAAACAAGCTGTTCCTTCTACTCCTACTCTGCCTACTATACTGACCAAAGTAAGGACTGATCCCAACCTAATGTTGGAAATGCCACATGCTATTATTGTGGTCAAAAAGGACATTTTATTCGAAACTGTCATACTCGATACCAGGACAATAAAAGAGATTACCAAGGATACCAATCTCGTGGTAGAAGCAACAATTATTCTGCTAGGAATAACTGATCCTATGACCGATCCAGATCTAGAAATAGAAGCCAGTCCCAGTACAGAAATTACAACCGCTCTGGGTACAACCAATCCAGAAGCTGAAGCCAGTCCCATGATAGATACAGAGATAACCGAAACTATTACTCTGCTAACTGATCAAGATCTCGCAATCAATCCTCTACTCCCTATCCTCGTGATGTTTATACTCTTGACACCGCTAATGATTATATCTATGAACAATTTGAAGTTTTCTTGGCTAATAAAACTATTAGAACTGCTCTTGCCAATTATTTGATTGATGAACCCAAAACTATCCAGATCCAGACACCTACCTATACTACTCCTATTAAGTGCAATATTAAACTTAATGAAAAGCCCTATCATGCTGTAATTGACAGTGGTGCCACTATCAGCATGATCTCTAACCAAGTTGTAAAAGAACTTGGATTGAAAATAGAAGCACCCTCCTCTAGCCTTATTGTCTCAGCTACTAGACCCTCTGTTCGACCCCTAGGCATAATTAAGGACCTACCTATTGAAATTGAAGGAACTATTATCCCTATGGATGTTGAAGTAATGAATGCTACTTCTTACTCATTACTTTTAGGTAATGACTGGTCACAGAAAGTAGATGCCAGTTATATTGAAAAAACAAAGCCTATACCCTTAGGTAAAATAAAAAGAAAATTCACATGCCTACTACTTATGAACATGATCAACTTTTACCTGCCCAATCTACTATCACTGATGAAAAGGAATTAGAAAAGTTTGAACAAGAATATCTCCATCCAAAAGAGCCTATGTGACAGAAATCGAACCTGATAATTGGACAATGGTTACTTATAGATCCAGACTCAGCTCTTTTTTTACTAAACAGAAATGTGGCTGCTGTTACTCAACAATCATCTTTATGCTGACTGTCCTAACAATGAATGTTATTGGTGTCATCGTTACAGACACCTTGCTGCATACTGCCCGAAGCAGGCCCTCAAAAGGAATATTTGCAAAGTCTGCTCTCAACCTGGCCATCTATATAAAGACTGTCCTGATAATCTATATTATCAATGTAGAAAGTATGGACATATCGGAGTTAACTGCCCCCAAATGACCCAGATACTTGAAAACCAAAGTTACCAATATGGTTGTCAGCCTTAGGAAGTGAATGCCAACCGGCTACCTCATTTTTCCCCTTCTAGGATTAACCATTGCTGTAAATGCAAGGTACCCAAAAGACCAAAAGAAATCAGGCCTCTGGAGCAAACCTTAGTTTGCAAAGGATGTTGGATTGATTTCCATCTTGCCCTAGACTAGAATGATCCTTGAAGTATTGAATTCTTTACAAATGGTAAAGGCCGGGGAACTCTAACAGAATGTATGCTCTGTGCAAAGCAATGCATTAGATCCAAGATAATTAAACTTAACTCTATCCAAGAGGATACTAGGTTCTGCAATCTCAAGTGTTTGTATGCTTACAAAGCCGCCAAGGATGTGAAATAAAATCCCAACTACAATCTATGGACTCAGGTACGACTCTATACGGAATCTACCAGAAATGCCGTACATGCATATGACCTTAATCAAAGTCGAATTTATTGACTCGCCCAGATACAGATTGGAGAAAGTAATGAAGATCTTGCACATGCTGTTGAACCCCAAATAGCTGATCGATCCAACCAGGACTATACCTATGATGAAGTCAATATTATTATGAGAGCCTTTCAAATACAATTGAGTGAAACTGAAGAAAAAACCCTACAAAGAATCCTAGCTAAATCCTTTGATACAAGACACCCAGACTTTGACTAAAGAAAGGCTATGAAAAACTTGCAAAGAAATTTTCAAGGAACCATTGGACTCTATAAAGAATATATTATTGTCAAAAAGAACACTGAGTTAGAACAATTTGACTCCTATTGTGAGGAATGTTATGAAGTACTTTACGCTCCCCAAGATCCAGAGATCCTGCCGCTTCCAACCTCTCCACCCCAGAATCACCTATTGTTGCTCCCATAAAAACTGCGTCGACAATTCTCGATCCCACAGACCTGATTCCTCTTCTTCAGGAACAAATAAAACAACAAGCCCAAATTATTGCTCTATTACACGAACAAGCTAAAACTTTCAAATACCAGGACCAGACTATAAGAGAACTTCAGACTTGGGTTAATTATTTTGAAGCCTTTCATCATTAACTCAGGGATTTGAATAATAAATCTGCTCCCTCTGCTGCTTCTGTATCTAATCTTAATAATGGTAATACACAAAATTTTTGAGTTATCCTGAGCAAGATCAAAAACTACTCTAAGATACAAACAATTCTAGACCCAGAATTATTCAGAAATTTACATTGTGATTCAGGAAATAAAACCAAAAGTAGGATCTTTAACTACTTACCAAGGAGCCCAATTTTGACAACTGCTTCTTGAATTTGCTGATCTCTTTGCGAAAGATATGACCCAACTAGGTGAAACTAACTTGGTAACCCATAGAATCTTTACTAATGACATACCCCCTGTCAGTTCTCGATCTTATATGGTGCCTCTTACTGAACAGATATTTATTAATGAAGAAGTACAACGAATGTTAGATAATGGCTTAATAAAAAAATTCTCCAGCTCATGGGCCTCTCCTGTTGTATTGGTAACAAAGAAAAATGGAATGAAAAGATTTTATGTAGATTATAGAAAACTCAATGCCGTTACCAAAAAGGACCAATACCCTCTACCCCGAATAGATGAAATGCTTGACTCACTTGCTGGAGCTACCTATTTTTCCATTCTTGATCTGATGAGTGAATACTGGCAATTAAAAGAACACCCAGAAGATAGAGAGAAAACTGCTTTCATTACTAGATATGGAACATATGAGTTAATGTCATGCTCTTTGGACTGTACAATGCCCTTGCTACCTTTAAACGCCTTATGAATAAAGTTTACAAAGGCATAGCTTATAAATATGTAGTAGTATACCTGGATGATACCAATGTCTTCTCACGAACATTTGACAACCATATTAAACATCTAAGAGAAGTATTTACCAGGATATGTGAAGCAGGATTAAAGTTAAATATAGAGAAATATAATTTTTGGATGAAACGTCTACCTTTTTTGGGACATATAATAGAAAAAAAGGGAATCTCTCCAGACCCAGACAAGATAATTGCTGTTCAGAAAATCCAGCCTCCAAAAAGTGTTACCCAACTACACTCATTCTTAGGCCTTGCTGGATATTACCAATGATTTATAAAACACTTTTTCTCTATTGCCGATTCCCTTAACCAATTGCTACATAAGGACAATACTTATGAATAGAATGACCAATGTCAAGAAGCCTTTGATGAACTCAAGCGCTGACTTACTACTGCCCCTATTCTAATATATCCTGACTACAAAAAAGAATTTATTCTAGCTACCGATGCTTCCTACACCAGATTTGGAGCCACTTTAAGCCAAATATCAAATGATAAAAAGGAACATCCTATTGCTTACACTAGTAAAAGTCTGAAAAGAGAAGAAATGAATTATGGAGCGACTGAATTAGTTGTGCTGCCATAGTATGGGCCATTGAACATTTCCACAAATATTTTGGAACAAGTCACTTCATACTAGTTACTGACCACTTTGCTCTTAAATGGCTAAAATCTTCTCAACCAAAAGAACATTTAGGCCGATGGATAATGAAACTCCAACCCTATCATTTCACAATTGTACATAAACCTAGAAGAATCCATTTGAATGTTGATGCCCTCTCTCTATTAGGGGAGTGACAAAAATCAGGTGATTTTTTAGGGGGGGTAAAAAATATTGAAATTATATATAAGAACCTGACCAAATCTATATTAAAGAGGGGGGAGGGGGGTAGGCTTCTAATAAAAAATAATCAGGTGATTAATGACACTGCCCTTACCGACCCAGACATACTCCAATACTATTGCTCCAACATGAACTTGGACCAATATCAAAATTTAATAGAGTACCTAGAATTAGATCTACTTTCTTCTAATTTAACAGGCAATGAAAAAAAGACAATTATTAATCAATCTAGACATTATAAGGTCAAAGACAAATTATTGTATAAAAAGAATTAAAAAGACCCAGACAAACCTATTAGAGTAATTAAATGGACTGAAGTTGAACCAATTTTGTATATGTCGCATAGTCATCCTACTGCTGGACATTTAGGAACAGATGCTATGTATTATAAAATATCTAAACGTTATTATTGGGATCAAATGTACAAAGATGTTCAAAATTATATTTGATCATGTGAAGTCTGCCAAAGACAAGGCAAAAGTAAAAGAAAAGAATCTCTCCATCCTATCCAAGTTGGAAGAGCCTTTGAATGAATAGGCATAGACCTAGTAGGACCTTTACCAATAACTGCTCACAACAACTGCTACATTATTGTTGCAACTGATTATCTTACTCGCTGGCCTAAAGCTAAAGCTGTACCAGATGCAGGTGCAGAAACTCTAGCAAAGTTCATCTTCGAAGAAATTGTCTGCAGACATGGAGTCCCCAAGATTATTCTTTCTGATAATGGAAAGAATTTCACTAGTGAAGTTGTTAGAATATTGTGTGAAAAATTTTTAATAAAACACATATTCTCCTCACCTTACCATCCACAGACCAATGGAATGGTTGAAAGATTAAATAGAACACTTTGCAATTCTCTTGCTAAAGTCACAGAAAATATTGAAGATTGGGACCTGAACATATCTGCTGTACTGTTTGCATACAGGACCAAAAGACTTGCAACCACTGGATATACCCCTTTCCACTTAGTGTATGGTAGACAAGCTATCCTGCCCATCGAAACTGTTATCCCCATAGATCCAGTTGACTCAGATGAAGAAATATCATTAGAAAACAGTATATTACAAAGAGCCTTTGAATTAATAGAAGAATTACCATACCAACATGATGTTGATAGAGAAAATACAATTAAATCCCAGAAGAAACAGAAAGTTAGATTTGACTCTAGAATACAAAAAGAAGAATTTGAAATTGGAGACAAAGTTTGGGTGCAAAGAAAAGACATTGAAGCCTCTCGCTCTGCAAAATTTGATGAGAAAAAATAGGACCATTTATTATTAAGGAAAAATTAAATAATGGCGCCTATAAATTGTGTACAATGGATAGAAAAACATTAAAGCAGTACTACAATAGTGATCATCTTGTTAAGTACTACGAGAAACAAGATTGGCAACCTATGATTGTCATTTAGAATTTCCGGGGAGAAATTCTTAAAATGGATGGAAACACAGCCTTGACTCCTTAATTTACTGTGTACAACAAACAATTTTTTTTTAGAATCTAAGTCACCCTATTTTATTTGAAATTAGAAGTAGTAATGATATATAAAAATCGGATTTTTGGATTCGTAGGACGTTTGCTATTAAGTAAAGTCGGTCAATTGTAATCTGATTGTGCTGAAATTTTGAATATATAACCATCGGAAGATTTTGCATCTTTTCTACTAAGCTTATCTTAGTACGAAAACGCCACCGGGACGTGCAAATCGACTTGACGTCATTTTTGATTTGCAAGAAGATTTTTGGTCAGTGATCGATACTACGAATTTTTGATCACATGACAGACGTTGAAAACATGATAGATGCTATGAAGCGATTATATGGCCTTAATTTTTATTTACCTTTAATTTAGAATGTGCAACAATATTTTTATTATTAGATTGGCCACCTTTATCCTCATATTACAGTTTCTAAAAAATATTTCTCCTTTTTCTTTTCTCCCAAAGAACAAAACTTTAATTCTGTAAATGGAAACCCCTATACTTCAATCCCAAACTCTAATTGCCCTTGCCAAATTTCTTAAACATTGGAACCAAGACACCTTATCACAAAATAACAGTTTAGGTATTACTTTGAACAATGTTATTATAATGAATAGGAACGAAATTTTGCTCACTCTATGATTTCCTACTGAAAATGAACCCCAGATCCAGAATGATCGAATTAATAATTCTTTGATTGAACCAAATCTTGAGGACTATATGGAACCTACTCAAGAAGATTTAGAATTAAAAGCAAGAGGTAATACATTGACTCTCTATTAGAACCTATCGAAGAAAACACAGCAA
Organism: Gigaspora rosea; assembly: GCA_003550325.1. Classification (NCBI taxonomy): domain Eukaryota; kingdom Fungi; phylum Glomeromycota; class Glomeromycetes; order Diversisporales; family Gigasporaceae; genus Gigaspora; species Gigaspora rosea. The sequence goes on along the minus strand of QKWP01000095.1, from coordinate 391,956 downwards.
TCCCTCCTGAACCAGAAATGATAACCAAAGAGAACAAGAAATGACCACCTTAGATAAACTAATTAACGACTTAACAGAAACAAGAAATCGGACATACCTTTGAAGAGATCCTTTAATTCGAAATACTGACTCAAAGAAGTTACAGGAAATACTTACTCGACTCAGAATAGAAAGCCGTGGAAAGCAAAGAGAACCCCAAGTTAGAATCCTTGAAGCCTGTTATTATCTTGAACAATTAAAGATAAATAACAAGACCAAGAGAGAGACCTAAAGGTTATAGAATACTTTAAAAGAAAGCTTAGGATCTCGATGAGCCTCATGAATATGAAATGTGCCAACTGAATTTTCCAACTACTCCAAGTTTGTGGAATGACTATTCTTTACTCTACCATGGACATAACTTATACTATCTTGGAAAAGTTAAGTAAAGAAAAATTCTCTACGCTCTTGGATGAAATTAGAATTCGCAGTGCTCATTCTTAAAGGGGACGGAAATGTTATAAAACGAGTTTTAGTATTAGTTTCTTGAATGTATTTTCTAATATTAATTTAGTTATAATTTTTATTATTATTTTATCATATAATTACATTGTATTATTTTATATTATTATTATATTATTTTATTAACTATATATGGCTTAGTTAGAAGTACGGGTAACATGGTTAACTATTTCTACCATTTCTACCATTTCTGCTATTTCGTACCATTGTGACTAATAGCTGTAAAAAAATATAAAAACCCTAGTTTTTCTCCTTCCCACACATTAGACTCATATTTCCCTCCTCCTCCCTCTAACGCCCAAAAATAGTTATATCTCTTGCATATTATTATCTAAATAAATAAAATATATCTTTAATCAATAAATATACTATTATTATTTAATAAATATGTACTGAACCGCTCTAGTGTAGTAATATTCCACTTCCACACCACTCCATATCTTCTCTGACCCTTACAAGATCCCTGTTGCTATGTGCTGTGTTGCAAGTACTATATTGAAAGCTATAGTCGCTTGTAACAGTATAATAATAAATAAATATAAAATTTTAAATAGCTCTTTTTCACCACAGCTTCTCTATTAGTTGATCTTATTGTCACCTTGATTAGTTTGATCACCTTGATCAGTTTGACTGTCTTGATCAGTTTGACCACCGGTTCCTTGACTAAAATTGTGAAATTTTTGTGAAATCCTGCGAAATTCTGTTAAATCTTGTAAAAACTTTTAAATATTTGCAAAAAGCTTGTTTATATTATTAAAAATAATTTAGTAGTGTTCTTTCAATATAAAATTTAGATATTTATTTATATAAAACAACTTACTTATTCCTACATTCTTTAGATAAAAAAAATATTAGAACAATTACGATAACCATATATCTACCAATTATCCAATTATTTTATTCGAATTTTTAGCTTTAATAAACAAAGATTATTGTAATGAATTGAATAAAATTTAAAAAAATAATTGATTTAATACATTTCCAATAACTTCGCATAATTTTGAAATGTTTCGAAATTAATTAAAGTATATTGTAACGAATTGAAAGTCGATGATGTAAAAACTATCCATTGTTTACTATTTATGGCAAAATTTAATAAGATTTTTGTTTTTCAAAAATTAATTGTATTTCAAAATTGGCAAGACAATAATACCTTTTATACTATTTCATAGTTTTACATGCATGTTCAGTGAACTTCTACATGGTCTAATATTAGTTTAATGCAGATAATTTTAAAATGTTTAATAATTGCATATAAATTTGCAGATATGCTGTGAAAATTAAATGAATAAAATTTGCAACTTTTTCTGAATGTCAAAATTGCACTAGTTAAGTTTATTTGTGGGCTGTGCTTAGTGAATTGCTTGTTTAAAAAAATCCTCACTCTGCCACTTGGGTGAAATGGGTCAGTTAAAAAAAAGGCTCTACCAGGTTACCTAATAGGTCACCTAACAGGTCACCTGTCAGATTTTGAATTGTGTTCATGATTATAGTTTAAAAAAAATAACTCAGGTTATTAAGTTACTTAATGATCTAAGATAAAACAACAATACAAATTACGGGGTTTAATTGTTTGATCAATAAGTAATCAATGAGTATTTAAAAAGGGTAAGTCAACCCGCATCACTCCCACCTGCGAGTGACTCAGGTAATACCCAATTCACTTAATCTTAGTATTCTTCTCTTGTGGTTTCATATGCCATAACGTGTCCAATGACTTCTTTGCAATACTATGTAGAGTAAAATTAATCAATCGCATTAATTTTACTTAAAAAAAATTTAATAAATGTTTAATAATATACATAAATTTGCAAATATGCTATAAAAAATTAGTTATATGAAATTTGATAACTTTTAATTATTTAGAGAAATTACAAAGTGTTTTATCATTTATTCCAGAATGCCAAAATTGTACTAGTTAAGGTCATTCGATCAGTGGGCTATGTTTAAGCCTGGCATTCTTCTCTCATTGTTTCATATGCCATAATGTGGCCAATGACTCTCTGTTAATAGTATGTAGAATTAATTAATTGCATTAATTTTTTTAATAAATGTTTAAATGAAATTTGATAAATTTTAATTATTTCGCATTTTTTTGAGAAATTAACAAGTATTTAAGATTAAATAAGTTAAATAATAATGTATTTAATAAATTTTTAATTTTTTCGCAAAATTTTGAAATTAATTAAAGTATATTATAGCTAATTGAATAATTTTTAAATTAAATATTTATTGAACTTATACATAAATTTTAATTATTTCGAATTATCTCGCATCATTTGAAATATTTTTAGCCAATATAATAAATTAAATACTTTAGTTTAATTTAAAATATAAACAGAATTTGAATACTTTCAAAAAAATATAAATATGATTAAAAACTTCTTTATTTTTTTTGTAAAAAATTTTATTTCCAAGTATCTTTAAAATTTTAAATCAAATTGAAATTATTATAATCTTAGAATATAAATTTCACTATTTCTCTTAAAATATCAAATATAATCCTAATCTTATAAAATGTCTAGCTTCATATATTCTATCTGTGAATGTACTTTTTTATTACCAATGAATTGAGTAAACATATGTCCAAGTGTCTTAATACTGTCGAAGATGTTCCAATTTTTGCCAAAAGTGATGAGAGTTTTCACAAGTCTTTACTTCTTGATGAATTGCCTCAAGATGATATTAATAAAGACCAATTAAATATTAGATATTCCTCTTCCTCTAAAACCTTTAAAAAAATTACATTTAAAGATATTAACTTTAGCAATCCTGTGCAAAATATTAATTTAGAGGGTAATATTGCAAATTTATCTAATGATAATAATTTGTTTAAGAATTTAGCAGATATGTCTTTTGAATTAGAGGATAACACATATTCAAAAAATTTTGAAGTTGATCCTAATACTAATATTCTTGATAAATTTGAGAATACTTCGCAAGATTATCGTGAATTATCTGATAATATTTCTGTTAGCGCAGATTATTTCGAAGATATGTGAAATAATTCATCTGACAATGAAAATCAAGAATATAATGAATTTTCTAATGAAGCTTATACTGATTTAATGGTTTTGGTTACAAAATATAAACTAAGTAATGCAGCTAAAAATGCAATTATCTCATTCTTTAATAAACATTCAAATCATTCCAAATCTCTATTACCAAAAAATATTAAACAAGGAAAACTATTTATAAATAATATGAAATCTAATTTGTCATATATGAAAACTAAAGTATTGGATTATGATAATGGTGAGTATTTCTTATATCATATGCCATTAATAAGTTGCATTCAAAATATATTAGAAATTCCTGATATATTTCAAACTTTTGCACTTGAATATGAAGAATTATATAAAACTACTAAGGTATATTAATTTTAATATTATTTTTATATCATATTTATTTTGTTTTTATTAATTAATTTTTTTTAAAAAATAGTAAAAAAATATTTATAAAGAGCAAAATAATGGACAATGGTGGAAAACTACTCAAAGTACTTTACCAACTGGTGCAAAAATTTTATCCATTATTTTATATTCTGATGCTACCAATTGTGATTCATTAGGTAAAAGCCAGCTTCACCCAATATATTTATCACTTGGAAATATACCTACATAGCACAGAAATAAACCAGATGCAAAACAATTACTGGGTTATTTGTCAATAATAAAATCTTCAAATTTAGGAAAAGAAATAAAAAGACAAATATTTCATAAATGTTTAGACATAATTTTAGAACCAATTTAATCATTCTCAAAGAACAGAACTAATTTGTTACTTAATAACAAATATATTTGGTTCTATCCAAAAATTTCAACAATAATCACAGATTGGCCAGAAGTTGCAACCTTTTGCTTAACATATAAATCAACATAGTCTAAACATCCTTGCCATTTTTGTTTAGTAAAAAGAGATAATTTAACAAATACAAATTTCATTAAAAAAGATATGAAACTTAGAAATTATGAAAACATGCAATACTATTATAATAAGAATGAAGAACAAACAGTAAACATTGAATCGGTACCAAATATTTTTTGGAAATTTAGGTAAATTTAATATTCTAATTAATTAAATATTCGAATGTGTTTAAAATATTTTAAATAATTTAAGATTTAAAATTAATTTTACTATAATGATTTTTAAATTAATTTTAAAATTTTTGAAACATTGTGAAATATTTAATATTAATTTAACAATTTTTAAGATAATTTTAAAAATTTCGAATCATTGCAAATATTTTAAAATAACTTAAATTATTTTAAAAAAGATTAAAATTCATAATATATAATATATAATTTAGTATCAATTTTTTATTTTAGAAATATCAATATTTACAAAGCTACAGTAATTGATAGAATGCATCATTTAGATTTTGGACTATTTAACTATCAAATTACTTTTATACATAATCTTTTAAAACAATTATATGGAGCTTCAATACTTGATAAAGTTGATGAATATTTCTAGATTTCTGGAACTTAAAATATTCAAAAATGGAATTCAAGCACTTTCTAGAATTACAGCTAATAAATATTGTAATCTTATAAAAGTTATAATATTTGTTCTGGATAACTTAGATACCAGTGAAGCATTAAATAAAAAGTTGTTGAATATTTTGAAGTTTGGAATAATATGTGTATTATGAGTTGATCTGAAGAATTCAATGACCAAAGTTTAAAAGATTTTGAGGTAATTCGCAATATTTCTAATTTATTCAAATTTATTTACCGATATTTTAATATTTTAATTAACTAATTTTAATAACTAATATTAATATAATTATTTCTAGAATTTAATAATAAATTGGGCTCAACAGTTTATTAATATTTTTCAAACAAGTACTTCATCAGAATTAAAGTTTCCAAAATTACATTTATGGGTATATCATACTATTGATTTAATTAGAAAGTATAGTACTTTAAATGGGTTTTCCACTAAAACCTATAAAAGTTTTTATAAAGATTTTGTTAAAATGCCTTATTATTTAACTAATAAACAAAATATAGAAATTCAAATAATGAAATTGGCAATTATGAAATTTTTTTAATAATATTTAGTATGTTTATAAAACTTTACTAAATTATTTTAAATTAAATAGATTCAGAGGCAGGCTATTGCAACGAAATTATTATCAGGCAAATCAAAAAAATTTAAAACTATAAGCCTTTATAAATTTACAAATTTAATTTGGACTTTTAGTTTAAATAATACTCAGGAATTTATTAACCAACAATTAAAAAACTATAATTCAAGTTCTAAAATATATTTTGGACTTGAAAATTTTTTAGAACATTTAACTATATATTTTAATTCAACAAATGTTAATTTAGATAATTATATAGCTAAAATATATAGCTCAATAACTTTCGAAAATGGGACTATAATTAGAGCAACTGATAATTTTTATAGAAAAGCCTGGTATAGCAATGTAGCAGTTGCTATGAATTCTGAAGAACTATTTAAATATATATCAGATCAAGGAATCTGTTATAGACAGGTATTTTTTATGGTTTAATTTTTAATTTTTAAAATACAGTATTAACATAAATTTTAATTTTTAATTTTTAGATATATTTATTAGTGAAACTTGAATATAATAAGGAATCTTTAACATATGGAGTGTCATCAACTAAAAGGGCCCATTTTTACATATGTCTTATTTTGAGATAATTGAGTTTAATCATTTGTTTTGATTTTCAAACTGATCCAGGATTAATCAAATTTTACGAGGTTTATTGGTTAAAGCTAACAGGTGACTATCGGGTAATCTCGTGATGTGTTGGCCCTACGTAGCCTTATGTAATTTTTCTTTTACATTATCTCGATTTTTTATTATGCAACTCAACTTTCGTTTATAATTGAAAAATGTCAATCATGTCAAAATTTATATGAATTTAATAAAAACTCATTTTTCAAAAAATTGTAAAAATGGGCCCTTTTAGTTGGCAACACTCCATATAATCTAGCATTAATTCAGTGGTATAATTTTAAATCCGACAGGAATCCATATTATTATGGATGTCCTAGGCTTAAATTAACTGAATTATTTAATGTAATTGATATTGAAGCAATTAGAAATCAAGTTTATGTAATTTCCGCTTTGACAAAACAAATGAATATTTAGTAAACAAATATATTTTTTAATAAAAAATCTTAAATATAATTAAAATTATTTAAAAGTTTTCAAAGCTATTAATTATCACAAATATTTAAATAAACTAAAATATCTAAAAATATTTAAAAACTTGAATAATTAAATTATTATTAAAACAAAATTAGATATTTTATTATAAAAGCAAACTGAAAAATTCAAAATAATTCGCACACTATAAACATTATCTTAAATGTAATAAAATATTAAACAAAGTAGAAAGACAGAAATTAAATTATATGACAAAAATTCTAAAGTATTCTCAATATTTTAGAGTATTTAAAATTTTAAAATATTATATTTATTTATAAGTCAAAATTAATAATATAAAAGATAAAAAATATAATAATATAATAAATAAAATAAAAATATATAATAAAAGAAAAATCAAAAAAAAATTTTAAAAAAAAAACAGTAAAAAATAAATATAAAAAAATAATTGTGTTAAAAATAAAAAAAAAAGATTAAAAAAAATAAATAATAAAAACAATAAAAAAGATTTTAAACCAAAATTATTGAGACTCTTGGTGACCAGCACCTTTTTGAGAACTTGCACTAGCAGATGAAGTTTCTTGTTGAGGATTATTGTGCTGGTGTTGCGGATCATTGTGTTGAGAATCATCATGATGACTTTCTTCAGAATCATCCACAATTTCTTGAACATCTGCTAGAGTAGTAGTTGTTTGTACAGGACTTGTAGAGAAAGTATGATCTCATTTGCTTCTCTTAGTCTAAATATTATTTGTAATATTAAAAAATTTATATAATTAAAAAATATAGTGCACAGCTTTATTAGAATATAATCTTTATTTTTACTATTTTGGATAGTTGCAACTTTCTTCGCTTTTTTCTGCTTTCTCTTACGTCTTCAACAACCTCTTTATTGCTTGTTTCTTTATCCAAGGCTGGAGGGAGAAACTTCTCACCTTTTGTAACTTGCGCTTTTTTTTGAAATTTTTAATTTTCATTTAATTAAATTTTATTATTTTTAATTTTAAAATATTTCACAAATATTTAGTTTATTTTACTTACTAAATTTTTTATAAGTCTATCTTTCACAATGTCTTTCCTCATTGTGAATTTTTCATAATATTGGCTTAGTATTACTTGGCATACTATAATGGCATATGCCATTTTTATGTCCAATAGTATTGTTATCATGCAATATTTAATATGTATGGTTCAGTGCAAAAAGTTCCATATCTCATAAAAATTTAATTAAAAAAATCGTATATATAAACTTTTATTTTTTTTAAATAAAAATATTTAATAGATCATCAGATTTATTAATTTAAAAAAATTTTTTTACAATTCATTATCAATATCAAAATCGTCATCATCACCTATTTTCTCATCCAAAAAACTATATTATTATCTGATTCAATATACTCTTGTACTTTTATAAGCACACTTTTCCAAAACCCAACCACTACTTTCAGATTTATTTTTTCTTTGAAAGCTTGCAAAAGCTTATTTCTCAGATTTAAAAGATTCAAATATGGGCCCAATCTTGCTATTTCATTTTTTTATAACCACCCAGATACCTTCAATTAGCCTGAGCTTGCAGTAGTAAGAAGAAGTAAAAAAACCTGATGGCCATATTGTTTGGCTATTTTAATACAAGCAAATGGAACTTTTTATTTATTCTATTGAACAAGTTCTAAAAGTTTAGAGCAAAGTAGATTATTATAAAAAGAAATTTGGTAAGTATTTAACTATTCAATATCTTTATTCAGTCCTAATTTGGGCTGCCCAATTTTTTGATTTGATGAAAACATACTATCATTTTGCTTATTCCAGTTAGGCAACACTGCCCCAACTGTACTCTCAAAAATAGCGGAAACCAGGGCAACTTGCTTGCATAATGTAAAATTTTGTTTTTGCTTTATAATTGAAATATCGCTGAAAAGGTAACTGTAAATGTTAATTACCATCCATTTTTTATTGTCAGTTAACAGAATATGTGTTTGTTTTTTACAAAAACTGGACATAAAAAATTGAAAAAATTGGTGAAATAAATATGTTTGAATATATTTTATCGGCCATGTGAATTTTAGCTTATTTGGGTCATTATATATTTATTATTATTATAATGATCATAACCTTTTATATTGAAGTACGAACCTTTTTGCACCAAACTATATTTTATTAAGAATTCGAAGAGTTGTAAAAAGACCTCTCAAAATGGGTTAATTGATTAAAAAGAATTGTTAAATTCAAGTGAATTGCCAAATGTTAGTATTAAAAAGTAAAAAGTAATATTTAAAAAAAAAATTAATAAAACGTAATTATTACAAAAATTACATTTGCAAAACAATTGTTCGATGGCAACTTAACGATTAGTGAATTACCAAATAATTAAAATTTGCATTCGACCAATGGTAAATTCACCTCTTGAATAAAATAAGATACAAGGAGATCAAGAATCACATCAAATGGAGAATCAAAAGATTGAAATCTACTAATCTATACAAAATTTTCTATTACTATATATGTACATTAAATTTAATCATTTATTTCTTTAAATAAAAAAATTTAAGCATAAATTAATTAATTTATTGCAGTTTGTGACCTCTATAATTGTGATTATGCTAAAACCAGCAATTTATAATATATGTAAAGCTTGCTTTATGATAAATTAGCTGGCGCTAGCAATCACAATTATTTAATAAAAAAAATTAATCATAGGGGTCACAAAATTATACAAAACACAATAATAAAATGGAAATATATATTTATTTTTATTTAAAAATATTTTTTATTCAATAAATTCTATTCTTGTACATCATAAGTTATGTTATCTTATGTTATGATGAGATGATAATGAATACATATAATATTTAAAACATAAATTTAGAGAGATAAATTAAGATTGAACCTTATAATATTTTTTGTAATATGTAAAATAGATTTATCTAAACTTATAAATTTTGCATAGGTAATAAATGTATTATTTTAATCGCAAAACCAAATGAACTAGTATAATAAATCATTTTCAATATATTTTTTAATTATTTCATATTAAAAACTCTTTCTCGTACATCCGTAAATCCTAAGTAAACAAAACAATACAAACGGAAAAGAGAGAAAACTATTAACTAAATAAATAATGAAAGTAACGGCGATCCAAGGGAGCTACAACAAACACCCAATTTAAATAATAGAGGAACAAAATTACTAAAAGGAAGGCACAGCTAATACTTTCGACACCAGAAGTATTCAGAAACTTCCTAACCACAATGGCGTCCAGCCAAGCCCAGGACGACCACATGGAAGGGATAACAACAACAACAACAACAACATTGGATGATGTTCACGAATGCATAGCAGATGCACTCTTGTCACTCGCTGCACCTCCGCTGAAATGCTTAAAACACACTAACGAAACCCAACACACTGCACCCTTGCCAGGAACCGATATTAATCGAAAAAATAAAAATCATAAAAGTGGCGATCCTAGATTGACCCCATCAGGACGTACTATGACATTGTCACCACAAAAGATGTCAACAAACACGAGAACTAAACCAGATGAAGACCAAATCGAGACAGATACCCTGATTGATGCCCCACACCAGCGATCACCAATGCCCAACATCGGGGGTACAAAACCTACCATAACCGACTAATTTAGAAATAGACCATAACCCATGGACCAGAGATGCATGGTTCGAGACTAGTGATACCCAACAATCGGATAAGATGGAAACAGAATCTAATAAAACGATAGAAGCGGACCCTATAGATACCGCTCCTCCTCGCATACTATACAGCCAAGTACATGACAAATACCCAGAGCCCAGAAGCCGACCCAGCTCTTGGTTATGAATGAATGGTGTACGGGTACCCTTAGAGTAAAGGAAGTAAATGACAAACTCCTTTAGATATAAATAAATAGAACTACGAACAGATTACACAAGCATTTGGAAGCACACAAAACTGGACGAATTTCTAAAAGAGAAACTAATCTCGAAACCTACACAAATCAACATCCCCTAGGCAATTAACCAAAAATTTCTGTATAGAGACACAGCATTTTTTAGAACTTTTTCAAGGGATAAACACACCATGCCGCTGCACCAAAAAGAATTCGAAACCCTGTTTGAAATGTCATTGGAAAAATATAAAAGATACTATGAAGTCAAATTTATCAACAAAACCAACTGTCAACAAATGTATAACAAATTAAGAACGAAACTAGCACTGGACTTTCTATATAACTTAGATTTTCTGATACAAACCCCCCACGACTGCACCCGCTACATATACTACTGCTTAAACTTCGCGAAAATTGACACCTCAATTAAATTTGAAACTGTTCGCTCTAGCTTATTCATTATACATGAAGAAATTAAAGAGCCGCTCCCAGAAACATCTACACAGATTGACAAACTATACCGAGAAGCAATACCTACTGAACTACTGATAACCATCAGACCTAATACTCGAATCGTAGTTAACACTTTGAGAAAAATATACAACTTCGAGAGACTCCCTGACACATACTTTGAAACTTCCATTATGGAACTACCGGAATCAACCAATGACCTTCACTCGACAGTCAGGAAACTATTCCCAATAACTGACCCATCAGAGCTGGCACACCTAAGTGAATGCCGAAAACAACTACAAGCCTACTACACTTTCGATAGGATCCCACCACAATATTTCGACCTACCACCGGAGAAAGAAAAACTAACTTCCACTCCACAAGCATTGAACTCAGCAGTAAAACATCTATTTCCATGCGCACCAAAGGATGATACGGAATTGAGACACCTGTTAGTGAAATTGAGTGAATATTACACATTTAGAAGGCTTCCCAATAATTACTTCAAAAATAAGGACGAAATTACCGGAGAACCCGGAGAGCATTAAAACCAAATTAACATACACCTACTCCATAACCGATAAAAATCTAGCCAAAGAATTCCTTGCAGAAATAAGAGAGAGATACCTCTTCAACATTCCTTTACCAGCCCACTACATGACCGCTAACCCTACAGACAAGCCAGAATTACCTACAGACCATACCTTGGTCACAAAAGTTAACCTCACAATCCCAATCACTACACCTAGGGCTCTAGTCAACACAGCAAGAATTCTTAGAGAACATTACTTCTTCCTAACAATACCACAGACCTGAATTGACATCAAAGACACGAATAATGCAGACAAACCCAGTCTCCCAACAGACTTAACAACAACAACAATCAACACCATTAACCAGTTAGCCCCCGACCAACACATCCAACTTCCTATCAAAGAATACGGGAACATCATACCCACTATTAACCTTTTGCGCCAATACTTCAAATTTAGAAATTTCCCCACAAAGTTTATCAAGGTACCTGATCTGCCAGTGCCTGATTGGGAAATGCTCAACAACTATGTGCCCACTGCATCCATTTCTCTATGAATAGAGAGATACAGAACTCCCGAGATGAAGATCAACTATCTTCAAGTAATTGTCAAACATCATGCCAAAATACGATTGATAACCAACTACCTATAACGAACTCTCAAACATTCACACTAAACTTACTACAAGGAATCAATATCATGACACATAACATTAGAGGCGCCAACCAACCAGTAAAGATGCAAGAATGGATAGAACACTGTATTGACAAAAATGCACACATAATATTAATAACCGAAACCAAGTTAACTGACAGAAATGCCACAGGTCTTACTAACCCAATCTACAAAATTTATATATCAAACTTTACGCCCTACACTGATAAACAACAGGCAGCCAGCCTCAGTACAGCACTATTAGTTACAAGGAACTACATCCACATATCCACGACATAAAAACGATACCTGGCACCACGATTAGTATTGACTTTTTCTTTCCTAAAAATAATAAAATAAGAATAGTATCAGTTTACCTGCCTACAAACCATAAACAGTTATGTGAAAGAACACAAACGAAAGTGTTCGAATGGTATCTAGAAGCAAAACACCATAACTGGAACATAATAATCCTGGGAGACTTCAATGCGAACTTAAACAGAGACAAGAAATTCGTTATGTTTGTCAACTTGTCCAATGCTAACACTACAAGTCTGATAGACTTCCACAACATAAATTCCCCAACATGAATAGGCCCAACGACGCAGAGCCAAATCGATGATATATAGTGTAATCTAGAACTCTTGCTAGATCTAGAAAGACCCATAATTACAGCCACAGAATACATAACAAATAGTGATCACTGCATCATCTAAACCAGATGGGACACAGAACTACAAATGTCAAGGGGCCCCAGAAATAAAGACGAAAAAGAAAGATCTTTCAATATGAAAGGATGGACAGAGAAAAATGGGAGGAATTCTCGTCAGAAATTACTTCAGAATTTAATAAATGGGCAAATATAGAACAACAAATAGATAAACAAAACCTAGACAGCTTCTGGAACCGCTGGGAGGCCATCATCAAAAAAGTGGCAAATAAGCACATTCCTTATATATACAAAACAACAAAAACGTTCCACGCTATGTCTCTACAAGCGACTAAACTATATGCGGCATTAAAACTAATAAACAAAACCCTACGATACCTGAAAAATAGTCCGACCCCAGACCCTACACAAATAAACCGAAACATACTACAAATAAACAAATTGTCAGATCTTGAAATAGCCTTCACACAACCTATAGAAACTAACAAACTAATTAATGAACTAAAAGTCCACAAATGAACCATATGGTTAGCACGGAATTATGAATCAAAACAACAATTGAATAAAAGAATCAACTTCTATACGACACGTAGATACCAAGATTTTACTGACAATACCTCCAGGATGCTAGACAGTATATTAAATAGGAGAAATGACCCAGTATATAGTACAAAAATACGTTTAGAAGATAAGTTAATAAATGAAGAAGATGACATAAAAAGACATTTTAGCAACTACTTTAAAAACTGGACGAAAAAGAACCCCCAAACGATCATCTGGAATGTGAATGGAAACAAGCATATGAACCAATTAATAGTATCGATCCAAACATATATAAAATGATCACGCAGCGTATAACTATGAACGAAATCGCTGATACCTTGCTCCTAGCTCCGCGAAATAAAGCAACAGGCCCCTCAGGAATATCAAACGAAATACTAAATCACTTACCAACCAAAGCGTTAGAAACATTACTCAAGATATTTAATGGTTGCATGGAACTAACCAAAGTACCAAAAGCTTGGACCAAATCCTACATTTGGCCCATTTCAAAAAAAAATATATATGATTTTAACTTAGCAAATACTCGACCGATAATGCTAATCGAAAACACCCGGAAATTATTCACCAAGATTATAACTAACAGGCTAACCACAGTCATCAGACGCCACGAAATCCTTTCCCCACTCAACTTCGCTGGATTTCCTTTTCAATCAACAATGCAACCGATCGCAAACTTAACACACATAATAGAAGACGCAACTACAAATAATAGAGAACTTTGGGCCCTATCACAAGATATGTCCAAAGCATTTGATTCAGTACATATAGAAACACTAAAAAGAGCTATGAACAGAATTAAAATCCCAAAAAACATCATAGATTTGCTGATATATTTACTTAACAATAGACAGAACAGAGTTCTAACTTAAATAGGACCTACCCCCCATATAATGTCGAAGATAGCATCAACCAAGGCGAAACCTTTTCCCCTTTGCTGTGGAAAATATACTATGACCCATTAATTGCCACAATACATCAAAAGCATATTGGCTATTCTCAGTACATACCTACTAATCCATCTTGTCTAATACATATGTCGGTAATGGCATATATGGACGATTCCATTTGGCTAACACAAAATAAGTCTGACCTCCAAGAAATCCTCAATACAGCATCATCCTTCTATAAATACAACAACATACGCGTTAACCCTAATAAATCAGTTCTTATCACCAATGCAAAAATACTGGACCCCCAAATCTGCTTTGACGGGACTACGATTTACGCTCAAAAAAGAACTGAACCACTAAAATACCTAGGTGCTTGGTTCTCAGTGGAGAAATCACACAAACACATACAAAAGATGATTATAGCAGAATTCCGAACCAGTATAAAAAAACTCCAAATCGCAAAAATAACAGAAAAACAAGCTATATACGTAATAAACAATGTTCTTATACCCTGACTACAATACCATACCTACTCTTCCTACTGTTGACCTATAGAAATTACACAAAAGTGATCATAACCTTTGATCCACTGATCCAAATTGAATGAAACGACCACCATTCAATTCAGCTCATCGAGACGGTTCTAACGAGCTATAAATCATCCTGATACGGTCACTGGAAGACAAGATCAGAACCAATTAACAATCAATATAGGATCTGCAATCTGATTGGCTAGACGATCTACTGCGCGAATGTCTTTACATGTATTACTTCTAAAATATATCATATTTATAGCATATATTTTATATATTTTATTTATTATACATATATTATTTATTTCATATATTACATTTCTATTACATATACTATATATTTTATTAGTAGTAGATATATCATATATTATACATGTAGTAGATATAGTCTGTTACATTTGAGAAAAAACAAAATGTATAAAAGCAGCCGATGTGGACCCCAAGTTCAACATCGAGTCTTCATACTCTTTCACTAATAAATACAATTATTTATTACTTAAATTAAACAATTATTAGTATCCTCATATACTTCTAATTGTAGCCTCTTTTGTAATCGCAAATTGCCTTAAATCTTCTTTGTTAAGTTTTCTTAAAAAATGCCTTCCGACTTAGATATATCACAGTAACAAAGTGAGGTTATACAAAGTGTTCACTGTCTAAGATCGCTCTAGTTATCTAATATCTTTAAAGAAGTGGATATAGAATAACACTACCTAACAGACTCACAACTAGAAGCACTTATGAGGCAAAGCATAAACATAGTGAAGATCAAAGCCAAACTTGCAAAAGGGATCCCCAACTCATTCATTACCTGCTCTGAAATATACGCACTAAAAAATATAGCCCAAGCCCAATTCTCGACCCTCACCCTAACAATATAGCGCAACTTAAACGACACGAACTTTGACAATTCCTTCTTCAAGATACAACTCCAACAACTACAAGACGCTGCATTGACCAACATATCAATTCTTCAAAGACCTCCTGTATTCCCACTGAACCAAATCAAAACCCACACTTGTCAAGCAATAATGGCCTGTCACGAAATGGGGATACAATTCGAAAGGAAACTATCAGAATGGCCTATGCCAAAAAAACTCTTAGGAACATCAATAAATTAAATAATCCTATACTGCCAACGTGGCAGTCACTACAAACAACACCTAAACAAACACAATATAACCTGCATTGAGCAATTTCTTTCAACAGACAACAAAAACTTCTTACTCTGGGAACAACTACATCACTCAATAAAAAAAATCCCAACAGAAAAGAAACTGAAATGGTTCAACAACATGCAAAATCTCATTTCCACACATGAAAACCCAACATTCACATTGAAACACCCAAACCCATACACACTGCTGAAATGGACACCAAATACAAAAGGATGGTTAATAACAGCCAGAGGAACTATTGCCAAGGCATATAAACCGATCCACAACCAACAACCACACCATGCTAGATATTACAAAATAACAGATAACACCAACAACTTAATACCCTGTAAAGGATGTGTATTAAAAGACCCCAAATTAAAAACAAAAAACTGCTATATAGATACCAAAATATATAACATACAAGTGGACTCAAAACACAATATTTACGCTAACCTCAGAGAAATCAAAATGATGTTACAACAACAAACACTGAATGCTACTGCACGTCCATACACAAATATAACATCTACGACACTGAGACCTTTATTAGTATTCACCAACCCACCAATGAAATTATGGGAATCATTAATATCAAAAAACTTTGGAAAGAAAACAGTCAGAATATACATAACAACAGAAAGAGGCAATAAAAACAATGAAACAAACACAATGATGGGGCCAACTTCAACATGTAGAATAGGATTAATGGAAATATCCTTCACCTTCCATAATACCCGCTGGCCGTCACAAACACTAGCAATGATCACCACATTGATATTTGCTCTAACCATAGTGAAAAAAAACACAACAATAAAACTAACCATTAAGAGTAAAACCCATTACAACATCATTAATCAACTAATAACATTACAGCTACATGAAATACCTAAGCTAAACAAACATCATTATCTACTACCATTAACAATATTAAAAGGACACACCCTAGATCGCAAAATTGAAATCATACATGATGGAGACCTTAAACTAACCAGCGCTACCAACTCAATACCATTAGACCTCTCCCCAGAAAATTACTTACACAACAAATATACAGCAAAAATACTAAACGAAAGCTGTATGGAAAACCTTCAAACGAACATCAAACAATTACACAAAATCAATAGCCTTATACTGTGGCACAACCAACAATGCATCTCTTATTGGGATACACAGCTTAACAATATTAATTGGGATTGTACACTAAAATACCTAACATACAATGACAAACCCAAAAGCTTAGTAACCAACCCAAAAACCTCAAATCTAAAAAACTTCAAGGTCAAAATATTGGCTGAAGAACTACCAACGGCCCTAATCCTACACTTTCGTAACCCGTCAAAATACAAGAATCACCTATGCCCTCGTTGTTATGCTGAGACTGAAGACATAGCCCACTTACTATTTTGCATTGCCAACAATCACAGGCCAAAGAGAAAAATAAAAGAAATAATCACAAACATTGTGGCAAAACATGAACTAACTCTAAACCAAATAGATTCCTTCATCAGCACGTACCTGGACGTCCACACAATAAGAAAAGTACCATTTGGAATAATAACTGAAACTACACTTGCGCCCCTACCAAATAGACACCAACAAATTAAATACACTCCAGAAATCCATCATGTGATCTCAGAATACATTTACAAAGACTTGTGGATACTGTCAAGACAATCACGCCACACTGACGTCGTTTCCCCGCCACAACAAATACCTACACCTATATTCAAGAAGACCCTACCACCTACTCCAATACTAATAATAAATAGAATACAGAAATATATTAGAACTAATAATACATCCCCACAATCAATAATCATAGACTAGAGGTTTTACGACTATTTTAGCAATGAATAGGTCAAGAGTAAACTAGCTCTTCCCTCATATCCCATTAGTATAGTATTTTTATATGTATAACTAAATATGTATACAATCTACTCAAATAATAAAGGATATAGAGGAAAGACCTCTCTTTAAAAAAAAAAATAAAATTTTTTAATTATTTCGTATTAAAGAATTTGCTTAATTTATTAAAACTTAATTACAATACTTAATAATCTCACAATAAAAAGCTAAATTTAACAAATAGATAGTAATATTCATAAATAATAAAACTTAATTTATTAATAAATACATAGTGTTAATTGATCATCTGTAACTTCTATATTAACAGCAGTTTTACTAATTTTTAGTTTTGATAAGCTTTTGTTAATATCAATTATATTATATAGCTTACTTGTATATATGTCTTTTAAATTTTCCTTAATTATTGGCAATTTTTCATTAATCTTATCACTTTCTAAAAATTGCCTTTTAATTTCTTCTAAAAATATTTGACCATTTATTCATTTATTCAGTTTAATAATTATTTCTCTAAATATTGAATATTTTTTAATTTTATTTTCAGCTTTACTTTCATCAATATTTAATCATTCATTAAGTTTAATAATTATTTCACTAGATGTTGGACATTTTCCTGAATTCGAATCCATGCATTAGTTTGCTAATTCAATATAACAATCAGGAGTTCCTGCTCCAAATTTTGGCCATAATCCATTACAAATCTTTATTGTGAGATCGCTATCAAATTTATAATTATTAAAAGGTCATTGACCAGTTGTTTTCTGCCATGATTATTTTGAATGAATAAATATCTGAAGCTTGAGTATATGGTTGTTTTTGAAAGAGCTCCGGTGCAATATAAGATAAAACTCTATGAATAGTTCTTTTTGTTCCTTTTCATCAAACAGCTTTGATAAACCTTAGATTGGTAATATAAGCTTTATAATATTCATTCAACAGAATGTTTTCAGGATGAATATCTTGATATAAATACTCTTTAAAATAAATACGATCGAGATTGGATATAATATCACAGAGTACCTTTAATTTGAGTTTCCATTCAAATTTAAAGATATCTGTAAGGTTTTTGCTCAATGAAACGTATTTTGCATAACTAAGCACTAAAATATAATCTTTTGTTTTTTTATCTCTTGATATTCCTAAATATTGATTTAAACTATGGTAAGCTTTCAACTAAAAAAAAAACCAATAAATTATTATATTTAGCCAGATATAATTTTTTAAAAATAAACATAATATTCAAAAAATATTGATATAATACCTCTTTTATAAATGGTTCTTTATTTTTATTTGAATCTTTTACAAGCTTAATTGCTACTTCTTCATACAATTCAGAATTATTTAAATATTTTGTTTTAAAAATAGTAGAAAAGGCTCTTTTACCTATCTTTTCAACATTCTCAAAATTTTCAAATGGTATCCAATGAAAATACTTCCTTTTTTTGTCAACAGTATTTTGTTTAGTAATAGCTAATATTAAATGCCATTCAAAAGCAATATCTATATTCTTTTCAACAACAACTCTATTTTGATAAAATTTGCCAACACAGTACATTCAATCAGCGAATCCCATCTCTTCTAATTTTTTATAATACTCAAATGCTTTACATTCATTTTTTATAACTCCCTTTTTATAATGAAAATATAATCCTACAGAATAGATCCCAATAGCTAACCCTATATCTGCAGATTTTTTATAATATTCGAATGCTTTATATTTATCTTCTTTAACCCAATTCCACAAGCATAACAATAACCTAAATCATGTGTTCCAAGTAGAGATGGGTTTCATGCATGCGCATGATTCCTTAATCATGCACATGAATGCGCATTAATGCACATGTTTTTGAATCATGCACATTTTATCCCATCAAAATTTTATATAAAAAAATTAAATATAAAATAAGTATAATTAACATTCTAATCTATTTATATATCTCAATTCTGAGTCTGTTTACTTTAATATTTTTGATTGGTCATATCTGAAAAATGTGATTTAAATATAGGAAAACTAACAGTAATACATAAGATGATTATAACTAATATCATGGTCAAGTAATTATTATATAATTTTTTAATGCACTGATTAATGCCCTTAAACAACACAATATTGTGAGCTTGAATTTTCTAAATTTACTTTTGTTGTTTGATTGCCTAATATTTACAAACTATTTTGGGCTAAAAAAGTTCACAAATTTGAAAAATGAATATAAAAATTTCTATCTTTCCCGAACATCCGTACATCACTAAGTAAACAAACAAAAAACGGAAAAGAGTACACAAACACACGGCTTTTATTGTACAAATAATTAAGTAATTAATTAATTAAATAAAAAGACAAACTATAACAACACCTAGGAGAAGCTGAAAAGAAAAGGAAAGACAGAGAACGACAGAAGTAGTCGAAAAGACAAAACTACACAAGAACAGGTCTTCGGACCAGATTTGATAACTTTGCTCAAAGGGATGGAAGCATCCAAAGAATTTGAAGCAGCACAAGAAAGTTTTACAGAAAGATTAATTAGACAAGACGAAGAGGCTGCTCAAAAAATAGAAGGAACAAAGAAAATCAAAAGAAAACACTTGACAAAAGATAAAACTGAACTCGAAAATGGGAATAACGGCTCGAACACTGAAAACACAGAAATGACGTCATCGGAAATGGAAATCAAAACAAACACCGAAATGGAAATCGATCTGACATCATCGCAGACGAATATAGAAAATGCTGATCTACAGGGGTTTGGCACGGGAACCGAGGATCGACAGCCGGGTGTAGAAATTACCGAGGTACCGGGAACTGACACAGAAATGGAAGATCGACAGCTATCGGACAAAAATTTAAGCGATCACGTACAACTAATGAAACTAGATCCACAGTTTGAACAAAGGTTGGCGGAAAGACTAGAGGAAGAGTTGAAAAAGGATAGAGAAAATGAATTAGTAAAAGAAAAAGAAAAGAAGGAGAGTGCAAGTAAAGTAGAGAAAGGAAAAGAAAAAGCAAAATTATCATACAGTGAGGTGGCCAAAGGTCCAGGAAAAGATATAAAGAGGCCTTTTGACGAAGAACGACAGAGTAAAATCAGCAGAGGCATAGACAAAGTATTGAGGGCTAATAGCGAATTAAAGACCGAGGAATTCGATGGAAGGAAATGGCATAAAAATAATATACTAGCAGCTTTTGAAGCTATGGCAGAGTTAAAGGAGTTTATAAAACACAAATTCGAGAGTAGAAAAACGGCAATGAAGATTCCAGAGGCTATAGAAAGGAAAATGCATTATAGAGACAAGGCATTCTTTAGAACCTTTACATGAAGATTCGAAATACAACCCAAACACCAGCTGGAATTTTTGGAATTGTTAAATGAGGCAACAGAGCGATACAAGAAGAGCTACGGAGCACATGTACTAAATAAGAACAATAAAGAGCAACTCTATGACAAATTAAGGAAGAAACTGGGCCTAGATTATCTAACAAACCAGGAATTTGGAATGATGGATGCACACCAAATAACAGTATTAATACTGTATGTAGTTGGTTTTGCGAGGATCCGAAACAACCTTAACTACAATGACTTAAAGAAAGCGATCGAAGAAGTTCAGGTGGAAGTTAGAAGAAAACTACCAACAGAATGGAAAGAGATTCCTTTAACGATAAGAAAGGGACTACCCTGTGAGCTACCGATAGAAAACTCAAAGTGGACGGGAACAGTAGCGATCATCCTAAGGAAAATATATGCATTCGAAAGACTACCAGAATCGTATATCAGTGATAAAAGAGAAAGATTACCGGACTACCCTGAGGATCTAAGAGCGGAAGTAAGGAAACTTTTTCCACTAACCAAAAGAGAAGAACTAAGGGACCTGAGAAGGAGAAAAGAGGAATTAAGTAAATACTACCATATGAGGGCGTTACCAGATGATTATTTCGAACTACTAGCAAAGAAATTGGAATTACCTGATGCAGTCCAAGATCTAACACCACGACTGAGAGAGATGTTCCCGTTTTGCCCAAGAGATGATGAAGATTTCAAAGCACATATAGAGGAGCTCAGGAAAGTCTATGCATTTAAATACTTACCCAACGATTATATAATCAGAAAGAAAAGATTACCAGCCAAACCTGAGGAACTGGCGTTAAAAGAGAAGTTTGAGTTTCCAATAATGTCGACAGAGACGGCAATAAGGTTCATTGAGCAGATACCAAGCTTCTATAGAGTGGTAACACCCTTACCAAGAGAATACATAGGAGTAAACTATACACCATTAGAAGATCTACCAGTAAACTGGAAAGACGTAACCAAAGTGAACCTAACCCTACCGATAACAAACACAAAAGAGCTGATGATCGCGGTTAAGGCATTAAGGGAATTTTATTTCTTCTGGAAAATACCTGAAGATTGGATACAGATTAGGGAAAAAGAAAATGACAAGAAGACAAAGGACGAGGAACGTTTCCCAACAAGCATCGAAAAATTAAATGAAGAACTACAAAATAAGAATATAATCGACTGTCCGAAATTCCCAATCGAGGAACAAGAAGAAGTAATTGAAGCGATCAATTTACTACAAGAAACTTTCAGAATTGAAACAATACCAGTATGGGTGTTTAATATAAAGGAACTTCCAGAACCTGATTGGAAGGTGTTTGGAGAAGATGACTACGAAATAGTAGATACAGAAGATACAGATATGGCAGAAATAATTTAAACCATGAACAGTAATCCAAGGAACAGTGGTCCAAGTTCATCGAACAAAACAACAATTAAAACAAACAAAGGAAATGAAACAGACAAACGGAAGGTGATTACTGAAGCGATTGAAGGATTAAGCAATGTAAACAAAAGAATGAAAATTCAAATGTCAACTATAAACGTACAAGGAATAAATGTTGAATTAAAAAGGAGGTTGTTCCTAGAAGAACTCGAGGAAAGAAAACTGGATATAGTTGCACTAACTGAAACAAAGCTTGCAGAAACAGAGGACTTGCGAACACAGCTAATTAACGTACAATATAAAATATATATTGCAGCTACGAAGCCAGATAAGGAGATAAAAAGAGAAGCATCTATGGGAGTAGCAATACTAGTAAAACCAGACATTAGTTGTTATATACACAACATACAGACACACAAAGGGACGGCGATATATGTAGATTTCTTCTTCCCGCAACATAACAGGATGCGTGTAATAGCGGTATATATACCAAGCGATAAATGAGAAATTTTGAAATTTACACAAGAAAAGATAAAATCATGGATAGAACAGGCCAACGCGAGAGCAATGAAGATTGTAATAATGGGAGATTTTAACAGTAATATACATAGAAAGGAGGACGAAAAAAGAACACCGATATTCAAACCGATGCAAGAAAACTCAATGATGAGTCTACTGAATGAATATGACATTAAGGACTATACATGGAAGAGAGGAGAGTCAGAATCACAGATTGACGATATATGGATATCAACAAACCTATTCATGAAAGCAAAATACCCTAGTATAGAATTCTTAGTGGCAGCAAACAGTGACCACAGGATGATAGGTACCGAACTGCAATTAGGCGAGATCAAAAGAATAAGAAGGAAAAAGCAGAAGAAGAAAGTATACCTGTACAGGGAGACAGACGAAAGTGCTTGGGAAAACTTCAATAAAGAGGTGGGAGATAAAGTTGAAGGATTGCAGATTCAGTGTGTTATCGACGAAACCACACTTAACAAGGCTTGGCATAAGCTTAATCTGGCAATAAAACAAGCGGCAAATAACAATATCAAAAATAAATTGGTAGTCATGAGAGGCTTCGAAGCAAGGACTAAAAAGGCCTCGATTTTGCACAAAGCACTGGTTAAAATAAATAAGGTAATGAAATATTTAAAAGAGTTGAAGCAACCTCTAAATCCGAGCACGGCTGTAGAAGGAATAAACAAAAAACTCGAGAAGATAAGCGAAATGATACAATGTGGAAAAATGGAACTGATAGAAGAAGATTTAGAACACACAAACATTCAAAAAAGCATACTAAAAATCAAGGAAATCAGAAGGTTGATCCACAAATGTAGACAGGAAGAAAACAATAGTGAGATTAGAGAGGAAATAGCAGAAGCAATCGAAAGAAGAGAGAACAACCTTCAAGCCAACACAAAGAAGATGATAGATAGTGTGTTGAAGAGGAGACGAGCAAGAGTAGAGATAGAAAATATAAAAAAGGGAGAAGAATTGTTAGTAGAAGCAGAAAAAATCAAAGAAGAGGTTAGAGCACATTTTAGAAATTGGACAAGAGAAAACAAAAGTAATTGGGACTTCTGGGAGGAATGGAAGGCAGAGTATGAACCTAAGAAAGAAGTCGAAGAAGAACAGTATGAGTCACTGATTAAAAAAGTGGAGATGCAAGAGTTGATGACTATCATCGCGGAGGCAAGCTCGAACAAAGCAACGGGGCCCGATGACATTTCAAATGAGATGATCAAACAGTTACCACAAAACGCACTAGAAGTTCTGTTAGAAATAATAAACTTTGCAATAGACACAGGAATAACACCGAAGGCGTGGAGTTATGGGCTGGTCTACCCTATAGGCAAGAAAGAAACGTTTGACGGAGACCTGAGACAAACTAGACCGATAACCTTAATAGGGCACGCTCGAAAAATCATGACCAAATTGCTGACAATAAGACTCAATAGGATCCTAGTAGAAACAAAAATACTTAATCCAAAAAACAATTCAGCGTTACCACATACATCGACAGCAGCACCAATTAGCTGGCTAGCGAACATACAGGAGGATGCTTGGTTAAACAAGAAGGATTTTTGGTTACTATCACAGGACACATCCAAAGCATATGATACAGTGCATTTAGAACTACTATGGAAAGCATTGAGAAGAATCAGATGTCCGGAAAAATTCATCGAAATATTAAAAGGCCTGATGAGGAAAAGACAAAACCAAGTAATAACGAATATAGGAAAAACGAACCAGTACCTTGTAGAAGACGGTCTCGACCAAGGGAGCCCATTGTCGCCGACCTTGTGGAGAATATACTACGATCCTCTCATATCAAGAATAGATAAAGAACAGAATGGGTACAAGATGCAAACGTGCACGCCGAATGGAAAGTTAGTAGAATGCAGGATGTCAGTGCTGGCATATATGGACGATTCTCTATGGATAGCAGAGAAGAGAGAAGACCTGCAAAAAATAATAGACATGGCGAACAATTTTTACCAACTAACAAGAATCAAAGTAAACCCAACAAAATCAGTGTTTGTAACAAATTCCAAAGAAGAGGGTACAATATCTTTCGATGGAGAAGTAATGGAGAGAAGGTCAAATAATATGCCTTTTAGATACCTTGGATGTTGGTTTGGAACAAATCAAAAACAGAAAGAAGTCAGAGAAAAGATAAAAGAAGAAGTAGAGGCCGCAATAAATAGACTAAACAGAGCTCGAATAACGGAAAAACAGTACATATATATCACGAATTGCGTTATACTAACAAGATTAGCTTATAGAATTCAGAACGTGGTACTAAGTGCAAAGATGTGTGAAGATATTACAAAAAGATATACTAACGGCATAAAGCAGAAAGCAAGATTAGCAAGATCTGTTCCAGACTCACTATTAACAAATCACAATATATACGGAGTTAAAAAAGTAAAAGATATACAGGCAATGCAACAAATAAGTCAACTATGGAAAGAATTGAACCAAGAGGATTTCGAGGACTCACCACTATACGTGAACATACAAAACTTACAAAACGGAGCAGCAACAAACGTGTCAATATTGGAAGAGTGTGCAGTTTACCCAATGGAATTTGCAAATACAAGGATCGCATTAATATTAGATAACATGCACAATACAAACATACAATTGTTCAAAGAAGTAGGAAAATGGCCTAGGCATTTTGAAGAGAAGGGGACTCAGTCAATGAACATTATTGAACAATAAAAAGAAAAATACAATTAAAACCAAGTTGAATAAACATTGAATTTACTACAAGGAACAACTAATAAATAGCGATGGCACAAAACTTTTAGAGTGGGGAGAAATACTCCATAATACAGGAAAGATAATTAAAGGCAAGAAACCAAGATGGTTCGAGGAAATGAGAGAGGCGATACAAAACCAAGAAAACCCGAGTGCAGAAGGACTTGAGCTAAACCCGTTCACGCTAAAAGGAAATAAGGAAGTGGAACTACAAAATGGAAAATGGGTAATAACAAGAGAAGGAATGATAGGAAGGATTATAAACGTAAAGAATAGAAGAGTAAATTTAAGTCATTGGAATATAGAAGTGAATAATATAACAGAAAAGTGCGTCAGGTGCATAGAGCACATAGCAACTCGGACCACGGCAGGAACAATGACGAAGTTGATTAAAGATGTGACACCACTAACAGTAAACCGCAAAAGAAGAATATATGGTAATATAGCAGACATAATTATGGCATTCAGAAGGAGAAAGAAACAAGAAGAGGGATTCGCAAAAGAAATATTCATGAGTAAAAGCACAATAAGGTCGTGGAGATTTATAAAAAATTTCAGAAACATGGATGAAGTATTGATGAAGAAACATGAAAAAATAGGAAATAAGAAAGAAGTCGAGGTAGAGGTGATAACTGAAAAGACAGGAAAGAAGAAGAGGGAGAAGTCGTACCTATCAGCAATTATACTAGATACATAACAGAAGATAAAGTTTAAAATTGAAAATATTGTATGGCCATCAGAAGAGAAGTTAGCTCTGACATCATTAGCAATACTGATAGTGATATGTAAAGAGAAGGCAACAATTAAAGTCAATACAAACTCAGAAATGGTGATGAAAATAGCGGGAAAATAAGAGACCAAACAACTACAAAAATGATACTAATTAAAGAAAACCTAGGACACTTGACACATGCTATAAAAATAATGTTAGAAAATAAACAGGTTAAGATAGAAGCAAGGTTGAACAAAAATTTGAAAAAGGAAATAGAAGAACCAAAGACAAAAGTGGTGATTGAAGTATACAAATTCGACAATAGGAGTTACTACACAACATATAACAAACAAATGATTTCACATAACATACGTAAATTTATGAAAAGAATAATAAATGGAGAGAATTTAGCAGAGTGGAGAACGCTAAAGAGGAACCAAGAGATGATGATGGACAAGACAGAGATAGATTGGGAACTTACGTACGGCAACATAAACTACTACGGTAGACCGCTTGAAAGAAGGACGTCAAAAGAGGATTCTAGACTAAAAACGCTTAAGGTAAAAATGCTACTAAAAGAATTGCCGACATTACTATGCTTATATTACAGGAACGCAAAAAAATACACGGACACACTATGTAGAAGATGTGGAAATGAACAGGAAGACCAAACGCACTGGTTGTTATGTGAAGAGAACCGATACAAAATTGAAGACGCAATATTCGAAGCTTTAGAACAAACGGAGGACGAAAGAAAGGTGCAAATAGAAGAACTAGAAGAGATTACCCAAAGAATAAAAGAAAATTTGAAACGAGGAGAAGAAGCAATACCGATCAGTATAATAACCAAGAGTGACATCCTAACGAAGAAAAGAAAAAAAGACAAAAAGGAAACAGTGGAATTTACAAACAGACTAATAAAGAAAATCTACGAAAATATGTGGAAAAAAAGCAGGGTGCTAATAAACAGCCTACCGGCGATAGAAGGC
>QKWP01000095.1:308044-362206 GCA_003550325.1 Gigaspora rosea | reverse complement strand
TAGCATAGTAAAATTTCTTGTAAATCATCGCCGAACAGTGGGTTATTTTGAAAAAGCAAAAAAACATATTGCAAAGAAGCTGCGTTGAAATTGTTTACAGGAACTTTCATCAAAGATATTTTTATGAGTTCTTAACCAAATTTGATGAAAATTTTTTTATTTTAATTGTACAAATCCATAGAATTCAAATAAAAAAATTTTTATTAAATTTGATCAAGAACTTATAAAGATAATATTAACTACAATTATTATGTGAATTACTAACTAATTCGCATCTCTATGCATTGATATACAATCACGATCAATGATCATAATGGGTAAGTACCAAGTTGCTATTGATACTAAAGCCCGATTACATGCTACTACTTTTATTTATTTTTAATTATTAATTATAATTGATTGTCACTTTACTCTATATAGCCATTAACAACTTGTTATATCCGGATCGATCATTATAGCGCAACTTAACTTGTTACAATAATTTTTGCAAAAATGTGGGTAAATTGCTAAAAATAAAATATGACATGCATAAAATCTTAGTAATTCGCCAAAATATTCAATTATGACCCTTTTTAAAATTAACATCAATTTGCTAAAATTTAAATTTGGACCTTAGATCAAATTTGAATCAAATTTGCTAAAAAAAAAATATGACATATATCAGAGATGTCCGGGGTCCTGCAAGAACAAGTGCAAGAACATAACAAATGCTCTACTATAGATAAAACATGTATTAATAAAAAAATAGTGAATATATTAATAAAAAAATAGTGAATATATTAATAAAAAAATAGTGAATATATTAATAAAAAAATAGTGAATATATTAATAAAAAAAAAATAGTGAATATATTAATAAAAAAATAGTGAATATATTAATAAAAAAAATAGTGAATATATTAGTGAATATCAAACAAAGTTACATTCAACCAAATATTTAGATGATTGATTTCTAGAATTTTTGGCAGAATTTTTGCTGCCCAGATTATCTGATAATCAACTAATTTTCTCAGTGACTCATAGTTTTATGTCGATCTACCAACCAATAAAATTAAGGTTATGTTCAAAAGGTGATCAATGTGCTAAAACTAATATAGCAATATAAGGTTTTCTCTTTGCATTACTAATTTTAAAAATTGGCATTAACCAATAAAACTAAGCTGCATACTATCTGTTATTGGAGTAATGAGCTTTGTAACAAACTTTTTATAGTTAGCTTTATACTAATTCAAACTAACCCACTATATATTGCAATTACTGGTATAGTGAACAAATTTTGTAATAGAATTTTTATAAAAACTCATGATAAAAATCACAATAATTCTAATAAAAACTGCACAACCAAACTGAAATAGAGTGAATTCTGTGGCATAATTTTAAGGGTAGAGAGTACTATTTTAAAATTATATACAGTCAACTCTTTCTAATCTGAACTGCTAGGACTGCTTTTTTTTACTATATAAAAATTTGAAAAGTTCAGTTTTCAAAAAGTTATATATAGCTTATCCGAAAATGTTCTAGGAGATTTTGTTCAGTTTAGAGAGAGTTTAATAGTGTTCAGTTTAGAGAGGTTCGGATTAGAGAGAAGCGACTGTATAAACTTAATAGTAAATTGTTTTTATATTTAATTTTGTAAAAATTATATTAAGTAAACTAATTTTAATTCTTAAAAAGAGTTTGTAGAGCAGGTTTTCCAATTCCAATGATAGTAAAATTATTAAATTTGGTTAAAAACTTAGTGAGATATAAATTTTTAAAGATTGAATTTAGTAATAAAACTAATTTATAAATTTACGCAAATTGACCAATCAGAATTAGAGATATTGTGCAACCCAGAAAAATTTGAGCCAAACCAGAAAAACTTTGTGATATATACAACTATATTTTTTTAAAATATAATAATAGTTTAAATTTTAACTATAATAGATAAATTGTTTTATTTATATTTTGTAAAATTTTAATAAAAATTAGTTGTAATTTAAAAAAGTTTTATTAGAGCATATATCAATTTTATATGAAAATTTCAAAATACTATATAAAACTATATAAAAATGATCTATGTACCCTCTACCCTTAATGCAACTAACTCAATCTTAACCATATACTGTAGTTAATAGAATATTATGTTCAGTAACAGATTTTTTTGTGATAATTCAATGCAAACTAACTCAACATATTTATGAAGATTATATAATGCAAATTTACAGATTTTTAACTAAGTTTCTAAAGTTTTATACAAAGCTCCTGTGGCAGAGCCACGGGTCAGGTGTCAAATTATATAAGATGAGCAACGATGAAGTTTACAATTAGCTAATTTGTAAAAATTTATATATATAGGCAGAATCTGATTTTAGTTTCAATATGTAGTATCTTTATTTAGAAATATTATCAATAATAAAGATAAAAATTCAAAAAAAATTTTTATCATGCGGTTTCATGCGCATTTTATATATCATGCGCATTAATGCGCATTCATGCGCATTTTATTATAAACTGCGCATTTTCCCATCTCTAATTTTACGGAATTGTTTCACCTCTTATACGTTATTTCAATATGCCAATTAAAGATATTTATGGCAAAGTGAAACCATATAAAAATATTCTTGAAGAAAATTTTTGGGATAATGTACTCCAAAAATCTCTCATTCCAGATAGACAAATATTATCAACAATTTTTCCACTTCGTAAAATTTTAACACCAGCGTTACCACCTCGAATAACTGAACCAGTTATCAATGAACCTCATGCAGCAGAAATAGCATCATGGATTGATAAAAAAAATGACGCATATTCTGTAACTAACAATCCATATAAATTTAAATTACTTCTTCATGGAACAAGAGATGGGTTTACTGCTTAATCATTTTGGAATTTATGTAATGGGCAAGCAAACATTATTGTAGTAATGAAAGCTAATGGCATTGATGAAATTCTTGGCAGATATAATCCATTCCAATGGATTAAATCAAATGGTTCTTGGAGTAATTGCTATGAAAGTTTTATTTTTATTGAAAAATGGAACTATCCAATCCTCTATTTTAAGTCGTGTAAAAGATCCATCACATGCGATTTATTATAATTTATTCAATGGACCAACTTTTGGCAGCGGCAATGATATTTATATGGGATATAATTCCTATCAAGCTAATAATTGTTCTTGTTATCATAATTCATATGAAAAGGCATTTAGAAATCAAATTGACCTATCTTACTTTTGTGTAGAGGAATATGAAATATTTTAAATTCAGAGAAAGTACCCAACGAATAGTTTATTCAATATGTCAGTAATTATTATGCACATTAGTGAAAATGTACTGATAATTAATAACAAAAGTTGTTTAAAGAATTTTATTATATTTGATATCAATATATCCAGATGCCGCTATGACCAGAGGAACTATTTGACATTTTTTCGAGTTTTTAATTTTATTAATAATAATATTGTTATATAAAAGTGTAAACTTCTTCGTTATGAAGTAAAACATAAAGAAGACAATTGGTGTACTTAACCTGATTTACTTATATTCAAATAAGTAAATGTTCATAAAATTAGGACATCCCCTGAATTGGGAAAGCAATAATTACCAAGTGCAAATTAGCTTCGGAATAACTTAGTTGTGCGGGATGGATGTTTATTTATGACTTCGGGTTCAATGATTGTTGGTATTTGAGGAAAATAAATTATGCGTACAACCTATTAACCAACTCTTTGTTCTACTATTCTATATTCCTTTATTCGTTCCTTTTCTCCCATTCTATTAATAAAAGATTATTTTACATTTCTACTCTACAACAGTGCACAAAATTTTGGTATTCTTATCCTGATTTCTTCCAACGATGTTTCTGCCAAATAGAATTTTGGGATCAGCAGCCGGAGATTTCAATAAATATACATATTATTATTTGATTGTTGCAGCATATTACTTAATATTCCAATGATAAATAACGGAATTCTGATTGCTAAAAAAAAAAACTATTCCGGAATTTCTTAGCATAATATATGATTATTAATCATGTACTGTAATCAGTGATGTAAATTGGATACGCGCAGTAGGCGCAGCGCACATAGATTTAAATTTGCGCATATGTCAGTGCTCTCCGTATATATAACGCGCATATAAATTTTTTTTTTTTGTGATTTTTTTTGCATTTGCGCCAATAAAATTTTTTTGAATTTATCCCTTAAACCATTTGAAATTCAGGGCAAATTTGCCCTGAATTTTATTATAAAAATACTTCTGATCTATTTTTTTAAAAAATTAATATATTTAAATAAAATTTTTTTTGATAAATTTGGAAATAAGGATTATATTTTTTTACAATTTATATTTAAATTATTAAACAAAAAATTTTAACTTGTTTATAAGTCAAAAATGTATAAATTTTAAAAAAATTTTAACCAAAAAAATAATTTATAATTTTTTGATAAACTCTTTAAATATTAATTTTAGATCTATAGTTTCTTAATAAAAAATATAATTTAAATAAAGAATTACGACTTTTATTATTGTAATTTTGTGATTTACTTGTAAAAAATAAGACTTGTACTAGAAGTAAAAAAAATTTTATAGACAAAAAACATATAGAATTTTGAAAATTTAAAGCAATAATTTTATAATAAAAATTTTAAAATAAAAACTTTAAACCTTTATTACTCTTAAGTTTTTTTATACATTTAAAATTTTTTCTTAACAAAGTTATTAAAGCATATTTCAAAATATATTTTTTACTTAGAAAGTATATAGTTAAAGTTAATATTTAGAATTTTATTTTAAAAATTTTATTTTTAAAAAAATTTCAGGGCAAATTTGTAGGAGAAACGGTTTAAGGGATAACACTGACTGTAATAACATATAAATTATTATATGTCCGGAGCTCATCATATGATGTTCATCATATTACACAAACGCGTTAATACCAGGAACGTAGTACAACGTACGAAGTGTATGGTTCTACTCGAGTTTTGCGTTCGTATACAAAATCTTGATTATGATTGGGTGCTTTGGTAGTACGATGATTTGCAGGCTTATCCATCTTAGATCAGCTAAATTTTGCGGCAGTCCAATTAAATCTGGTAATGCACATGATTGTTATCGATTTCCCATTTTAGCTGTGACAAAATTTTTATCTACTCAGTTACTTTGCTCTTACGTTGGACAAGCTAATTCAGTACCGTACCCTGCAAGATCCAGGATCCGCATCTAAACTCTACCCGTTCATTTTGTGGCGATTTTGCTTTATGCGGTATTGGACACCGACTGACGCCATGTGTCGCGAATTCAACTGATGTTACGATAACAGACGCATTTATGATTGCTATTTCGGGGCGTATTGGAGAAGCGATGACAGATTTATAATGAAATCGGATTTTTATTAAGATAAGTAGAATTACAAATATGATTATACAATTAATACTTTAATACTGACTAATAATAATATTATATTCGTATTGTTACTTAGGTATATTACGGCAAGGGATTTTTTATTTATTCTATATTCTATAATCTAATCTAATAACACAAGGAACGTAGTCATGCAAATTGACGAAGTGTATGGTTACCTGTCATCTAGAATGACATTCGCAAAATCTTGCATTTGATTGGACATTAAAATCTATAATTTCATATGTCAATGATGTGCTGGTGTAACATACTTCTACTGTTCGTATAGTGTTTTTATATGCTCAACTTTTACTATTTTTAGTTAGTATTGTTATTTTATCGTTATTTATTTCTTATTTTGGTATATTTTGTGGCATAGTCGGGTGATTGAATCGCCAAACGGGTGATCAAAGCCCCAAACGGGTGATCAAATCTCCAAACTGGTAAACAAATATCCAGACGGGTGGTCAATTACTCGTTTGGAGATTTGAATCTCCAAACGAGTGATTAAAGCTCCCATACGAATTAAAAATATTTAAGGGTTTGGTTTTAGCTTATGGAGGAAGAACAAGTAAGGTTGTAGATAGTATTTCTGTAATAATCCAATGTATTGATTAGGGCTGTAAATCGATTCTAAAAATTAGAATCGATGATCGAATCCCTAAAATCGTTTTAGAATCGATGACCGAATCTTTTGATTTGTCATACTGAGCTTTAATCTGTTTTGTACTGTTAAATGCTATAAGTTATTTATAAATAATATAAATTTAATTTTTATTTAATGTATAAAAAAGTAATAAATAGAAAAATTATATAAAATAAAATATAAATTTAAAAAAATTGTGGAGAAAAAAGCGGATGCTAAAAATCTAAAATCAAATTACAGTATTTTTAATCTATCATCTTCATTTAATTTATTATTTTCAATTAATGAAGTATTTTGTTGTTTTCAAGTTGACGACGTTTAGCTCTTGTTGTAGTAGCCATATTGATACGAACAAAAAATAAACTCTCAATTAAATTATTTGTATCGAATATTTATATATTATATTTAAAAACTATATAAAAAATAGAGTACATTCAGCCATTTTATAATTATTAGTTTTATACTTACGGACTATTACAATGTTTTAATAAATATTCTTTGCTTTTAGATATATAAGAAAATATAATGCTATGTTTGTTATTAAAAACAATAAGACACATAAGCCTATCATTTGTACTAAGCCATTCTATAATAAACATAGCTTTATACTGTATTTTTTACACATACACTTAAAACGAAGAGAATATTTATCAAAAATTTATGCATTTAAATATTTAACAATATAAAACGATTATATATTTAGAATCGATTCTAAATCTTAGAATCGATTTGAGAATATTTAATCGTTTGTAAAAACGATTAAAACGATTATACAGAATGAGAATCGATTTAATTCGATTAACAGTCACGATTTGTCACGCAGATCACAGGGGTAAATTTTTTACTATGAAATTTGAGTGATCGACATCCATATGATCGATCCATTTTTCATAGTAAATTGCAACGGCAGGCCCTCTTCAAATGGATTTTTCAGGGGTTTCCTAAAAGGAAACCACAATCACGAGATAATGAATAGCGCTTTAGTTAAATATGCACTTTCGTATTTTTAAGTCTAAAGTAAGATAAGTTGCTAAGTTGAGAAAATCACGCCCTTAAAGTTGGTCTTTTGTTTTACTTTACATATACTCATTATCTTGCTTTGAAAGCTTTTTTTTAGGTATAACCACAAACTTACCAAAGTTATTTAACATTCTAAACTTTTTAAGAGTTATTACCAACGAAGATTTATTGAAACTCAAGCAGAGTTATAACCGACCAAGTAAATTAGATCATAATTGAAGGAATTAAAGTAATGCTTACTACTACGGTACTACTACAGTATTAATATAGTTTTTTAAAAATTTAGATGAAACTATCGATGAAAACCTTAATATAGACGAAAAAACTTTAGCAGTAGATTATTTAGGAATTATACGATGTCAAATTTTGAATTTGTTAGGTTGGATTAAACTACTAATTAAAGCTATAGAGTTAACTTAGAGAGAGTTAATTGTATTGAATATTTTTTTTAAAAAAAATTTTTTATTAAAAATTAAATTATATGATCTTTATTTACATTTCCCGGCCAAATTTTTTAATAAATATCAAATTTTAATTTATTCATCGAAGCTAATAACCAATAAGTAATCTCTTAGTAAAAAAATATGAAAATATATCTTTTTGTAGAGTTACTTTGACTAAAATTTATATTCTGTGCCACGAATCCAGTAAAATTAATCATGATAGTAACGACTAGTGAGCCACGTCGAGGTAACTGCTCGAATACTCCCTAATGCTAAATAAATACTAATAATTAATAAATAATCTTTGAAATAAATAAATAAATAACCTTTATACTTATCGTTATATTGATACAGATAAATAAACCTAAATAAGATAATAAGTATTAGCTACCTTAAATAGCATAAAAAAATTTTTTCCAAGTAAAAAATAAAACAAAAACATCAATTTATTAAGTGATATACGTACTGAAAAACGGTTTTTCTTGATTTTCTTCGTTACATTTATAATGTACCAGCCCTTCGCACATGCATTTTGGTGAAAACTCTCCCTCTGATGCACCTAATAGATCGTTTTTTGGGTTAATAAGTTGTTAACCTGAGAAGAATCAAACGAAAGTAGTCAAAATAATTGCACATATTCAACGAAGTGGTAATTTATAAGGAGAAGTTCATTTTTTACATTTCTCATACCATTTGATTTGTAAAAATCTCAGCAACAGTTTTGTCTTAAGAAACAATATGTATTGGGTTTAAGGTTTTGGGCAAAATTTTTAAAAATGCAATTTCGTCAGTTTGTGTAATTTGTGAAGATCATATGATAAAATTTTTAGATGTGACAAATCGTGTGACTGTTATAGAATCGATTTACAGCCGTAGTATTGATTCGTATTAATAAAGAGGACCCTTATACCTGTAATTATGTGTGTTAGTTATCGTTTTAAACCATTTAACCTTAATCGCAATTTGTTCACGATTGAACTAAACCGGCCCAATGTCATCAAGCTCTCCCAACCGATCGCAACACCAGATTTGGTATTTGTGTTATTCTGAGAACGCAGTAATATGTATCATATGGTGGAACGAAATCGGGTAAAATATTCTCTATCGCTATCAGATTCAAATTGTATTTATTGTGATCTATTTCGATTTTATTGAGTTTTTACTTGATTTTTTATTCAGTAGCATCAACTCACCAAAAATTACTTCACAGGCAACTTAGTTCGCAGAGAATTTAATTACAGGTAAGATTATTTACAATCGATTATTCACAAACAAGTTTGTTTAATGGCAGTTATTTCAATGACATCAGACTTCACAGACAAATTAATTCTAGTCATTGTCGTTAGAATTAAGTTTAAATTTACCGTAAATTATCGAAATAGCGGGCATGGACGTTGTTTCGAGAATTTACGGTAAAGCTGGTGCAATTTATGAAGAAATTGTTGGCTAAATATATTGTCAACAAAATGATTTTGTCTGCGTCTGTAGAATAATCTTGTCTGTAAATAATTGTCTATGAACTAAATTGTCTATAAAGTGATTGTTAATGATTTAATACGAAATGTAAAGTGCAAGGATAGAATGAAAATAAATTCGAACGGTTTATTTGGTAATATAGTCGGCCAGAATTATGACAAGTATTATAATGTTGGGCAACGGTATTGTGATCATCGATCACCGTAACAAAGACGATTTTATTAGTAGAATTTAAGAGTTTATTTTATTACAATGAAAAAAATAAAATTAGAGAATTATAAGTGTTATACAATATATGCAATCGCAGAATTAATATAAATAGAAAGAGCAAAAGCATATCGGCCGATTTTGATTTTTGGGCCTTTTTTAGACCAAAAATTACACAAATTTTTGCGTCGAAAAAGCAACAAACGAAGCACTCATACAACTAATTAAAGTGCTTTTTTAGCGCCTAGACAAGATAAAAAACCAAAAAATTTAAATAAAACAGCTATACTAAGTTGTAGAAAGATGTATTTTTACTGTTTGTTGATATATTCGGGTGTTTTAGGATTGGTTCGTCATTGTTTGATTGGTTGGTAACTACCAAGGGTGAATTCGGAAGCAAATTTTTTAAAAAACGGCCTTTTTAACCTGCTTTTGGCTTATAATAAAACATGCAAATCTCTTAATTTTCTACATGTTTAATTGGAAGTGCAAAGTTTGTTAAAAAGACCGTTTTTATAAAAATCTGCTTCGTAAAAAGTTTAAGCGTAAAATTTTTTGAAAATCCTCAATTATGGTAACGAATAAAGAGAAGAGAAGCGTATAGTAAAGATAATTTGCGCCTGAAAGTTGTTTCAGTGTGTGTCTTGTTCCAAGTGAGACGTTTATAAATTGATAACCAGTTGAGCAAAATAACAGTTTACATCACGTTCCTGGTTTTAGCGCGACTGCGTCGCGCAGCTACCCTAATATGCATATGTTGGTAACATTAAAGCACAAATATAGACACGCGTGCGGACAGACAAAAAATTTCTAAATTCCATTTCTGATAAGATTTATATAATATATATGCAAGTATATCAAAAAAGTAAAATTTGTCAAGATTTTTACAATTGAAGCACATCAGGAAGGTAATTTTTGTATCACTTTGCATAGAAATTAAGGGTCCGTCGCTACGCTCCGGCCAATGATGTAATTATGGAATATTCCCCATAACAAGAAAATGATGAATTGTTAGAGATTAACAAAAATCAGCACAACAACGTTCTCAAATATCTTCCTAAATGTGATTTCTAGTGATCGAAATATTATTATAAGTTACTTTTCGTTATTCTTATATAATTATCAATATATAATGCGAAATAACGATATTGAGACTTGCGCAAGTATCACATTTATTGTTAATTGTAGCGGCTCTCAATTGCCACGATAGATCAAAATACTGTAAAGACCTTGACAATATTTGAGCAGCTTTTGTCGATTCTACAGTATGTGGTTTATTAAATGACATCGAAAATTCTATTGCTAATTACGTATCTATCAATTCCTATATGTTATTATTATACAATTTTTAAGTAATACATCGCTGAAAAGAATTATTTATTCTTTAAGTTTTCTAACTTATTTTCTAGTATAATAACGAAAGTTCATGAAAAAGCGCGTCAATAATTCTAATTATTTTTATATTATAAATGTTGATAAATCAGTCAAAAAAAAAGAAGGCTAGACAAAAAAGTTTATCGATTGAAATGAGAAACTCACTGCAAATAATGCAACAGCTTTAAATAATCGTGGAAAACTTCTCAGAAATAAAGAATCACCTGCAAATTTATGATAAAAAAATCATTAGAAATTAATCCAAATAATCCAAATAATGCGACCACTTTAAATAATCATGGAAAACTTATCAGCAGATAGGCAGATACGAAGCTCATTTGTGGATTTATTAATCCAAATAATGCTGCAATTTTAAGTAATTGTGGAGTCACTTGTCTCAAGGTAGGTAGATATGAAATCATTAGAAATTGATCCAAATAATGCAACAACTTTAAATAATCGTGGATTATAACGGTTTGCAAAAAGGTGTAATCCTGTGATTTCATGATGATGATAGCGGATAAATTTCCGAAATTTTAATTCTCATTGATCATAATTTTCAATTAATAGCGTCTATATTTTATCCGAAATTTTAAATTCTTCAAGAATCGAAAAACCCACTATAATCGGATGATTTTACATGACATCATGATCTGCGGAGGTCAAATTGCCATAATTTATTATCAACTTGGCAGATATGAAGAATCACTTTGCTGATTTAAATAAATCATTAGAACTTAATCCAAATAATTCATTTGCATTTAATAACCGTGGTTATGTCATTCAAAGTTTAGTAAACATGGTTTTCCTAAAAGAAATATAAGTATTCAATATATCTATATCTATGAAAATGCTTGAGAACTCAGCTTATAGAAGATATGTTGACACCTAAATGGTTTGAAATTTTTTGAAATGATTAATTTCTATATTTTTTTCAATAATTTTTATATGAAGATATTTATATTAGTACCTGACTTTAAATTACATACATATAAATCAATTATATTGAAATGATTGATTTCTATATGTTTTTCAATAATTTTCCTATGAAGATATTTATATCAGTACCTGACTTTAAATTACATACATATAATTCAATTTTATTGAATATATTATATTGAAATTACTGACCTAATTAGCTTAATCAGATCAGCCAATAAATCACGGCAAATTTAGGTGTCTCAGAAATTATAAAAATAGTTTTTAAAACTTATGTATGCAGATACTACCAAGATAATCTTGTGTTTTACATAAATTCTGATAATCGAATCGATAAATAATAAGTTGAAATAAATAAATTGCTTGTTGATTCCATGGTGCCCAAATGAGCAACAACCAATGGAACACTTCGTGATAAATTGTCGCATTAATAATAAACTTTGGAGATACGCCTATGTATGTTTGACATTTCACGTATCTCACTATGAGACAAATGATCACAGCAGCTAACATCAAGCCCTTCCATCCTTACACAGTAGTCATATGGCTTCACATCTCCATAATATATGAAATCTGAGTCTGGTTCACAAACAAGAGATAGGGAACTGCACAATACCGGAACCAGCTCTACCATTTATAGAGAGGGTCAGAATATTAAACGAAATACAGGTGGCTCTAGGTAGCTAATTATTTATAAACATGTATATAATGTAAATAGTTAACCCTGTTTAACTCCAACTGAATATATAATAAAGCGCGTTATTTGACGTCCCCAAATAACTATTATCTTGGGTTGCAAAAGAAAAAAACATACTTATTAATTCAATCATCAACAATATTCAAGTGTTAAGAATTTATGAAACATGTTACTTGCAATTATTTTCAAACTATATATTTGTTCACATTAATTTGGTGCAATAACTATTTAAGTGATAATCCGGGAGTGATCGGCACTATTACCATATTGGGACAATAGTAAATTTTTGGTTTATTATATTACTGAAATCTGATGCTGTTTCAATGGCCTTTTCTAAAAATTGATTAGCCAATTTGGGTATTGCCCGTTAGAGCAATATATAGATATAAATGGTTAGCCGATAGTTATAAATAAACGCACATTTACGTTTTATCACAACACGTTAACATATAATTTTATCACATTGAAGATTTCTTTATCACTGGTCAGTACGTACGTTCTGGCACCAAGCTTTTTTTTGTCATGTCTTGTCCCGTTCCATACGTCCATCTTATCCCATCAAATATTCCTGTTTTTAACATAAAATTATGCCAAAGTTAAATTTTAAACATGTTTAAAGCAGATTAACATAAAATTTTGTATAATTGACGCTTTTTTAAAGCCCAAACATTTCTTTCCAATTTTATCACACCTCTGTTCCAACTATTCCATGTACAAAAACGTTGCCAGCTACAGTAAGATATATTAGTAAATCACATGAACAGGTATCAAATTAATTATGTATCTGCCACACACACTATATTAGTCATTTTAAACATCTTTGCAATTACTAACAGCTCTTTATATATATTATATATATATATAAACACTAGAATGAGTTTGCTTATGATATTTAAGAATCGTGTAAAAATGTGAAATTATTATGTGTCGTCTGTTGATTTCTGTCGATTCGAAACGCGTGTCGCTTTTGAATTTCCACTGATCAACGAAGTCATGGAAAATATAAATCTTTGCTTTTTGACTCATGAATCCCTTGAATGAATATATTAGAAATATATATTAATCAAGAAAATTCGACAAGCCGCATTCTAAAAGTCAAATTAGGAATTCATTATAGAAATAAAGTAGATAACTAACGAAATATGCACTCGAACCTCGTGAATTTGTAAAATATACAAATAATTGTCTTGTAAATTATTCACTTTAGTTAAAATAAATAGGTATTAATCAAAAACCCGGATACCCCCAACCTGCAGGCAATCGAGCCAATAGAGCTCAGTGGTTGTGCGAATGGAGCTCAAAAAACTAGTATCCATTGACTCCATTCAGAGCTCCATTGGCTCCATTCACAGTTCCATTGCCAACTCTGGCCAAACCTGTAAGGTTTGGAACCGTTAATCGTGTCGTTTAACTATAAGCTACACGATTAATAATCGTTTAACCATTTATCAATCGTTTAAACATTTTATTAATTGTTTAACCGTTTATTGATCGTTTAACTTTATTCATTTTAACGTTGATATTTCAAGGCTAACCGTAATAATTCAATCATTCAATAAATTACCAGAGTGAGTATAATGTTTAATTCTGTTCATTTAGCGTTGATATTTCAAGTAAATAGAGGGTTAACCATAGTCATTTGATCGTTCAATAAATTACTAGAATGAGTATTCTGTCCGTTTTAACATTGATAGTTCAAGAAAATAGCAGGTTAACTATAATCATTTAATTGTTTAATAAATCACTAGCTTGAATATGAAAATTGAATTTATTCGATTTAACGTTGATATTTCAAAAAAAAAATAGAAGGTTTACCGTGATAATTTAATCATTGCCAATGTGAGTATTAATTCTGTTCATTTTAGCGTTGATATTTTTAAGAAAATATAGTTAATAATAATCATTTAATCGTTTAACAAATTACCAGTGTGAGCAAAGTTAATTTTATTCATTTTTAACGTTGGTATTTTCAATAAAATAGAGAGTAACCGTAATCATTCAATCATTCAATAATTACCAGTGTGTTTAATTCAAATAAATGAGACATCTATGACTTCAAATTCAATCTTAAAATGTTGACTTGTGTGAAACTACAATGCTTCGCTATCATTAACATGATATGTTTATAGCTCCTCTGGGAACTTTCAAGAGGATAACCACCGATCAAATTGATAATACACGTAATTATTGGTCTTATAACCCAAGGGAAAAAAATGCCTATAGAAGATACACTATCTCAATATATTGAACTTTACAAAGAATGTTGGAGCAACGATTCTAGGAACAAACATAATTCTCAGTACTTTAAAACAACTTGTTCCTAATAAAATTTTGAGTCGATACTATTCTAATGAAGCATCAAATAATAAGGGCATGTGAACTATCATTGCATTGAATTAGTCATCCTTTCAGCATGCGAATCCTTCTACACGTAAATCTTTCAAATAAAAAATTTTAATCAGATCATCAAGCAAATATAGCATCGCACTAACATTTATATCTTAATGACTGGTACTTTAATAATTATTACTGTATATTGGAGAATCATAAGTCATATTGTTGCAAATTTAGAATATATTATTTTTAATTATGACGATTTTGAAGTTTAAATAATAATTATAATAAATATTGAAGCACTAAAGTATGATAAACCATCTTTAGTTAAATTTAATCCAGATCAAAAGTAAATGGCTTTACATCTAATAATCTTTTCATTGATAATTCATGATTACAAATATTGCCTTTGCGTCTAATAATTGCAATGCAATTGTTAACATGCAGCAGTAAATTTGATCTTATGTACGCACGTACGTACTGCAGAAAAAACTCCTTAAATGCACCTTCTCTAAATGCATTGCCTTCATAAATGCATATATAAACTCTAGTCCAAACATAATAATCTCCCTAAATACTATTTTTTATTGTTCTCTAAATGCATATTGCCAAGGGTTTGGTCCGAATGGAATGCATTTGGGAGTTTCTCTGTAATTTGAATAGATTAACAAATTAAATTTTGTAAATTAAATTAATGATGTAACTGCCTAATAGTTTATAAAGTTGGGAAATTGTAATTTTTGCCGCAATAGGTGTAATAGTAATAAGTGTAATGGTTGTATTGGGTATGATAGTTGTAATGGGTATAATGGTCATAACGGGTATAATGACCTGAAGTGATTGTCAATGAAATCCGGCAAATTTGATTGTAGAGTCGACTTTCGTTCACTGTAATATGTTAATTTGGTAAGCTATTACACATCCGTAAGGACATGCAAGACAATTACTTATGGTTTTTTTATGACAATTACAATTTATTACGGTATTTACAACGATTATGGTATTTTGAGTATTAGTTGTAATTAGGGTTACAACCCGGTTGTAGTAATATCCGTAATTATTACAGCCAACAACCTTAGATGTAACATTATGTAATTGCATATGCAACAGTATTTTGAACTCATGGCCTTTGACCATAAGGTCTAAGTATGGCTCTGTGTATAACTTGGTTATTCATTGTTCAAGTGTAATTTACTAAAATTTTTAAAATCGCTAAATTTAACAATCTATAACAAATGTTAATCAGCCGCTTACGTGCCAATTGCAATTATATTACTGCTATGCCCAACTGTCAGGATATCAGTATTACAAATATATAAATAAGGTATTCAGAACTCGATCAAAACTTTAAATAATTTTAACGCATTACCTGTTTAATTTGAAAAATTTCTGTCATCGCATTACTATTACATATTACATTATCACATTATCTTTCGTATTACTGTACTTGTTTAATCTATTATTTTATTATTACTATGACATCTAAAAAAGATCAATTAAAAAATATTATTAATCTTGTTAAAATTGCCGAATCAAATGAAGATGCAATGGATATCGATCAAGATACCGAATT
This sequence comes from Gigaspora rosea, assembly GCA_003550325.1. Classification (NCBI taxonomy): domain Eukaryota; kingdom Fungi; phylum Glomeromycota; class Glomeromycetes; order Diversisporales; family Gigasporaceae; genus Gigaspora; species Gigaspora rosea. Next base: position 346,117 of record QKWP01000095.1, on the reverse strand, counting down.
TGATAAACATTTAACGCTTTATCATAAAATTTTAAATTCTGAAATTAATTATAATAAAATTCCTAAATCTTATGATTGGGTTCAAAATTGTTTATTTAATTATAGAGATAAAGAGTTTAGAAAAACATTAAGAATGGACAAATCAACCTTTTGGATGTTAGTTGATAAAATTAAATTTCATTCAGTTTTTTATTCTAATTCTTATCACAATCAAACGGATATTGCTATACAACTTGCAGTTGTATTATATCGACTTGGATCAAACGCTTCCCTTTGGACTATTGCGACTTTATTTGGAAAATGTGAACAAACAATTCTTAACTTTTTAGATCGATTAATTATTGCTATACGATCTTTAAAGATGAATATATTGTTTGGCCTCAAGAAAATTATCGAAAAGAAGTACATAAAGGATTTGAAAATTTTGGATTTCCAATGGTAATTGGAGCAATTGATGGCTCTCATATACCATTAATGGAAGCACCAAGTAAAATTAATAAAGATATATATATGTCTCGTAAACATTGATATGGAATTCATCTACAAGCTATCGTTGATCATAATGGACATTTTATTTTTATGAAATCGGTTGGCCTGCATCATTTCACGATGCAAAGGTATTTAAACACTCGTATATATATAAAAATAATAATCTTTTTATTGAAATTGAAGATTATTTATTAGGTGATTCCGCATATCCCTTATTACCATGGTTAATGACACCTTTTAAGGATCCACAAGGTCCAAATGCACAACAACATAAATATTATAATACGATTCATAGTAAAGCACGAGTTGTTATTGAGCAAGCATTTGGCAAATTAAAGGCTAGATTCCCTTTTTTAAAAAATATGAGATTAAAAGATACAATAAAAGGAACAGATATTATTGATATTGCTTTAATTTTACACAATTTTGTAGAAAAAAATAATGATGAATGGGAAGAAAATGATAATAATAATAATGATGGGATTGATGATGCTGAATTAATTTATGAATTCGATGAAGATGAAGATTTAATAAGCAAAAATAATGCAAAAATCAAGCAGCAAAACCTATTAGAAGTTATTTGTATAAATATGTAAAATTTTTTTATAATAAAGAATTAGACGTTTGAATTACTTAGAGATAAATACAGTATAATACATTCATATTCAAACTACAGATTTTGAATGAATAAGCTTTCATGCTGTATGACGTTGTCATGCAAAATGAGGAACAGAAATTGTTAAAGTATGCATTTAGTAAACATGTATGATGGGTTGGTAATTGGCAAGGGTAAATTCAGAAGCAAAGTTTTAAAACATTGGCCTTTTTAACTTACTTTTGGCTAATAATTAAATACATAAATATTACAATTTCCTACATAATTATAATACTACAATTTCCTACATAATTATAAATACTACAATTTCCTACATAATTATAAATACAAGATTAGTTAAAAAGGCTGCTCTTATGTAATTCTATCATGATTAGTTGATTTTGGAGTTGAAACAAATCGGTTGATAGACCATTTTCTTATCTGAAAGGGGGAATATGTTAGATGATTATGAAGATATAAATTAAAGCTTACTATCCAAATGGATATCGGTGAATACAGTATATTCCACAGAATAATAGTAAAATTACATGGCCGAAGGCCACGTGGTTTACTATTATTTTGTGGAATACACTGTGTTCATAAAATAACTAGTTTATCCCATGAGTACGACGTAACAACCCGTGCAGCACGTCATTCAATAAACTTCAGCTACTGTAATAATTTAAACTTTATTTCATTAATTGATCTATTTATTTTTTTATTTAAAAAAAAATAAAATAAAAATCGAATGCAAGAAACAGTAACATCACGATAACCGAAGAAATTTTCAAATTGCAGAGGATCTCTCGTGTAAAGAATACTACAATAACAAGTATATTAAATAGCTGTGCCTCGACCAGTTTCATAAAGTTATCAAGTATGAAAGACGAATTTAAGAATTTAATTCTTCAAGCTCAAGCTCTCCTATTATTTTTGAAACCTTCAGCATATTCAAGACTACTCTTAAATAATAATTTTAAACGTTACTCGCTTTTAACCTTTTAGAACATTAAAAAACGTGATAATAATATAAAAAATGAAAAAATAAATTAATACATATTTTAAATGTTTAAATAAAACGTTTTTTTATTGAATAAAAAATTAATAAAGTACATTAAAATTCTTCATCTGCCTATAACAATTTTAAAACCTTTAGTATCTAGTAAAGTCTTTCACCTGCTTACAAACCTTCGAACCTAATAAAGTCTTTCGTCTGTCAATAACAATTTTAAAACTTTTCGAACCTATTATAGTCATTTGTGTTCCTATGACAATTTAAAATCCACTGGACCTCAAAACTAACCAGATCTAATAGTCTTTCACCTGTCTATGACAATTTTAAGACCTACGACCTAGTAAACATGACTATTTTAAGACCCATAAAGAAATGCTTAAGTCTAGTTGATTACATAATTGTGAACTTAGTTCACGATCTTTAACTTTTAATTAGGATTTACTGTAAACAAAAATTTTAAAAGATCAAAGCTTAACATTATTCACACCGGTCTATATGAAAATCATGTGACACATGATTTTCATATAGACCGGTGTGAATAACTTAGAAAAAAAAGCACGGGTTGTTACATAGTACCCATGGAATAAATAGGTGTACTCTTTTGGGTGGTGGGTACTGGACATGAATGTTGAGCAGCGAAAAACAAGAGCAAAGAATCTCAAAGATAATCTAATTACTTAAATCCTCATACAGATCGATATTGCATGCTTATTTGATCTTTGGTAAATTCTCATGGGCCCTACATGACCTAGTGACTCACAATAATATATTGCAGTATTGCGAGACAAAAGAATATGTTTTTTCGAAAAGGTTCATAATTTCAATAATTTAAATAATTATTGACAATAATTGCAACATAATTCTTGAAATATTACAAGAGCGGCATCTTTTAGAAAGCTTTAGTTATTTTTAAGTATTAAAATTAAATAAACAAATAGCTTTTTGCATAAATTAAACAGACCAGAATTTTATTTTATTTATTATAAAAGATATTTAATACAAGGATAACATCAGAATGCAAGTGTCAAAAAAAACGAAAAAAAAACTTAAAACTAATTATATACTTTTACAATTCATTTTCCATCACTGCCTCATTTTTAAATTTAAGTTCAAGTTCTCTAGTTTTTAATTCTAGTTGTAATTTATATTCAAGTTCTAATTTGTATTTTTCTAAAATGATTTTTTCATTTTTCTCATGTTCCCATTTTTCTTTTTCAAATTGAAGTTTCTCTTTTTCTAATTCAAGAAGTTTTTGCTAGGTTTCGACCTCAATTTTCTTACTTTGTGTAATCATATCAATAGACTTTATGTAGTGCATTTCTTCTTCATCTAATCGTCGTTTCTTATTAGATTTTAGAGATTTATTCTTATCATTACCATTATCTTTTTGTGAATTATTGCGATAAATCTATATATGATATTACAAATATAATTATTTGTTATTATATATAAACCTAAAGTTACCTAAAGTTACCCTATAAAATGTTCTCTATTCTATGATTATCCATAAATGTATGGAATATGATACAAAAATTAAAATATTCAAATTAATTTTTTTACAGGGTTACAGTTGCAGTAATATTTACCTGACCCGTGCTATTAATCAAATAGTCTGGATTTACATTTTCACGATTTCCAAAATATATCATTCATTTCAGTATAAAAAAGCAATTAGATACACCTTTGCCGGTTTTGTTTGAGCTTTCTTCCATATACCTGTTGATAAGTGAGCTGATCTTATTATGAACCTGATCTCCTGTTTTACCATTACCAAGATATAAAGCAGCTTTATAATAAAATTTTTGCTTATTCATTCGGTAAAGTGACATATTATCAGATAAGTAAGAAAGCAATGATTTAATAACTGCATTGGGCCAAAGCGAAGACTCTTTATCGTTAGTATCTGCTAAAACATGTTTTTGTTTTTTTTTTATTTTTTGGTTTAGAGGACGGAGAAGATGGAGAAGACAGAATTAAATCATCTGATTCATAAAGTAAGGATGGTGTTGATTCATGAGATAAAGGTGATGTTGATTCAAGAGGTAAGGATGATGCGATACTTGAATTAGTGACCTGATTTTTATCATTAGATGAGGTAATTTCTTGCAAATTAATTGTATCAGAAATTGTCATAGGTTCTTTAAAAAACTTATGATGGATAAAATTTTTAGAGGTTTTATCCGGATAAACTGAAAAAATGGGTATGGTTTGTGCTTGTTTTAAGATGTCCATTTTTTTTAATTGTTTCGAAATTGAGTTTTGATTATAAACTGACATATTATTAAAATGACATATTTATATTAAAATTGCTTCAATAATTGTACGGCTCACAAATGAGACTTTCACTTGCAATTTAGCTCACTCTAGACTTTTTTGTTTGACTTCACCGTCACCCCTTTTTATGTTGATATGACTACTAGAATCATAGTGCATGATTGCTTAACAACAAGATCAGTAATTCCTTTATTACGATTATTATTAATTTGGAAGAGAATACATTAACTTACTAAGTCCCGCCTTGCCTATTATTCTATTCATAGTAGTTTTACTTTATCAACTATAAATTAATAATGCATATTTTTGCATCATTATTGATCTAGAAACATGATTTTCCAAAATTTTAATTGCAAAAGCTCCGCTCTGCATGCATAAGATTTACTAATCTAACCAACACATATAACTGAACAATTATGGTGATTTACTCCCTTGAATATCATGTTAGGTTTACTATTACAATAAGATATTTAAAAAATTAATGGTAAGTATAAATGGAAATATATTAGTACAGTATTCATTATTGATCTAAAAAATTCTAGCTTAGTGATTGTTCAATGATGTATACATGCAAGATCATCAAATGACTTTGAGAATGAGTCCTGTCTAAATAATCGATCAGACTCAAGATTGTTTGATGCAATAGAACGTGCTAGTGATGGCCATCACTTGAACGATTGCTATGCTCCAGAATTTTGCAATCCTGATAAGGGCATTCTCAAGTATATACCTCAATGTGATTGGCTAGTGATCGAGGTCGTGCGCAAACACTATAATTAATTGAAATAATATTTACAGCAAATTTGCTGAAGATTAATTATGCAATATGCAGAATTAAATTTTAGCCAATCAGTACAACTCTACGATAAAAAAGATGCATTCTCGACCACTTTTTTCATTATGATGAACTCACTTGGCTGATTAAGCTATTTTCACTAATTAAAAATTGAGTTCCAATCTATTAATTAGGTGCTTGAGAGCACTTAAAGCTAATACTATTCGATTACTGGGAAATCGCACTAAGTTGATGCTTGGTAACGCCCCAAGTAGTTACCATTTCAATAAAATCTGATGTGTAAACCCTTTTTAAATTTTTAACAAGTCGGTTTTCGATTAACCGTTTAATTAACTGCAATTAATTGTGCAACATCTCGATCACTAGCTAATCATATTGAGGGAGCTGCTTGAGAACACACTAAATTTAGCTAAAGGTGGTTTACCATATCATACTGCTTTAGGGTGTTCAAGCACCTGTATTAATAGTTCGGAACTCAATTTTTAATTAATGGAAAATATTTTGGCTGGTCAAGTGAGTTCATCATCGCAATTAAGAAAAGAGATGGTCAAAATCATCTTTGTTTATTATAAAGCTATACCGATTGGCTAAAATTTAATATTCGCATTTTATGCTACGAATTTTCAGTAAATTGCTGTAAAGAGCACGTATTTAATTAATCATAGTGCTTTGTGCACGATCTCGATCGATAGCCAATTACGTTGAGGGAGACGTTTGAGAACATCATTAATCTTTATTATAATTATCATCCCTTGGCCAACCCCATTTGCGTAACTTTTTTCATGTACTTATTTCTATTGTACATATCTATTTAATTTAGGTAAGTATTTAAGGCTAAGATTTCATTTTAAATAAGTACATGGAAGTTATATTACGTAGATGGCAGAAGATAACTATTACTTAAATCCTAAATAACAACCCAAGACATCTATTCTAAATTCGCAACCTCATGTAAAATAGCTATTAAAGTCTATTGATATTAATTATTCACATTGTCCTATATCTGCTTGCTTTTCAATGTCATGATCAGTGTTTCGGGCGAAACCCGATTTCGCAGATCATTTCAGCATTTGCAGATCAAATTGGGCGAAACTAGTTTCGGAGGGTTTCGGACTTATAGGGTGAAACTGGGCGAAAGGTTTCGGATTTGGAAAATAATTTTAAACATGTTAATTTTCATTTTCATTTGAAGGATTCACTTGCTGAAAGGGTTACTAATTAGTCGATAATTATTTGGCTAAAATAATTCTTTAACATTATATAATTATTGCATACAAGAACAGTCAATAACAGTTTATTCAATGATTTACTATCTCAGTTTATAAATAGGATCAATAATTTTATCATATAAAAAGTACCATAAAATAATTGATTTATTTTATAGACTGATAATAGTAAAGCATTGAATAAAAATAAGTATATACTTGATTAATAAATAATATTTATTATCCGTCAGATTACTATGATCGGGCTGTCAAATAACTCAGGTTATTTGATAAAAAAAAAGTTTAATTTGGTTATTCGGCAAAATTCTATAGCTTATTTTGGTTATTCGGCAAAAAATGATAGTTTATTTTGGTTATTCGGCAAAAGCATTTTAATCAAAGCATTCGATTTATTTTTTTATGTTTTACATATTATCGCTATTGATTAATTACAATATTTTTTAATAACAATGCAACTACTATCGATATATATTTAATTGATATTAACATGCGTTGCAGTTATATAGTAGTTTTTAACAATTGATACATCAGCAGTATCCTCAGAAAAATTATCTTCTTCATCTTCACAAGAAGCTTTGCGAATATTCTGTTGTCCACCAATTGTGATTAAAGATGATGGCACATATTCCTTATTAGCAAGAATAAACTCGGTCATTTCATTTTCAAGCTGGTCCTTATCTATAATTGTTTCAATTCCGTAGTTATATCCTACATTGTGCCGCCAGTTTCCTAAAATCTTAACCCATTTTGCAGTTGCCTTCTGGGTGTTCTCTGGGACTGTGCTATTGATTATTTCGTTGATTTCAGCACTGGTAGGTTTGTAGTATTTATTTTTTGTCGTATCCATATTTATTACTAAGCGATCAGAGAGAGAGAGAAATGTAATCGATTTTAGATCAATTAAAGTATTTACAGACAGAAAAATTACGTCATATATGTCATCTATTTTTAATTAAACTTTTGTCGCTATAAATTAAATTTTTAAATTTAAATTCTTAAATTCTTAATAATTAAAAAAAAAAAATAATAATTAAATATATCATAATAATAAATAATTTATGCTACTTAACTGTCACTTGTCCACATAATATAATTTCATATATTTTCGTTATAGTAAGTACATATAAAACTGAATTGAATATAGATCACATTTATTATATACGTATTCCTTTTTCTTTTTTTTAATAATTAATTCTATTCGCTTTGCGTATATCCGATCGCCGTAATCTGACAGATAATACCGTTATTGGACGCTACGCACCAATAACTGTCGTATCTGTGCTAGAATTTGACCGGGAGATGACTGGGCCCCTGCGGGGCCCAGTCGTCTCCCGATCAAATTCTACACAAATACTTTCCGTTGTTCGTCATATGCAACAATTATATCGTGATCTTACAGATTACGATATAATTGTTATCAAATGCCAAATAACTATATATTAGATCGATGAGATAAAATGGTATACTATGTAAGTATTCATGAACCAGATAACTTATCTCGATTAATATATTCTCTAAATAAATCAGAATCAGTATAGCCATTTGAAAGTGCCTATTCAAAAATTGAATTCTCGTTTTTGTATTCTATACATAAAGTACAATAAGCTGAAGAAGCTATTACTGGGCATTTAAAGATTATTTTATATTTGTATACGCAGAACTATTACTAATTACTTCAAAATGTTCATACAGATTAATATATTTTATTATAATATATAATCGCAAAGGAAGAATTTCATTGTTGGTTTTAATGTGATAAAATTATATGTTAACGGGATAATGCCGTGTTGTGATAAAACATAATAATACAAAATGTGCGTTTATTTATAACTATCGGCTAACCATTTATATCTATCTATTGCTCTAACGGGCAATACCCAAAATTGGCTAATTAATTTTTAGAAAAGACCAATGACAAGTAAATTTTTTATTAAGTTAATAGCCCAAAGCAATTAATTGAACGTTGTAGAGCTCACTGAGGCGCATCTAATAGTGGCTAGAACATTCAAATCTGCTCTGTGTATGCTAAAATATCGCTAAAAGATAATTGGCCAACTATATAAAATTCTATGTAAATATTGTGCCTCAAATCGATCCTTGCGTCAGATTGTCACCCAGCCTAAATTAGATTAGGGTTAGGTAAAATTACGGTAAAGTTAGTGTTAGTTTAGGCCAGTTGTTGCTGATCATTTAATGCTGGTCAATGGATGTAAATTTTAATCTGAGGCACAATATAAACAAACTTTATATAGTCAGACAATCGTTGTTTAGCGATATCTCATCATACACTAGACCAAATTGAATGATCTAACCACCACTAAATGCATCTCAGAGAGCTCTACAACTTTCAATTAATTACTTTGGGCTATTAACTTAATAAAAAAATACTTATCATTGGAGCAGCATCAGATTTCAGCATATAATAAAGATCATGGTAATTTTGCCCCAAATTCTAATTTAAAAATAGTGCCGATCACTCCCGGATTATCACTTAATTTTATTTATTAAGAACAGTAACTAGGGTTGTATAACTTACTGTAAGTTACAGTTGATACTGTCTAAATGCATACTGTCTAAATGCATATACTGCTTAACTGCATGCTATTTTCATTTCCCAACCTAGTTATTAATTATAAATGCATAAACCCTCTATTTGCTTAATGCATAAAAAAAATCTATAGGTAAATAGGCCTAATTGCATAATATTATAATATATAAATTGTCTAAATATAGCACATTTGCCAAATTAAGCTAAAATTCAGATACCCGGATTTAAAATTTAATAACCAATTTACATATTAATCAATGAATGCTAAACTCCTAAAAAAATTTTAAACCAGATTTGGCAGAACAGATTTTTCTAAAATAATTTAAGCTGGTTATACTGAACTAAAATATTAAATTTCTTTTACCAGCTGAAACTATATGTACATTTCTATATAACGAACTATTATGTGACTCATATCAGTTATAGAGTTTAAAGTTTATACTTATTTTCGGGTTAAAGCGATTTTTAGTCGATCGCCAATAGTCGCTACATAGTAAAGTCCAAATTTTACTATGTAAATCGATTAAAATCGCTTAGGTAAAGTTGTTCAGAAGATCAAAATACACTTACTCTGAAATTTTTATCTAAATTAGAAAACTTTTTATTAATTGACTTTTAATTTTTACTTTCAACGAATATGTTTTTTTAAAGAAATTTTAATTTTTTCGTTGAATGTAAAAAAAAAAGTTAATTAATAAAAAGTTCTTTAATTTGAATCAAAATTTCAGAGTAAGTGTATTTTGACCTTCTAAACAACTTTACTTAAGCGATTTTAATCGATTAGTATAGTAAAATTTGGACTTTACTATGTAGCGATTGTTGTCGATCGTGGTACATAAAAAAAATTTTGTATTATTGATCATGTGTGTATGATTTTATTGGTCCACTTGCCTATTTTCCCAATTTTGTCGATATAGTATATTAGGCTGCATCTGATTGGCTAATCATTATGTTACACAAACTATGCTTACTGTCTTAATGCATATACTGTCTAAATGCATAAAAACTTGTCTAACGGATGGTATGCATTTAGACAGTATCGACTGTAGTAACAAATTTGTAAGACCAGATTATTGTTAAATTTATTTGTTATTATGTTATAACAATTTTTATATTTTATATATAAAAATTGGATGGTTTTGCTGTCCTGGCTATATAAATTATATATTAGATATATAACAAATAATATATAGAATATTATATTCATAATACTGGTATTATACATAACACCTTATATTGCAAACTAGTTGTAATTATAGTTAGAGTTAGGATTAGAGTTAAAGTTAGAGTTAGAGTTAGAATCAGAGTTAAAGTTAAGTTTATAGTAAATTGTGAGAGAAGCATTTTTTGTTAGTAATTCAACAGGGTTGCTCTAGTAAAATTTTGAGACATTTGAGAATTTTGAAAAGTGTTTAATATAAAGTATTATATAATATGATATTATAAATATAACTTTTCTTTTACCATATTACCATGAAATAACACACATCTGCGCAGTGCTTCGATCACCTGCACGCTATTTTGAGGTAATCCAATTTTTTATCCTGTACTGGCATTAAAAATCTGAACCTTAATATATATATATATATATATAGAGGAACAGTTAATCTATTGTTGAACTTCTACGTAGTGATAATAAAAAGTGAATTATTTATTTTTTAAAACCTGCAAAGATATAAAGTATCGCCTGTAGATTTATGACCTTATTTTTCTTTGTTTTTTGGCAACATTACGCAACACTCTAAGGCCATTATACTGTTATAGTTCTAACTTTAAAAAGGATGTGCATAAAACATTTGTTTATTATCAAAAATTATATTCTAATATTAAATCAAAAGAATGGCCTTAACAATTTATTATCCTGCTAGAATAAGGGTAGTGCTAATTGAACATTTAATGATATTTATTCTTGAAGTAATTAAAGCTAAAAAGAATGATATGAAGTATTTGTTGAACACTTTTGTTATGTATTTAATTATATAATATTCTATATGTGGTGCGTGCTATTTCAGGATGCACATGAGAGTTATTTCGAAACCTAGTATACTATTTTTAGGGGATGCGATTTTCAAAATAATGCCCATAATCGTTATTTCATAGTAATATGGTATACTGAATCATTAACTTTATTGGTTTAGACAAAAAATTATAGCAAATTTAGGTATCTCAGAATTATGAAAATAGCTATAAATTTTTGTATTGAGATTCTACAGTTCACTACATCTAAAGATTAAAACATGTGACTTGTTCTATTTTAAAAAATTTTATATTAAATTTAATTATTTTTTTAATTTTTGTATTATAATTGGCCAAAATTTTTTTAATTAAAATTTTATTAATTAACAAAGTAGCCAATTGCAAGAGGCCAAAATATGTAACTTGTTCTATTTTTATTAATTTTTAATATATCATATAAAATTAAGCATCTTTAAAGTAGTATAAATCAAAATATAATAATTATTTTGAAAATAATGCCTTTAAGTTATAGCAAATTAACTTGGCTACAATTTAGCAGCTTTCTTTTTTATATTATAAGCTATTAGATTTTAATTTATTTTAGTTTTTAGATGTTGCAAACTGTGCCAAAATCATTTTCTATTTTACAGTTGTTTTTATAAATTCTGGGCCAGCTAAAAATTTTTGACAAACAATTAATTAATTACTAGATTTAAATAGATAAGTTAACAATATTGATCAAATACTTGTTAATTCAATTATCAACAATATTCAAGTTTTCCAGAATTTATAAAAAAGCTATAATATATAGTTGCAATTACTATATAATAAAAACCCTATAGTAAATAATCAATAAATATATATCATGTAATATACTAATAGGATTTTAATGATTTAACTATTATTAGAATCAAAAAAGTTGGTATTGCAAAATATAATTAGAAATTATAAAGGTTTGCTTAGTAAAAAAATACTTTTATATATAGAAAAGCCCTATTCGCACACTATAGAAATTTTATATTAAATTCCAATTATTTTATGGCCTTTATTTGCAATTTATCTCTTTAAGTATTTTAAAATAACTATTAGGGGGTTTTGACTTGAAATAAACCTATAGTACTAGAATTTTTTTGAATATATTGTAAATAAAGATTGTATAACCAAAACAATCCAAATTTAATTTTCTGCTAATTTTAGATTTAATCTTCACAATTCTTTTTGTTATTGAATAACAATTAAAATTATGAAATGATATTTGTTCAAAATTGATAGTAAAATATTTATCTACAATATTAATTATTTCTAATCTATATTTAAAAATCTACAATAATAATTATTTCTAATCTATATTTAAAAATCTACAATATTAATTATTTCTAATCTTTATTTAAAAATCTTCTATACTTTTATAACTTATTTTAATATTAAGTTAACTAGTTATAATATTTGCATAAAATGAACTTTGTGTTGTATAAATTAAGATTTAACAAAAATCTCAATTTTGGTTTGGGGAACCTCAGACCCTATTTTCAAAGCAATGGCCTTACTATATGAATATAATTTGATTTAGTTTATGTTAACTGTATAAATATAAAGTTTTTTAAATTTTTTTATTTTTTGAATAAAAAGTTTTTAATAAAAGCCAAAGCCTGGAGATTATTTTTTGCAATGTCACATTATCATTTTTTTATCCTTTTTGGAGCCTTTATATCAAGAAATGATTACATTGGATATAAAACTAAATTTTGATAATAATACGCCTTTTTGTTTATTTTAATATAAAAAGCTCTCTTTATAGAATAAAATTTCATGATATGACTTAGAAAACGGAGCTAGTTGTCATAGTAATTTTTTGTGCTACAGTGCAGGACACCTTAAATCAGCAAGTAAAATAAATGAGTTTTAAATTGCATTACAAAAATAAGTATAGCTAGAACAATTTTTTATTTTGTAAAAATGAAAAGAAAAACTAGAAGTTTGTTAATTTATTAAATTTTAATATTATGAAAGCTTTTTAAATTAACCATTTATACTAATAAATCTAAAAATTTGGCCAATCATAATTCTGGTAAAACTATTATAATTCTGGCCAAGATTATCATTCTGACCAGAATTATGAAAAATTTTTTTTAAATTTTGAAAATATTAATTTTATTATATTAGCTAATCATATGGCTTGATTTTTGTGTACGATTACACAACATGTCCATAAAATTTAGCCACTATTTTTTGACTTGTTGGTTTAAGGTGTCCCACACTGTGTTACGATTTCTTTGTTGGTTAGCAGGTTGTTTATATTATACAAAGATCTGAAGATCCTGCAATTTTATTGGTTTCGACAATGATCTGCAGAGATCAGCAGCTCGGGATTTCTTAACAAAGAGCGTACCCAGTTGTTAGTAGATCTATAGCAAAATTATCAGCTAGGTATTTTTTACTTAATGAACAGATATGATTTCGTTAGTAAAATTTTTAATGATCTTGGGTTTAATCGATTATGATCAGCCGATCATTATTCGAATGCACTCTGAAGTCTTCCGACACGACCCCTTTATGAACTCATACAGGAGGGTCCCCAAATTCTGGGATGGAATACGTCGGGGTGCATCTGAACCCCAAGATCATAAAAAATTTTACTAATGAAATTATATTCATTCATACCAGGAACGTAAGTGTATAGTTTTACTGGCATCTAAATCGAAGGCAAAATCTTAAAGCTGATTGGTGTACTTTTTTTCTCATGATCATTACCTGTTTTATGTAACATAAAATTTCTAATTTTAGAGGGAGGTTAAAGCGAAGTGAAATTTAGTTAGAAGGTTTATATATTTATATATCAAAGAATGCAATGCGGCGGTTTATGCAGCATATAGATCATGTATTAAACCCAACAAAGCAATTTCATGTATAAAACTTATCGTAAATTGGTCATAAAATGATTATATATTGCAAAAATTCTTTCTTCCTTAGTAAATAATTGGCTTACATGTGCCGCGCAGCGGCACATGTAAGCCAATCATTTACTTTGATGAAGTGATAATCTGATGTCATTTGTAATACTTCATTATTCGATCAATAGCTTGCCATTTAAAGTAAAATCGGGATAAATTTTGTGATGATCATTATTTTCGGTAATAAAAGTATAGTTTTCGATAATATAATTTTCGGCTGGTACAAAACATACCGCGACAATATATCAGCTGAAAATTAGGCCAGACCAAGTTGATTATGTGTTTTACATTACCCCCCTCTCCCCTCCGGGGGGGTGAGGGTAGTTCACTTAGTAAAATTTTAAAAAATTTTTTTTCAAAAAAAAATTTTTCCAAATTATTCTGTGACTATTGTCGAGGACGCTAGGCAGATGATATGAACGAAAAACCAATCACACACCCAACAACAACAAAAGAAAACTCAGACACACGGGAGCTCGTAACAAGTCTGATAAAAAGAGGCAGATTGATTTGGCAAGGGAAGGCTTATCGGGCTTTTACAGAAGGAAGATTGACACGGGAATAAGGAAAGTTAGATTTTTAATGATGCAAAGGTTTGTCTCTATTATTTTATAACTTTTTAAAATTGAGGACGCACACCTTTTTCTAATACAAATTTTCAAATCTATTTATAAAAATTTTCGAAGAAACAAAAAGATGAAATTCGAAATAAAAGAAGACAAGAAAATTACGCCATCTTCTTCTACCTTTTCAATTAACTACCGATCTAGTCTACTCTCTATTATGAGCGTATGCATTTGATTTCACTGCTTTTAATTTTCATCGTGAAAATTAAGACACGGCCTCACGCTATACCCGATTTGGCCTTGCAGGAAATCAATTTTAAAATCACAATCTTAATAATTTTTCCTATTTTTGGCATACGTCTATCATCATGACTAATACGTTAAACAAAGAGCACATTTCTTCTAATTATTCTCTTGACCGTATTATTATTAAAGTGATCCAGGTCTTGATCTGATCTTTTTCGATCTTCTTTTTCTTACTGATTTTTTCGTGATTAACGGCAAAGCATTTATCCAGATCGAGGCTTAGGGACGGGGCTTGGTTATGGGACCATGGGAACCATGCACAGTACCAAGTGCAGGAAAGTTTTTTTTTTTGTGCACAGCGCAACTACATGGATCACGTGTATCACAGAACTTCGATCTATGGGGTCAATGATTGCCGGCGGCTCTTTTGGTCTTCTATAAAATTTAGTCATTATGGGATTTTGGTCCACTCCTAACAATTCACTCCTCCTTAGTTTTTCACGTCCTGTGAAAAATAACTTATACCATTTCTATTTTTTATTCTTCAATTTTTCTTGGGTAATTTAAAACAACTAAAAGACAAAAGAAACTGAAAAAAAAGATTAAAAACAAACGTTTGACACACACACAGAAAAAACTTAATCAATTTGTTCTTAACAACAAATTGAAAAAAAATTAATCTATTCTAAAACAAAAACACCTAAACAATTGGAAAGAAGAAAAAAAGATCTTCGCTTAACACACAGAAAATTTAAAACCTGATTTTAACACAAACAAACAAAACTAAAAAAAAAGAAAAAGAAAAATCGTGGCCACATTTTCATGAAGGGTTCTCCTTGTCATATGCTCCTTTACCCTGCATACAACTGTCATGACCGACCACTTTGGGGGCTTTTTTTTTTTTTATCTATGCTTTATTTCTATCTGTCATAGTATCATTTGAGAAGACTTAAGTTAAACGGAGAGAAGATCACCTTTTCTTCCAAGGTCTGTAACTTGTAGGTATCCTTAGACATCTTCTCATGGACATAAAAGGGGCCTTTACATTTTGGGCTTAATTTATGACTGCAAGAGTACCTTTTACTAGCATCTTCCAAGAGGATTTTTCCCCTATATTGAACCTAGTGCTAAGGTGATGCTTCTAGTCATGATAAGCCTTATCTTTTATTTGCTGCTAGTAAACATTTTCTACAACTTTATCTTTTATTACAGGTACTATATTAACTAATTCTAAGGTCCTTTGCAAGATTATTTCCTCTAGCTCTTCTTAAGTCTGGCTTGGGTAGATGGGTTGTCTTGCTTCTCATCTATACACCAGAGTCATTTTTGTGTTGAATTCTGGGTGGTGCGGTATGCAAATAAAATAAAAGGAATCATCAAATCCCAATCGACTACATTTTGTACTAATTTTCCTAAGGCCTCATACAACGTTCTATTAATACATTCTACTAGGCCATTAGTCCGGGGTGGTATGGGGTTGAGAAATTTTGCTTCACCTTTAATTTTTTTAACAACATCCAAATCATATCATTGCGGAAATGGGTACTACGGTCCAATAAAATAATGGGTACTAAGTCCAATAAAATTCAGACTGGGCATTCATAGCGGCAGATTATATTATTGTACAAGAACTCAGCAACTGTCGATGTATCAGCTTTTACTATGGTATGTGCTTCTGGCCAACATGTCATGTAATCGGTTGCTACTAATATATACCGATTCAGTTAGGGTATACGAGGAAGGAGGCCATAGAGGTATGATCCATTGATCTACATCTGGATTATCTGTTCAAAATCCAGATTTTTGTGTAATCTGTATTATCTATTCAAAAAATATGCAGATAGCTGCTATTATAATACGATAGTTATTATTTTATTATTTTATTAATTTATTATTTTATCATTTTATTATTTTATTACATTATTTTATTGTTGTTATAATTTTGTATATTATTATCTTGAGAAGTTGGATTTAGAATAGTCACACCGTTTATAACACTTATACTGCTTATAACGATTATACCGCTTATAACAATTATACCGTTTATAATACTTATACTGCTTATAATGATTATACCACTTATAATGATTATACTGCTTATAATGCTTATACCGCTTATAATGCTTATACCACTTATACCGCTTATACTGCTTATAACGCTTATAACGATTATAATGCTTATAATGCTTATATCGCTTATGTTGCTTGTGTAAATTATAGTGTTCATCATTGTAAATTAACACTTATAACACTTATTCCAAAATGTATTTAAAGCACAGAATTTCTCTTAGTCAAACTAGACCAAGACATCCTACTTCTCTTTCTATTTATTATACATCTTGAACTGGGATTTCTTAGGAACAGAAACCTAAGAATAGCCCTAATTTAGATTTTTAATAAAGAAACTATTTATCTAAATAACACCAAGTTTATTATCAAGTAATAGTAAAATCGATAATTTTTATTTAATACCATACCGAACTGCTCTTAAAGAAGAGTATAATTTTTTACAGACTAAGAAATTATACCTACTTCTTGGACACTGCTATAAACTGATAAAGGATTCCTGTAACTGTGTCATTGTTATAGTAAAGAGTAAAGAAGACCTCTCTACCATAACATTTGGTGCCTTCTGGTGGAAACATTTAAAATATTTGGATCTTACAGAAGATATTTGGAAACCTTTACAACTCTAGTTGCTGCTGTTCGTCCTGGAAGTTACTTTGCCCAAGGACTCTATAAAACCTATTGCTGCTGCCGTTCGTTCTGGAAGTCACTTTGCCCAAGGACTCTATTTATTTTAACTGCTGTTTATTTTCTATAACTTTTGCTGCTACTGTTTATTCTAAAAGACTTTTTGCCCAAGGATTCTATTTATTTAACTAAACCTACTAACAAGATATTACTGACAATTAATTATTTCGAGATTTAGCCAGGAGTCATAAAGCATATGACTACTGACATTAACGATCTATATAATCGACATATTAGAAACCATCTAGTAGAACATCATCAAAACTCAGCTCTTCTCTATCACACCCACCAACTATGTGCTCCTAATCTTTCTTGTTAAGAGTGTTACTCTCCACCTCGAACTAGTGATCAAATTTTTGCTCAAACACCTTTTGGAAGATTTTGGCATTGGTATCCTGGTACCTACTCTGCTGATATCTATACTTAGCAAACTACTAGCAACTTTGGTCGTCTGACCCTACTAGAGACGCTACTACTATCCGTGCTTGTGTTAGAGATATTATTTTTAGCTGCTGATACCAAACAGAACTTAACAACCAAAAAAAATTGCTCTTGCTATTCTCCAACGTTTTTCCCATCGAACTACTTTACCACCTCTTGCTTTTGAAGACTATACCACTTTTGATCCTTATTTAGACACTGATGCTAAAAATTATAACTCTCAATATCCAGACTTAGAATCTTCTATTGTTGAAGAATCTAACAATACTTTTAACACTGTACCCCTTCTTACTCTTTCTGAAGAACATCCTTCCAACTCCTCTTGGTCTTAACCTACTCCTTTTTAGTGAAGATAATAGTGTTATTAGTTTTCAAACACCTCCATTCTAACGTACTAGCTTACCCGCAAGCCCTACAATTTTAGCACCTAACCGATCTGAAGTCGACCTTAAAAATTTCTTTGAAACTACTTCCACTTTTAATTTAGATAGACTTTTACTGGACACTACCGAAGAAATTAGTGAAGAAGACCAAGAACCTCCTTTAACTTTACCTGCAATTAACCTACTATCTATTATGGCTGAACGAGCTCTTGCTAAAGCTGCTTAAGCTATTAACACCTTAGCTGCTGCATTTATAACTAGAGGAGCTGAAAAGAACATTCTTTCTGCTAATTTCTTTAACGGAGATGGAACTCAAGACCCACTTGAATAGTACTCCGAGTTCAAGCATGCTGCTGTTGCCAACCGATGGAATGCTCATCAGAAATAAGAACTTGTCCCTGTATACTTAAAAGGATTTGCCTTAGACTGGTATTCCTCCCTGACAACTAAGCCCATTGCTTTTAGTGATAAGGACAATGCAGACAATAGTTTTAAACACATGTTTTTAAACCGCTTCATCACCCCAAAACAAAAAGTCATTTGGCAAAAACAACTTTTTGATATTAAACAAGGTGCCAGCTCTGTCAATAACTATATTAACCAGTTTAGGAAACTGAAGCGATGTGTTGACTCTGAAGATGTCTTTCCTGATAACTTTATAATCCAACTCTTTATTCAAGGCCTTCACCCAGAGTTTGCTATTAATGTTCAGGCCACTGAACCTGCTGATCTTGATGCTGCTATAAAAATTGCTTGCAAATGGGAAACTAGAAAACTTATGGCCTCCCCTAACACAGATACAGACCACACTATTAAACAACTGACTGAATAAATTGCTCAACTTAATATTAACTTTGCCCAGAAGCAACTACCTACTAACCTATCTGTGAACTATGCTGATTCTCCTAAACAAGCCAATCCAATTAAACAACCACCTACCTGTTATTATTGTGGTCGAACTGGACATTTCATTGCACATTGTCATCTCAGAAAGAAGAATCAAAGTAATAAACGAGGAAGAAACAGACAATCTAACAATAACAATTATCGATGTGACTCTTATAGGAACAGATCAAGAAGTCGAGACAACTGAGACTGAGATTACTATAATAGAGACAGAAGTCGCTTCCGAAATAGGGATAATCGCAATGATCGAGATGACTACTGCTCTAGAAGTCGAGACCAATCTTCTACCTGGAGACCCACTAATCGAACTCTTTCATCTTACTATAGAAATGTTAATTATCTTGATGGAACCCTACTACTATTACTACTACCAATTAACCTCTTAATCCATAGGGATGGGAAACACTTTTAAACAATACCTCTGTTCATGCTGCCTTATTTTCTTACTTGTACGAAGAAGCTAAAACTGCTAACTTGATCAGACATCTGCTTATACCACGCCTGTCAAAGGTAATATTAAAATTAATCAGAAACTACATGAAAATATTATTGATAGTGGAGCCTCCATCAGTATGATTGCCTACCAACTAGTCCAGGATCTAGGATTAAAAATAGAACAAGCCTCTCTTAGCCTTATCATACCTGCTACTGGGACCCCTTCTCGTCCTTTGGGAATTATTCGAGACTTACCTATTGAAGTAGATAGTATTTGTATTCCTATTACTGTTGAAGTAGTCCCTGCCACCTCTTATTCATTGTTGCTTGGAAATGACTGGTCAAAGAAAGTTGAAGCTAGTTATAATTGGAAAAATGGATGCTACTTTTTTACATGGAAAAACAAGAAACATACTATCCCTACCTCTTATAAAAGCAACCAACCCTTACCTTCACAACCTACTGTTACTGACCCTGCTGAGCTAGAAACTTATAAACAGGAATACTTAGTTCCTCAAGAAGCTTATGTTTTTATTACTACACAAGAACCAGACACCACCTCTATCTCTGATGATGATGCCAACCCATGGATTATTCACCAACCAAGACATAGAAAACGTACCCCCCTAACCCTCGTGTATATGCCAATTGTGGCTCATCGAAACATTTCTTTGCCAACTACCCTACCAACCATTGTAATCGTTGTCGATAAATTGGACATATTGCTGTCCACTGCCCCCAACAAGTACCAAAACAAACCTCTTGTCGTACCTGCAATGGTAATGACCATTTGTACTGAAATTGTCCTGAAAATATTTGTTATATCTGTAGAGCAACTGGACATATCGCCATTGACTGTTCTTTTGGACCCCTTAAGGAACAGAACTGAATCTGCCAATGTGGATGTAATCCTGATAATATTGAAGCCCGTAGAATGTACAACTTTAGTTCAAGGTGTACTCACCACTGCTATCACTGCAAGAAGCCAAACAAGCAGAAGACCTACAAGTTCTAAATAATCAGTTTGTTTGTCAAGGATGTGTTTCTGACTACTATTATGAACTCCTCCCTGATGACCCCAACGCATATATTATTATTGTCATTGAGAAGGAGTGGAACCCTTGTCCAATGTAAAATTTGTGAAGAAACTAGACCTACATCCAAAATGCATAATTTAGAAAGCCTAGAGCAAGCCCTTTGGTTTTGTGACCTTGAACACCTCTATACTTATAAAGCAGGTAGGATGTTCTCTACAACTCTAATTATAATTTGTGGACTAGAATCAGACATTATACTAAGTCCAACAGAAGTTCTAGATCGCAGTATGAAATGAATCAGACCCGTATCTTCCAACTTGGAAAGATTTTCTTACAAGAATTGGACCAAAGCCTGACTGAAGCCTTAAAACCTTTAATGACTGATCGCATTAACCAATCTTGGAGTTAGGAAGAAATGTCATTAGTACTTTGTGCTGAACATGGCATATTAGAAGAGAATAAAGAATTTCAGTTACAACAGACCCTTGAAATTTCTTTTGACACTAGCAACCCTGAATTTTGTAAAGAAACTGCTCTTGCTAATCTTAGAAGAAACTTTTCAAACACACCTATCGACCTCTGCAAGGAAAGCTTTCATGTTAAACACCAGAAAGAACTTGATGAACATGACGGATATTATATTGACTGTGTACCTCCACCACTACCAATATTTGAACCAGAACCAGAAACTATACCTCTAGAACCTATTCCAAATGATCAAACTATTGTTACTATTGAAGTTTTTAAATCATTACAACAACAAGTTGTCCAACAGAACAAGGCCATTGAACAACTTCAACAACAAGTCCAAAAACTTGAAAACTTCAATCAACAATTGCTTTGCCTTATCCACCAAGACACTCAGTATTTACAACAGAGAACTGAAGCCCTTACTACTCTTCTCACAGATACAAATTTTTAGATAATCCTAGGCATAATGACAAACTACCTGTTGAACCAGACAATAAATAGTATAGACAAACACTTTGAACATTATTCCTTACATTTAATACCTACCCCTGTATATAGTATAGACACCCTTATCCCCTATGAAGAATATACCTTGATCCCAACTACCCCATTAAATACAGGTCCTCTTGCTGCAGACCAAGGACTTAAATTTAGACATTTATTTGAAAAATTTGCAGACATTTTTGCAACAGACATTAATGAATTAGGAAGAACTGACTTAGTTTCTCATCGTATTTTTACAGAATATGTACCACCTATTTGCTCTAGACCTCACTCCATACCCCCAAGTAAACAGACATTTATTAAAAAGAAAATCTAATAGATGATAGAACATAAACTTATCCAACCTTCAAACAGTCCCTGGACTTCTCCTGTTGCCTAGTTAAAAAGAAAAATAGCAAATTACACTTTTGTGTAGACTATCGAAAACTGAACAACATTACTAAAAAGGATGCATACCCTCTACCTCGTATTGATGAAATGTTAAATACTCTTGCTAGATCACATTGGTTTTCCACTTTGGATCTTGCAAGTAAATATTGGCAAGTAGCTATGCACCCTCGCGACAAATAAAAGACTGCTTTTGTGACTCGCTACAGAACTTACGAGTTCAATGTGATGCCTTTTGGACTCTGAAATGCTCCTGCTACGTTCCAAAGACTAATAGACTGAGTTATGATAGAATTGCTTGGAAATTTGTAGTAGTATACTTGGATGATACATAGTATACTCCCGAACATTCGATGACTACCTAAAACACTTGAATAAAATATTTCAAAGAATTAAGCAAGCTGGATTACGACTTAATATTGAGAAATGTAACTTTTGGATGCAACGACTACCCTTCTTAGGCCATATAATTGCACCTAGTGAATAGCTCCTGATCCTACAAAAATTGAAGCTGTACAAAAGATTCAACCACCTCAGAATATAACCCAACTTCACTCATTTTTAGGATTAGCTGAATATTATCAACAATTTATCCAAAACTTTTCTGCTATTGCTAAACCATTGAATCAATTATTACAAAAAGATGAACCATATTGATAGACCCATGTCCAACAAGAAGCTTTTGATGAACTAAAAGACTGACTTACTGTTGCACCTATATTAGCCAACCCTAATTTTAGAAAGACCTTTATTTTGGCTACTGATACTTCTTACTATAGATTTGGTGCCACTCTTAGCTAATTGGACCAAAACTATAAGGAATACCCCATTGCCTATGCAAGCAAAAGCTTACGAAAAGAAGAAGTAAACTATGGCGCAATGGAACTAAAATGTGCCCCTGTAGTATGGGCAATTGAACATTTTCATAAATATTTAGGCGCTACCAAGTTCATCTTAGTTACAAACCATTCAGCATTAAAATGGTTACATACTGCTGAACCTAAAGGAAGAATTGGAAGATGGATTCTTAAACTCCAACCATACAACTTTGAAATCTTTTACAAACTATGAAGAATCCACTCGAATGTTGATGCTCTATCACGCCTACTTACACAGCAATTAAATTATCTAAATCATGAATTTAAATTGATATAACCAACTTTATGATTACCTAGAATCAAACAAGTTACCAGAAGAATTTACAGACTACGAAGAGAAACAATTAACTAACCAGGCTCGATATTTTGAAATTAGATATAACCTCTTGTATAAAAAAATCAGAAAGATCCAGAACACCTTCTTCATGTTATTAAATAGACAGAAGTAGAACCGATCCTATACATGATTCATAGACACTCTACTACTGGACATCTGGGAACTGATGCTATGTATTATAAAATAGCTGAACGATCCTATTGGGATCAAATATATCAAAACGTTCAAGAATATGTAAAGACTTGTGAGAAATGTCAAAAGAGACAAAAAAGAATGAAGAAAAGAACCCTCCACCCTATCCAAATAGGACGTTCTTTTGAGAGAATTGGAATTGATCTTGTCGGACCCTTACCAGTAACCACTCAAACCAATCGTTATATCATCGTTGCCACTGACTATCTGACAAGATGGCCAGAAGCAAAAGCTGTACCGGATGCTGGAGCTAATACTCTTGCTCAATTTATTTTTGAAAAATTATTTGCAGACACGGAACTCCAAAGATTATGCTTTCTGATCAAGGAAGAAACTTTATTAGCGAAACTATTTGGATATTATGCAAAAAGTTTCTTATTAAACATAAATTCTCTTCACCATACTACCCCAGACTAATGGAATAGTTGAAAGACTTAATCGAACACTATGTGAATCTCTCACAAAAGTAAAAGAAACAGATGACTGGGATTTGCACATACCTGCTGTTCTCTTAGCTTACCAAACCAAATGACATGCCACTACTGGATTTACTCTATTCTAGTTAGTTTATAGAAGACAAGCCACACTACTCATAGAAGCACTTATTCCCATATATCCTAAAGAAAATGAAGATACAGAAATAAATATACAAGACAGTATATTACAATGAGCTTACGAGTTAATAGAAAAACTACCAACTATACAAGAAGAGCCCGAGAAAATACTAGAAAATCACAAGAGAAACAGAAAAAGTACTTTGATAAAAAGATAAGAGCTGAAACCTTCGAAATTGGAGAAAAAGTATAAATACAATAAAAAGAATTATAAATGTCTCGCTCTGCGAAATTTGAGGATAAAAGAATTGGATCCTTTATAATTCAAGAAAAATTAAACAATGGTGCTTATAAGCTTTGAGATATGAAAGGAAAAACCTTACAGAAATATTACAATAGTGACAGACTTGCTAAATATTATGAGAAACAGGCATGTGAACCTATAATTGTAATTGAAAATTAAAAATTTCTGGAAGAAATTTATTGTGAAAGGGAGTGACATTTGTGTAAAACTTTGTACACAGTCTTATGAAAATCATTGTATTACTCTAATGTTTATATAACCCTATACTCTGATTGAAATTTCCCAAAAATATTATCAAAACCCCTAAAATGGAATCTACTACCTTACAACCCAATACTATACTCGCTCTTCGAAACTTTCTTTCTATTTGGAGACAGGACCCTGCTGCCCAATACAATTTAGAAATTTTTAATCAAAATTTAATCCTATAGGATGATCAACATCCAGAACAAGTAATTGATGTTACTCCAAAAGAAGAAACAGAACCCCTTGTTGAACTTAATGAATTACTGTGACCATTTAATAAAGATATAGATGCTCTTTTATCTGAAGAACTGACCAAGAGATCTAAGACGATAATACTATTGCTAAAAGACTTGACACAGACTCTTAACCCACAAAAGGCTACTCGAACTAACCCTTTTCTTTGAGAAACGTGGACTGCGCAAGTTAATAAAATCCTACAAGATCTACCTAAATTCAAACAATCCCGATGTGGACAAAAACAGGCTATTGAAGCTCATTATTATTTAGGAACTTTAATAGAGAAACAGACCGAATATAGAGCCCAAATTAGAGAACAAATTCGAAAAGTAAAAGGAGACCAGAAAACCCAAGAGATTTGAAAAGGAGCTCAAAGAATCTGAAAAATCTTTATGATTTGTCCAAAGGACTTAATGTATCAAACTACTTACCTTTCTGTGACCCAAATAACTAAATTGAAGGATAAGGATTATACCATTCTATTAGAAGAATTATAAAAGAAATTTACAGAATAAAGTTTCTTAAGAGGACGGAAATGTTATAGAACGATAGTTATTATTTTATTATTTTATTAATTTATTAATTTATTATTTTATTATTATATTACATTATTTTATTATTGTTATAATTTTGTATATTATTATCCTAAGAAGTTTGGTTTAGAATAGTAACACCGTTTATAACACTTATACCGCTTATAATGATTATACCACTTATAATGATTATACCATTTATAATGCTTATACTGCTTATAATGATTTTACTGCTTATAATGATTATACCGCTTATAATGCTTGTACTACTTATAATGCTTATACCGCTTATACTGCTTATAACGCTTATAACAATTATACTGCTTATAACACTTATATCGCTTATATTGCTCGTGTAAATTATAGTGTCATCATTGTAAATCAATGCTAATAATGCTTATTCTAAAATGTATTTAAAGGCACAGAATTTCTCTTAATCAAACTAGACCAAGACACCCCACTTCTCTTTTATTTATTATATATCTTGTACTGGGATTTCTTAGAAACAGAAACCTAAGGATAGCCCTATCTTAGATTATTAATAAAGAAACTATTTATCTAAATAACACCAAGTTTATTATCAAGTAATAGTAAAATTGATAATTCCTTATTGAATACCATACCGAACTGCCCTTAGAGAAGAGTATAATTTCTTACAGACTAAGGAATTATACCTACCTCTTGGACACCGCTATAAACTGATAAAGGATCACTGTAGCTGTGTTATTGTTATAGTAAGGAGTAAAGAAGGCCTCTTTACCATAACACTGCGAATTGCAGATCATTCATTCAATTATAACAATCATTTTTATCAGTTAAACTGTGGCTTGCAAATCATCCATTCATTAATATGTGAATCACAGATCAATCCGTACAGATATGGATTTGATCTTGTGTAATTCGGATAATCCAGATTTGAATGGATCACATCACTAGGGGGCCAACAAAATCTATTCCTGTTCAATAAAAAGGAATAGAAACGAGAATATAATGCAAGGGCCTTGTATGTGGAGTCTGTCCTTTTCTGACATGCTTTACATGTTTGTACATATATCCATATGTTTTGGTACATTTGGGGTCAAAAATAGGTGCTACGAATTTTCTCAAACATTATCTTCATCCCGAAATAACCCCAAGTAGATGCATATGAACTAAGAACAGAACTGGGTCGTCCTTATAACGTTGTAAGGCTCATATCAAATTTACTTTCTTCTTTTTGTCCTTTTTATATAAAAACCTTCCTTTTATTTCAAAAATTCACTCTTTTTGATTAATTTCTTCTTTTGTTCTTCATCCAGTTTGTGCAGCAAATATTTCATCTTGATGTATCGCTTTAAGTGTTTGTAGTATGTGGATTCCATAAGTAGAAAAGCTAAATATATATATATATCGTAAAATTCGGACGCATGTACCCAGGTATTTTCATAACTCGATTTAGTACCTGGGGTACCTCTATATGGGGGGTACACGGTATTAAGTCAATATGTTTTACTATATCTACCTGGGATGATACATATAGTATATATTATACTATATACCCGGGTATAAATCACCAACTGGCGCTTCAAACTGGCAAGGGGTACACCACATGGGGGTACACGTGTCCGGATTTTATGGTAATTTTTTTTTATCTAGTTGTGTAAAACGGGAGAACAAGAAACATAAACTTAACCACAAGAGGCACTAGTACACCAGAACACCAGTAACCTAGACTAGATTTATAATTTGACCAGATTTAAGAAAGTAAAAACATTTTTTTTAATTTAATTCTTCTTCTTTATCTTTACTTTTAGGACTTTTAAGTACTTCAGAGTACCAAAATAACACATTTGTGTTACTATATTATTTTTCTCAATAATGTATTATACGAAAGTTATACAGTTGTATGCGGAGCACCCACTGGGCCCGACGACTAGTTAAAGTGGAGGTTTGCAACCACTTAAGGGCTATATAATCGGTCACAACTATGAAAGTATCTAATCCAAGATAGTGCCAGAAAGATTCAATTGCCCACAACACTATGAGGTATTCAAGTTCTATAGTACTGTAATTTTTCTCAGCCTTTGTTAACCTATGACTCGCATATGCTACAGCATATTCTTTACCTTCATCATCTTTCTGCACCAGAACAGCACCTAAACCAAACCCAGAGACATCAGCATGGACGATAAAGGTCTTATTAAAATTTGAATAACAGAGAATTAATGCTTCTAATAAGTATTCTTTTAATTGCTTGAATCAGTTTCTTGTTCTACTTTCTACTCAAATTTTACATCTTTCTTTAACAGGTAATACAGGAGCGGGCAATGGAATTAAATTTAAAATAAACTTCTTGTAATAGAAAGCTAGTCCTATAAAACTATGAAGTTGTCGTATATTTTTGGGGCTGAAAAAGTTTCGTACTTTTCAACTTTTCCAGGATCAGGGCGTATACTATTACAAAAATCAATTTAACTTTTAATATTGAAATTCCTCCTAAAATGTACCTACTATATAGCTAAGGAACTGCAGGTGCAGTTTAAAAAAAGTGTATTTATCAAGGTTTAATTTTAAATTTATATATTTTAATTTATTGAAAACAGCTGTCAAGTGGATCATGCATTCGTTAAATGTAGCAGAGTAGATAATGATGTCATCAAGGTAGACCACTACAAAATTTTTCAGAAAATTAGCAAGCACTTGGTTCATCAAGTGCTGAAATATCACAGGCATATTACAAAGGCCAAACAGCATGGCCAAAAACTCATAGATGCCAAATGTTGCCACAAAAGCAGTTTTTTCCTGGTCACTTTTATTCATATTGTTAGCCTTAGAAAATTTCACATTTTCAACTATAACTTTTGATCCAAGAATGCTGGCTTTATGAAACAACCACCATTGGATTCAGCTCTTCGAGACGATTCTAACGAGCTATAGATCATGTGATTCTGATCACGGGATCACGAGATCGGAAGACATTTGTGTTGAACTATTAATAGAACAAGATAGACAAAAAACTTAACCTTATTAGGCAATAATACTGCGTTCAAAATCTTACGAATCTAAAGGATCTAAAGGATCTTAAGGATCTAACATATCTTTTATATCTTTTATATCTTTTATATCTTTTATATATATTTTATCTTTTATATCTTTTATATCTTTTATATATAACATATCTATTAGTTTCGCATTACCTTTAGTACTATAAATAGTTTTTAAATTGAATTTGTATATCTTTATTGTAATAATTTATACATGTGATTTCTCTATAAATACACTGCTTTCTGCCCTCTGGGAAGTGCAGTGTCTTCATACACTGGAATATAATAAAGATACAATTCTTAGTATCCTCATATACTATTAATTGTTTGCCTCTTTGCCTTAATACATAAATCACTCAAAAACCTCTTTGTTAAGTCCCATTTGGATGCCATAAACCCTAAAGCTGTCAAGTTATAGTCGTCATACTATAATCAGCAGTCTCCTGAAGTTCTGGAAGAGGTGAATTTCCAGGTTGACAATATGGACTTGCCAGTAGCCCGACATAAGATTAGGAGAGGAGAACCATGCAGCTTGACCAAATACCTCGAGTAAATTATCGATTCTTGGGAGTGAAAAAGCGACCTTTTTCATAACTGTATTCAATTTTCAGTAATCGATACACATATGTAATTTTTTACCTTTCTTGAGCACTACTACTATAGGTGAGGTTTAAGGACTTTTAGAATCCTTTATTAAACTTTTACTTTTTAAAGATTCGATCTCCTTTCTAATGAACTTATGTATGGATAGAGCAACACAGTACAGTAGTTGTTTTATAGGAATGACAGATTCAGTGTTTATTTTGTGTGTAACCATACTGGTTTGTCCAAGATTGTTTATATCACAAGCATAAAGATCTTTCTCATTATATAACAAATGAATAGCAGCTTTTTGTTCTTCGATACTTAGGTGGTGGTGTCTATACTCTTCTTCAATTCTTTTTCTAAAGATTTATCATCTGGTTCGACTTCTTTAGTCAGTAATTCTTTCATATTAGCAAGGTAAGCGGCAAGGCTCTGATGATGTTTTCAAGGGTTATAGAAAAGGTCATCATCAGAAATTTCTTCAGTGTAGAATCCTTTTGCCTCTTCTAGGGCTTTGTCATCATATTTAAATTCGTTAAATGTTCCTTTACTTTCAGCCAGTTCTTCAATAACCTCAACCGGGAATCCCCGTCAGTCAATATCGAAATCTTGGCTATTTTATTTCTATAGATAAGGTACATCACTTTTTTAGTGAAATGCAATCTGGTCTGAGCTCTTACGAACTAATCTATACCTAGTAGCAACAAGTCTTTAGAGGATTCAATAATTTGGAAGAGCGTAGGAATTAAAATGTTACAGATGGCTAATTTAATACTTTTAATTTTGCTCAAGGCTCGCTCCCTGGTTCTGTTTGTGGTTACCACGATGGTGGTAGATAGTTCATCAATTTTTAAGGCCAATTTATTCATCATTTTCTTCAACATTAGGCTCATGGCAGCATCTGAGTCAATATTGTGACTATAGGGTTGTTCTTAATACAGATGTAGTAGCAGGTGGCAGTGGTTCATTCACTTAAGGTAAGTTGAGCTATATTTGTTTCTATATCTTCTATATAGGGTTTGATTTGACTATAAAAGGCCTTTTCAATACTTGGGCTAAATTGCGGCATTGGTTCAGATAATGCAACAGTTGACCTATGGTTGCATTAACTTTTATATTCAAGAGGTCCTGCACCACATTATACAGTTCCAGTTGATCGACAATAGATGGGCCTCTTTTATGCCTAGGTCTTACTGGTGGGACTTTCGGGGCTTGTCGAGGCATTACCTGCACAGAGGTATCACAGGATCAACTTCTGATGAGTTACTTCTTAACTTTTCTTCAGCTTTACTTTCTGATTTTTTTATATTTCTTCGTGGTCTTTGAGTACTATATGGTTGATACCAGGCCATGAGAGTAACTAAGGCATTTTCTCTTTCCGGGTAATAACCAGTGTTGTCAAGATCACACAGGTTAACGTTACAGGCTTGAGGTAACACTTGCACAGTGGGTTCATTTGTCTGATTTCTTATAGATGAATTAGGATTCTGTGGTTGGGTTTGGTTCTGACCTTGATTTAATAGGCATATTTCGTTCAGAAGCTCTTTCAGACATACAATCCTGAGAAATATGGCTAGGTTCACCACAGTTGTAACAAGTCACATGGGAGGTCCTATTGTAATTATTATTATTATTATACCCATACATTGGTTATCATTATGCGGCCTTGATTCATTAGTCTCTACTCGGGCTGCAAGAGCAGTAAGAATGCAGTCGTAACTTATGGACATAGTTTGCATTTGGTGGGTTAACTGGGTTAGTTTAGTTTTGATTTTTCCCTGCTAGTTTCTTACTTTGTTTCTTTTTCTGTAATATCTACAGCCTCAATTTATGGGCTCCTATTACAGCTTCTTCCAAATTTCTTGGTTCAACCACACTCAACTACGAGGATATTTTTGGCTTCATCCCTTCCAAAAACATTTGTACTATGTATAGTTGGGAAAGGTGGTTATCTGGGTCTACCCTAAGCAACAATTTCTTGAAACTATACGCGTACATATCCACTCATTTATTATCTCATTGTACCAAGGTATTCAAATCAACCTGCCATTTATAACAGCGTTCGGAGGTGGCGAAATATGCAGTAAAATAGGGAACAATCTTATATCTGGTTCAAGATCATCATTCCAGTGTAACAAGAATTTTTTTATTCCATCGTACCAGGTAGCGGCAATACCACATAGGTATTCAGAGGCTATTTGGATTTTTCTGTCAGGGCTCCAGTTATTAGCATTCACAGCACATTTAAATATTTCAACCCATTCAAAAGGGTTCTCATCTTTGGTTCCATGAAAGGGGTCCACTCGTACCAAATTTGTTTCTCTTGAAGTTGGGTGGGCAGCAGCAGCAACACCTATAGTAGCATTTCTAAAGGCATTGGCTATTTCTCTTAACACTATATATAAGAGCTCTGGGTTTGGATTTACATTTTGATGGTCTTGTCCAGGAAGGGCAAAGGAGGGTAAATGGGAGTTTGATTACGGTCTACCTCATGTTCAGAGCAGTTATCATCTTCAATACATTGCGGGTCCATAGTTATTTAAATAAAAAAAAATGTTTTTTATATATATAGAGGATCTCACAGTTACCACCAAATTGTTGAGGATGCTAGGCAGGTGATATAAATGAAAAACCAATCACACACCCAACAACAACAAAAGAAAACTCAGACACACAGGAGCTTATAACAAGTCTGATAAAGAGAGCTGGATTGATTTGGCAAGGGAAGGCTTATTGGGCTTGTTACGGGAGAAAGATTGACATGGAAATAAGGAAAGTTCTTAGATTTTTAACAATGCAAGGTTTGTCTTTATTATTTTATAACTTTTTACAATTGGGGACGCACACCTTTTTCTAATACAAATTTTCATCTATTTATAAAAATTTTCGAAGAAACAAAAAGAAAAAATTTGAAATAAAAGAAGACAAGAAAATCATGCCATTTTCTTCCACCTTTCAATTAACTACCAATTTAGACTACTCTCTATCATGAGTGTATGCATTTGATTTCACTGCTTTTAATTTTTATCATGAAAATTAAGACAGCCTCATACTATACCTGATTTGGCCTTGCAGGAAATTAATTTTAAAATCATGAACTTAATGATTTTTCATATTTTTGGCATACGTCTATCATCATAACTAATACGTTAAACAAAGAGTGCATTTCTTCTGATTATTCTCTTGACCGTATTATTATTAAAGTGATCCAGGTATTGATCTGATCTTTTTCGATCTTCTTTTTCTTACTGATTTCTTTGTGATTAATGGCAAAGCGTTTATCCAGATCGAGGCTTAGGCACGGGGCTTGGTTATGGGACCATGGGAACCATGCACAGTACCAGGTGCAGGAAAGTTTTTCTTTTTTTTTGTGCACAGTGCAACTACATGGATCACGTGTATCACAGGACTTCAATTAGAGATGATGATTTTCTGCGGTGATTAAATTTAATTTCTGCAATTATCTGCAAAATAAAATTTTACCAAATTTCTGCAATAAAAACCCTGTTTTTGCACTCAAAATTTGGTTTAATACTAATGTTCCGAAGCTTTCCGACGA
This sequence comes from Gigaspora rosea, assembly GCA_003550325.1. NCBI lineage: Eukaryota > Fungi > Glomeromycota > Glomeromycetes > Diversisporales > Gigasporaceae > Gigaspora > Gigaspora rosea. The sequence goes on along the minus strand of QKWP01000095.1, from coordinate 313,689 downwards.
CCATGCTCATATTTTATGTTATCCGGAAAACTCATATGATAATGATGTTATTTTTTCTTTTTATTTTTTCATGTGTTATGATGTAAACACGTTTATTTAAATTAAAACTTAGCGAGCAACTCCCTACCAATCATGATCATAAATAAGGTTGCTGGCCGTAAGTAATAATTATGGACATTACGGATTACAACCTGGGTTGCAACCTTAATTACAACTAATGCCAAAAGTTGTAATGTGCCGTATTGCCGTAAAATGCCATAATAGTTGTAAGTGACGTAATAGTTGTAAGTGCCGTAATAGGTTGTAAGTGCCGTAATAGATTGTAAGTGCCGTAATAGATTGTAAGTGCCATAATAGGTTGTATCATAAATGTTTGCAACAATCCGGTTGGCTTACCAGTATTTCCAATAAGGTAGCTGCGCGATGTTATTGCGCAAAACCAGGAACAGAAAATTTTATATTTAACAAGATGGAAAATCGGCGCTGATATAAATAGAAAAATATTCTATGTATATATGAAAATCGATAATACAAACAGAACCATGAATAAAACAAATACCAAATCTAGGATCAATATGGTAAAGTCGATAGCCATACAGAGAACATATGTATGTAATAGTGCATAAATACAGAAATTAGAAAAATAGGTTATGAGGAGGGAACTTCCAATTAGATGCACAGAATTGTACACATCACATTTCCCACCAGTAAACATACTCTGCATACTTTGTACTCTGTTCCTGGTACTCTTCATTTCCTGGTATAAGAAAAGAAGTTGATAGTATTTGCAATCTGCATTTCAGAGCCTAAAAACTTATTGATAAAGTTAACGTCTGGCTGATAATTTTGCTATAGACTTGGTTGGCTAGCATTGCCAAGTTCCAATGGATCCAACCCAAAACTCTGGAGAGCGCCCTGTAAAAAATATTAACATAATTTGGATCGACAAATTCTTAAGCCTTTGACGATCAGTGATTATCAATTTATCAGTCCGACAAAAAATCTGAGGAAAAAAAATCAAATATTCAGTATTGAAGTCTATAAATTTATATCGGATTACTAATTTTTGTACCTAGAAGTATTATTTTTACTATTGTTTGTTATTGCATCTCTGATTTTTGAATTCATGCGCTCATTTGTAAATTTATATCTCATACAGCAATAAAACGTACGAACGTGAAAAATAATTATTGGATAATGAATATATCACGCAGATTAACCAATTATAAGATTTTGCGTACAGAGGCCATTCAAATGCTAGTACGTATCTTTTATAGTATCGTTCGGGGTGCTACACAGAGTCACAATGACGAATAACCCAATCAGATGCCCAGATTTGTACAGAACACTTCACACCATGCACTACGTTCCTGGTATGGTATAATAGCATACTGGCATATCGAACGATATTATGAAAGTTATAAATTACCTTCACATGTCATAATGTAAAAAAAAACCAAGTTGCATTACCATTGCTAGTCTTGTGAAAAAAATCGATTAAGACTAGGGATGTTTAGTTTGACTACTTTAGTTTTTACAGTACAATTCATATGTAGCCAGCTAGTTTGACTAGGTTCGTTACATATAAATTGTGCTGTAAAAACTAAAGTAGTCAGACTACTTAATATCCACTCACATGGCATTTCCCACACCATGCTTTTGTGCGACAATATCTAAATTTGCATTATACAGGTTTATAGTCTCAATTAATATTTCTAATTTAGTGCGACCGTACCAAGCCACTACTTATTGCCATTACGGCTATTACAACCATTACAACCATTACAACCATTACGACATTATGTCTATTACAACTATTACACCCTTTACGGCAAATCATTACAACTTTAAGATAAAAGGTTGCAACTTTACAACTTGGCTAAACCTATTACGGCATGCAACCTTAATCATAAATTGCCGAATAACACCAATATTGGGCAAATTGTCAGCTACACGTGCCGCAAAGCGGTACGTGATCATTTGCCAAATTACTGTATTGTTGCCCAATATTGTATACTTAATTGATTATCTTTCCAAAACTCTGCCAAAACTCACAATTTATTGGATTATGGTCAAATTTTAGGCAAATTCTGCAATTTTCCGTGATAAAATCCAATTTCTACAAAAATGGGTGAATTCTGCAAATTCTGTGGTATTCTGCATTTTGCAAAAAATCATCATCCCTGACTTCAATTTATGGGATCACATGATTGCTAGTAGCTCTTTCGCAAATCTTACGTTTTTGATACTCCTGCACTTACTTTTTTGATACCCCTAAATGTACCCCAAAAATTTTATTACTTTTTTGAGACACGGCGATTTTAAAAAAGTCACGTGACTAGCGTGATTAAAATCGACCAATGGAATTGCAGGTAAGATTAAAGATGCTTGACAGAATGTTTTTGCGATGACGAAATGGTTTCATCATGGTTTCGTCATGACGAAACCTTGATGATTGACGAAACCCCCAACGATTGACGAAATCTATGACGAATTGACGAAATCTATGCCGAATTGACGAAATCTATGACAAATTGACGAAACATATGACGAATTGACGAAACCTTGACAAACCTTTAACAATTGATAAACCTTAATAAATCAATTCAGGAACCCCTTTAGCATAATGATCTTGGATATACTAAACCTTAAATTGTTTCAAAGAATATTATTTCATTATAAGGTTTCATTGGCTTTTTTATTTTTTCTTCTTTCGCACGTCACATGTTTAAATTTATGTCAGGTTGATCCGAAATATGCACGCATTTGTTTTCGTTGATTCTGGATAAACCCGACATAGATTCCGAACTATAGATGCTGGTGAAACTAATGAAACTTGGTTAAACTTGGTGAAACTGGTGACTATCTAAAATCTGATTGGCTGGTGAATGAAATAGCCAATCAAATTTTAGATAGTCACCAGTTTCACCAGCATGATTTAGTTTCACCAGCATCTATATTCCAAACACGTGCGAAAGAGGAAAGAGAGACGAAAATATTTGAAAACCAATGTTTAAATCGACCTTGGTGCACTAATTAAAAATGATGGGAACGAAATGTTAATATAATGTGCACTGATCTATCATTGTAGTCTTCAACAACAACACCTTAACCCTAAACTTCTATCTTTACACGCTTTGTTTATTTACAAAATCTTTTGATTTGTTATTTGTAAATAAGTATCACGATGGATAACGAGAATGTAATGGATATCTTAATATGTATATATTGTTATCCAACCTATATTGATTCTCTATCGCTGCTATTAATTATGCATTATCGCCTGTTCTGTTAAAACAACGTTATTTTTAGCTCTTATCGTTATTGTCCGCGACTTTTCCTATGGAATTGCCTAAAAGGTTAATTAGGTTATATTCTTTTGTATATGACCCTTTTGCGGGTTATTAAAACACTTCTTAATTTTTATAAACATGTAATTAACTCTATTTTGTAAGAATATAACTTATCAGGTTTCGTCATAGCCTATGACGAAACCTGATGAGTTATATTCATACAAAATAGAGTTAATTACCGCGTTTATAAAAATTAAGAAGTGTTTTAATAACCTGCAAAAGGGTCATATACAAAAGAATATAACCTAATTAACCTTTTAGGCAATTCCATAGGAAAAGTCGCGGTCAATAACGATAAGAGCTAAAAATAACGTTGTTTTAACAGAACAGGCGATAATGCATAATTAATAGCAGCGATAGAGAATCAATATAGGTTGGATAACAATATATACATATTAAGATATCCATTACATTCTCGTTATCTATCGTGATACTTATTTACAAATAACAAATCAAAAGATTTCGTAAATAAACAAAGCGCGTATAGATAGAAGTTTAGGGTTAAGGTGTTGTTGTTGAAGACTACAACGATAGATCGGTGCATATTATATTAACATTTCGTTCCCATTATTTTTAATTAGTGCACCAAGGTCGATTTAAACATTGGTTTTCAAATATTTTCACCTCTCTTCCCTCTTTCGCACATGTTCGGAATATAGATGCTGGTGAAACTAAATCATGCTAGTGAAACTGATGACTATCTAAAATTTGATTGGCTATTTCATTCACCAGCAATCAGATTTTAGATAGTCACTAGTTTCACCAAGTTTAACCAAGTTTCATCAGTTTCACCAGCATCTATAGTTCGGAATCTATGTCGGGTTTATCCAGAATCAATGAAAACAAACTCGAGGTAGGACCGTCCATGTTACACAAACGATCCTATTGATAAAAAAATTTTTTTATACGTTTTACAATACTTTTTTCGGAAGCTTGGATACTTTAACTTCTTGGTTAAGGGGATAAAACGTATTAAATAAACTTGATGCTTTCGCTCTGACCTACAACATATTTGCTGAATCCATCTGAATTCACCAACTTTTATATTACACCTTACCTGTCGAAGTTATAAGGTAATTAACAATCAATACGTCGACAAAATCTTATTGTTAAGCAAAAAAAAAGGTAAAAAAAAACTCAAAATAACGATTAAAAACGATAGTATAGAGACAAAATTAGGTTATATATGTTTTTTATTATACGTGTTGCATAGAAATCTTTTAGAAAATTTAAGTATACGAATAATATTAATTAACTATACCATTTATTATCATTATAGGAATTTTTAAGATACGATGAGAGGTTATATATACGATGTGTATTAATATCGCAAAGTCTATTAGTAGAATAATAGTTTTGTAATATAATTTGGGTATACATAGTATAAAATATTAGAAATTTTGAGTAACAGGTAAGCGTAAAATTAGATGTAGAATTAGACATAGAATTAGATATAGAATTAGACGAAAATTAAACATATATAGATTATTGAGGTTTTTGTAAATAATAAAATAAATACTATTAAAATATTAATAATTTTGATTTAAATTAATAAATACATGCTTGCTTATCTAATAGTAACATTTAGTGGCATTTATTTTGGACTTTAACTATAAATTTTAATTAAATCCGCTTCTTTTCATTCTATAAAAATTTACAATTTTATTGGCTAATCAACACATGATGTTTATTACATGATAAAAATTTACAATTTTTATTGGCTAAACCAATATGCATGATCAGGATCATCAATTCCTTATTTGGGACAGTCCTACCTTGAGGTAGGACTGTCCCGGGTGCCCCGATCTATAGATCATTACACAATTAATTAGATTTTTTTTTATACGTTTTACAATACTTTTTTCGGAAGCTCAGGTAGATTATCACTTCTGTGAACCCACAAAGCGTACAGTGATCGGAAGTAAATCACCGGAAATTTCCAGATCTACCAGGAATTTCATATACGTATGATAATCTTTTTTTTAACGTACATACGTCTTTTTTCACTTGTGTTTTTTTTTTAACACACAATTTTAATTGTTTTTGATGATAAAAAAACCCTCCCGCCAAGAATTAAGCCTAGAACAACGAAGCCGTATTGCCGGCGCTTACCTGTGTGGTGTTAAACCACTTGACATTGCAAAAGTTTTTGATCTCCCGAAATCAACGGTGTATGACACTGTTAAGCGATATGAAGAGACAGGCTCAGAGCATCCGAACAAACGCCCTGGTCGCCCCGAAGCTCTCTCTGCGCGTGACAAACGCTCTTTAGTTCGTATTACAAAAAAAAAT
>QKWP01000095.1:247457-306110 GCA_003550325.1 Gigaspora rosea | reverse complement strand
ATGTTAGGGTTAGTGCCTAGAATTTGGAAGGTTAGAAGGTTATATAGTAAAATTGTTTAGGGAAAAATTTTTGTTAGTGCACGAAATGCAAAATTTTGAGAAATAAGCGATTTTTGACAAATGATTGTTTTGAAATTTCCCGATCTTCTCGATCTGCAATTTCCGGACCAAAATGTCATGTGATCTTCAGCATCAGCCGTCACAATAAATACATGCTTACTTATTTAACAGTAACATTTAGCGGCATTTATTTTGGACTTTAACTATAAATTTTAATTAAATTTCGTTTTTTTTTCATTTTATAAAAGTTTACAATTTTATTGGTTAATCAACACGTGATATTTATCATATGATTAATATTTACAATTTTATTGGCTAAATCTAATATGCATGATCGGGATCATCATCTCCTAATTTGGGACGGTCCTACCTGTAAAAACAAACGCGTGCATATTCCGGATCAACCTGACATAAATTTGAACACGTGACGTGCGAAAGAAGAAAAAAGAAAAAAGCCAATGAAACCTTATAATGAAATAACATTCTTTGAAACAATTTAAGGTTTAGTGTATCCAAGATCATTATGCTAAAGGGGTTCCTGAATCGATTTATCAAGGTTTATCAATTGTTAAAGGTTTGTCAAGGTTTCGTCAATTCGTCATATGTTTCGTCAATTCGTCATAGATTTCGTCAATTCGTCATAGATTTCGTCAATTCGTCATAGATTTCGTCAATCGTCGGGGGTTTCGTCAATCGTCAAGGTTTCGTCATGACGAAACCATGACGAAACCATTTCGTCATCGCAAAAACATTTCGTCAAGCATCTTTAAACTCACTGCATTTGCGCGTTGCATTTCTTGTTACATTATGTACCCTGACTATGTATGAATTAATTATTCGATTGAACACCCTAGTGTAACGTCGATCCCGGAAATCATCGGAAACGAAAACGGTACTACGTCAATTTTATCAGATTATCGATTTTGACAGGATCTACTCAAGTTTTACGGAAAATTTTGTAGGTTACTAGACTTTTGTAGATTTAATCAGCCTAGATTGAATAAATACCCCAGACATTGGGATAATACATATAATATTGTTATTTTTATTTAAATCTGAATCTGAATATGCTTTTTGAGATGGCTTATATATATATATATATATGTATATCGATCTGGCTCAACAAAATTTATCGCTAATTTTACGTACGATTAAATATTCTTTATGTTCTTGCCTTTTTCATATTCTAATTTTAGTAAGGACACGCAAAGTTAATTTTTCGTTTTGCATAACCCGCCGACCCAATTTTTCAAAAAAAATTTTTTTTTTTAAATTCCAATTGTGCCAATTATTCCATTCTTGCCATATAGATCCGAAAAATAAAATCCAAAATTTTCTGATTCCATGTTATGCAAACCGAAAATTAATTTTGCGTGGCCTTATATGTAAAAGTTTTGTTAATTTACAAAGTTCATAGGATAAAATTTTAGATGAAACAAATCGGGTGACTGTTAAAAAATCTCTACGTAACCTTCGTAAAACACATCATTCTTATTAGGGTACATTATATGTCACATCCCTCGACGAACTGAATTTTAAGATCATAGTCTGATCTGACTATTTTAGGATTGTCCAAAACCGGACTAGATAACTTGTTCGGAAAATTTATCACTAATGATCTGTGATTTGCATAGATTTTTTTTTATCAACAAATGTTCTCAAAAATTACCCAGTTCTTTCGTAGGACCATTTTCCCAACTCGCTTCATTACTTATCGAGTTCAATGCCATCAGTCACCGAAACCTGTTTTGTTTTATTTACCATTTTCAAGAACTCTAAAGTCACGGAATGATTTACATGAACTTTCGAGAAACCAATTATTACGAAGAACTGGTGCAGTATTTCTAGGTTTGATTCTTACCTTGGATGATATATTTCATTATCACAATTTATGTTTTCTGATTGTCATTGCAACCATTAGAGCCTAAGAAACAAAGAAAAGTCACAGAAGTAGAAAGTAAGAAATATGATAAAAACTTGTTTTTATACTTAGCTATATTATTCTTACGAATTTTTCTTTTACAGCCACAGGAGAAAATAAAAGGAGATGGACAGTTAATAGTGCCATTCTGGATGCAGTGCGTAAACATGTATATTTTGTTGATCTAGAGAAGACGAATGTTCCGCTTCTTAATATGATATCGAGAGGAGATTTTGTGACTTTATATGGCGCAAGAGCTTCTGGAAAATCTACACGAGTGTTTCAAATTATGGAAAAGTTGAAAAACCTTGGCATTGTCTGCATTTAGTAAGTTGCATTCAATAGGTTCTAACTCTCTAATGATGTGTATTACAGTATAGTATTACTTTTTTTCTTTTCTGTACAGCGTAACTTTTGAGCAATGTAACATGGCAACTATAGACACATTCTGGTCGACGTTTGGTGCTGCACTTCACATTACTGCTCCTAAACATTTTGGAAAGGATGATGTCAAATCTGCTACTGATTTCATGACGAAGCTTGCGAAAGAACATTGGAATGATAATCATGTTGTTCTCTTCATTGATGAGTTCGATACATTGTTTGAAGCACATGATGAGATTAGATCCTCATTTCCTAGAACGATTCGTGCCATTAAAACCGCAAAGAATTATTATGCTCTCTTGTCTTCGGTAGCCATTGGCCCTTTTAGTATTTTACACCTGAGTTCAGAAAGAATGACTTCGTCTCCATTCAATGTTAAGGAATCATTTAGAAACCCAAATTTCACGCTAGAACAAGTGCAGACCGTATTTATGGAGTTTGAGAATGAATTCAACTTGACCATTGATTCAGAAATAATTGAGGATATCTATAATAGGACAAATGGGTATGTGAAACTGTTTATAAATTGTATGTAATCAAAATCTGAAACTTATCTCAAAATTCGGTTGTTTGACAGACATGCTGCACTTGTCTGCCTATGTGGGAAAAATATCAATTCACATTTAATGTCAAAGCTTGATGAAAACAGAAGGCTCAGATTCTCAACCTGGTTAAACTTTGTTATCAGTTCTATGGGAGAGAGGATATTTGATTATAGCACCTTCAGGAGGATGCTTACTTCACTCAGAAAGGAAGAATTCAGGCCTGCTATAGAACTTCTTCGATTTGCTTTCCTAGGATTTTTCGATTTTGAGCCAATTCATAGCCTCAAAGAAAGAAAACTAGCTGAATTCTTGACAGCTGAAGGAGTACTAATAAGGGATGAGGTTGATCCATATAATTTTAGAATGTCATCTATTTTTGTAGATGATTTGATTCGGAGAGAAGTTATTCCTGTATTATACAAGTCCGCCCCGACATGTGCAGTCCCCCGAAAAGGCAACTCCCTGGATACTCTCAAGATTTTGCAGATGGCCATTCAGTTCTTTGATAAAACAATTATTTTTAATGGATTCACTAGGTCATTTAAAATTGCACATACGTTGTACGTGGATGGTGAAAAAAAGAGACAAGTGCCCCGCGAAAGTATTTATGACTCAGAACTGAACAGGGTCCTAATTAACTGGCTCTCTTTCAATAATGGCATCCAGGTCTCTGGACAGTGGCATCTGATAGAAAGTCATACTAATGAAAAAGATGAACATACATATAGTGATATAGTAATTACTACGAAGCGTCAAAGAATTGTTCTCGAAATTTTAGCTACGGCATCAGAAAGTGACCTAAATAATCACTTTGAAAAGGTACTTGCGTATGCAGACAAACTATTTGCAGACGATATTTGGATAGTACATTTTACTTGTGAGGATCGTTATTCTGCAACCCATGAGAAACTTAAGTGGCCATCTGATAATAGGATTAATGTTATACACTGCTATCACAACGAGATGCTTAAAGATGTACTAATGAATATCCGATATGTAGATAGCTCTGGCGTCATTAAATATATTACAAATCAGCGTGTAGAATTGTTATCGTAATTAGCTATATATGATATAAAAGTCCTGCTGAAAATATCTAATTTTTAAAGCTTATTAGTTTTAGTAATGCTTGGATTGATTATAAAAATGTAAATGTAAAAACAAAAAATATCTTTATGTATTGCGATCAACATGAATTAAAGTTATTATTGTGAGTTTCGATAAAATATGTTATAATGCAGTTCATAAAATAGTACACACCGATACGTAAAGACAAACTTTGGCCACTTTTTTGGTAAATGTCGCGGTTGAAGGTAGAAATTAGGGATCTCGATTTAACAATATAAACCCTATCAAAATTCACTTATGCTCTTTTATTATAAAATTACCTAAACATTAACTAACCTAACCTAATTATTAAAAAAGTTAAAAAAATTGCACCTCAATAATTTTTAAAAATTTCATATTAAAAAAAAAAAATCTAAAATTTCTAAATTCAGCCGCGACAATAAATACAATACAAATAATTATATTTACAAACTTTTCCCATCTGCACGGATTATAAATAGTTTCTATTTTAAAAACTTCCCCGAGATTAAATAATTTAAGATGAGATTACTTCCTATTCCGCCTCATATTGCGTGAATTTATGAAATACCTCAACGTTTTAAAAATTTTGACTACCATATTAATATAGATTTTGACTGAGATATGTAATCACATTTTCCGACTTATGATGCGTCAATTTAATAAATTTCTGTCTAATGAGGTGCGTCGGGAAAGGTGAAAATGGGATAGACATGTTTGTTATTAATAAAGATAACATTAGGAATAGGGATGGGTTCGGTCAGCTCTAGTGTTGGCGGTAGAATTAATTTGGTAAATTAATACGGTTACGGCATGTGCCGTATTATTTGCCCGTAATGCCGCAATAAATTAATAACCAGTTGAGCAAGATAACAGTTACATCCGTAACTGTTTAACTCTGTGATATGCAACGTTCCTGGTTTTAGCGCGACTGCGTCGCGCAGCTACCCTAATAGCGAGCAAGAATTATAAAGGCACATTGTCGGATTTATTACAAAATTTATTATCTTTATAAAAATTAGTATAGTACAGTATCGGAAAGATTGTGTGATTAAGCGTGATTCGTCTGCATTTGAGAACACTAAATTAATGAAGCATGAACCTTAATTAGGGATAATACATGAATACATGATGAACAAATGTTAATAACTTAACCGCTTTTATTAATACATCGATTGATAAATACATTAGTTATATTCACAATGGGAAATGAATTTAAATGGTATGAACTTGTGAAGTTTATCATAATATATCGATTCATGATGTTTCCATGATCTAAACCTTCCACCTTTGACAATAAATGATTATCACTTCATCCGGCTAATAAAAAAGTCCAAGAAAAAAAAAATCAAAAACATGCCAAAGTCCAGAAAATAGTCTAAGTCTGGTCAGTCCAAAATATAGATTTTTTTGCGCACTTGTAATCCGATAGGTTCGGTATGAGCTCGATAGAATTTTAAATCTTTTTGTTTATCATTATTGCGTAAAGGAAAACAAATACACTAATGCAAATCTTGAATCACGTGTGATATATAAATTTACAATAAAAGATCACGTGTAAATTAAAACTGTGTATTGTATATCAGATATACCAGGAACGGAGTTTGTACAACGTACAACGTAGTGTATGGTTTACAGGCATTTCAAATGTGTCTGTACAATTCTCAGCATTTGATTGGTTCGCGCGTGACCCTGTTCGTCACATATCGTTATGCATTGCCTATTTTTCGCATGCCATTTTTCACACCTTATATATGTGCGATAACGTGACCATTGCACCTGTGTATGAACATGTGCGACTACCTCAATATTTAATGTGACCAGTACTACGTACCCTTCATGTGTAAGTACAATGAACGAAAATAAAACCTGGAACCGTATTAATTTACAGATGTTGTAATAAATGATAGTAAAAGCTTGATTTTTTGGCATAAATACTGGTGCCCGATGTGAATTTTCATATATGTTAGTTAGATTTTTTAGATTTTCTGTTTTTTTTTCGTAGGATTTTTTATTGGGTTGATGAAATGATAATCACTGAACGTCAAAGATTTGAACGAAAATTTTTTTGCATGATTTATGCTAGCCGCTATTTCCCGCCTGCATAATGCAGGTCGACTATCAATATAACACTTGATATTGATTTTAGTAGCTATAATATCGATACGAAATAAATAAGAATATAAAAATGGAAGGGTTGGGTCACGAATTGAGGTCTGCCGGATTTGAACCGGTACTTGTTGATATAGAATCGCACTCGTGCTTCTCAAGATTCTCATCGCATCCCTTATGGAGTTAGAATTACTATATATGGAAGGTCATTTACAAATCATACATCTTTGAGAATATTAATTATTTTGTTCTAACCGAATATATACGTATATCTCGTGCCGAATTTTTAGTGGTAAAGTCAGTTTGCGCTATGCTAAATTCAAGTAATTCAATAGCATTTATAAACTGGTTTTTATATAATCCGTGGCATAAGTCTGCATTTATACGTATATGTATAATTAGAAATTGCGTATGGAATTTTCTCTAATTTGAGCATGGAGTTTATATGTAGCAGGCTATATCTCGATTTTTCCTAATTTGATTATTAAAAATTTACCTGTTTTATGTACTGTATGGATATCTAATTTGAGCATTTCTTGATTTTTTCTTTCGTAATGAGCCACTTACCAATTTTGTTGGTCCACAATTTTCTAATCAAATTTGTCACTTTTACTTGTACGATTCGTGTGTAAATAATATTAACCTGAACGGAGTATAAAGTACGCAGAGTATGGTTTACGGGCGGTGTGTACAATTCTGAGCATCTGATTGGATAAAAAAGCAAACAATGTTAACAAAAAAAATTAACAATATAACTTTTTTAGTATTATGTATTCGCATACCAATACGTGAATGTGCGATTCTTGGTATCGGTATCTGACCGGATGATTTCGACTTTCTATATTTGTGCATCGTATGATCAGTTGCGGCTATAGCCGATCGGTCACGATACTTTACTGAATTAGTTCTTGATTCGGGAGAGCAATACACGTGCATGCCCGGATTATCTTCAGGAACAAAGCATATGGTTATCTAATTAGTGAAATGGTGGCCTGTGGACTATGTAAATCAAAACTATATGTAGTACCATATAAAAATTAAATATTAATTTTTTTTTCGAATTTAGTGATCAGAATAATGATCAAGATAGTGGTCGGAATGCTTTATCACTTTTTATATGTATTTTAATAGTAAATAATGACTTGCATGTTTCTAGATGTCTAGAACGAAACGCTATACCTTTTTCGATTATTTTAGCGTAAATCGATTTTTAAACACATTTATAACAAAGTTACGTTGAAATTTTTTTAATATTAATATTTAAATTTCAATTAACTCTTTACAAAAGTTCTGTTTTATATTGTAAACTATTCAAAGAGATATATTTTCGTTACAAATAAAAAATTTAATTCTAAAACATAATATTTTTTAACGTAACTTTGTTATAAATGTGTTTAAAAATCGATTTGCGCTAAAATAATCGAAAAAAGTAAAGCGATTCGTTCTAGACATCTAGAAACATGCAAGTCATTCTTTACTATTAAATTACATATAAAAAGTGATAAAGCATTCTGACCACTATCCTGATCATTATTCTGATCACTAAATTCGAAAAAAAAATTTAATATTTAATTTTTATATGGTACTACATATAGTTTTGATCTACATAGCTGACAGCCCACCCCAATGCTTCATCATGATATTGATACATTTACTGTTCAGCTGTTAAACCAGTTTTATACAAGATGTAAATAACCGAATAACCGCATCTACTTATTTATCATTATCATTATCTTATTTATGCTGTTACTATTGTAAATCGGGAGAGCGAAGAAGGTAGCAAAGTTTAGCTCCAATAGTTAACAAAATAAATTATAAATTTAATAAGATTATAGGGAAAGTTCGAAGAGCGGGTATTATAAAGGTAAAGAGTTAAGTTATTGTATATGGGGATGTTATAGAAAGGAGTATCGGGAATGTTAATAGAAAATAGGGATGATATAATTAACGATATGATTAATCGAGGGGGTGATATTAAGGGGTCGGGATGATTGATATTATTAAGTAACGGGATGAGTCTAATCAACGCAAAAATCAATGTAATACAATTCCTTAAACGAATAATAATGTGACTTAACCGATAGTCACTTCCGAATATAATTAATCGATACTAATTGTTGTACACAATTCAATACTTTGCTATACTTCTTAAACGTAGATTCTATACCAGTCTAGATCAAATAATTCTAATTCTATCAGGGAAAGGTCTCTTCGGCCTTAATGCTTACTTCCTTTATGTTAATTAAGATACCCAGCGTATCCTTTATACACTACTTTCAATAGCGTTATGAGAAATCGATTCTTTATAAGCGAAAGAAATTCTTTATTAATTTCTTCAAGATAAACGGGATACAATTCAAAGGGATTAGGGGTTCTAATAGTTAACTAATCGATAACTAATCGTTTTGAGAAGGCAAGAAGGCCTATATTTATACATTTATTTCTATAGAGAATAGTTTCGTTATTCTCTTTTATTCCCAAGACTTACAACGTATACGTTCCATTACTATCGTGCATACGTTTTACTATTATCATGTATACGTTCTATATGTTATCATGTATATGTTTTAATTTCTCTCAGCAAAATTGTCTCATAGCCTGTAACGTATACGTTATAATTTGCTGAGTAAATCCCTAATCCGGTAATAAGCCACATACTCTCCTCCCCACAAGCCCCACATATCTATAAAAATGGACATTTATATAAATTAAATGAATAAAAATAGAAAAAAATAATAATAATGAGCCGTGGTTTTGACTCGGGTCCCATTCAGATCCCAACAATGCGTATTTATGTGAAAAAAAAACGAAAGCAGCCTAAAATCGATTTAATAAAATATGGTAACTTATGATTAATGCAGTAATAATTATCGATACCGGGAACGGAGTACAAAGTACGTAGGTATGGTTTACAAGCGGTGTACCTTTTTTGCATCTGATTGGATAATCTATCCTCGTGATATCATCTTGTCAATTGACACAGAGTTATTCTAGACTATATTCTTTTTGTCTGGTAATTTATTTAAAAAATAAAAACTTGCTATTTATTATCGTGGCTTTTAACCTGTGATACGTACGTATTCTTGTTTTTACCCATTTGTTCATGTTTCTGCTTACATTGTTGATATTGTATAAATTTAATATTTTAAAAAAATTTATTCGTAACAGAGTGGGCTTTCCGGTTTGTTGACCTGATGTATTTTCTTTATTAAATCGTAAAATGATTATATTAATATATCAATAACTATAATAACTATGTCAATTGAGCTGATCTATACGTAAATAGTAATCATAATTTGCAATAGATGTTGCGATATATTTCTGTGTATTGTCGAATAGTGAAATACAGAAACATGTTAAATTTATTTATATATACATTTTTTTTTTTTTTTTTTAGATTTATATTTGTGAACTTTGTGAACATATCCGTTAGAAATATTTATTATATAAAGAACAATTAGTTTACTAATTACAAAAAGACACACTATGCTTAAATTTGTGAATGTCATATGTCAATTAATAAGTACTTGTTATTGGTCATGTTGTAGATGATAACTAATTATTCATTAGGATAATGTTTTTATGGCGTGGCCGAAGGTCACGTCATAATGCGGTATCTGCTGTGAAGAAATCAGCGATTATCAGCCACAATTTGACCAATAATACGCTTATACGACGTAAACACCGAACGATTTTTGTGTATCATATTCAGGCTCCTTTAATATAAATACACAAATTTTCATTCACCTCTTAAGGTGATGAAAATTTGTGTATTGTATTAGGAGGTGGCCGAATAACATACACAAAAATCATTCGGTGTTCACATAAGACATGTCAGATAATGTAAATTGACACTGAACATATGTATTTTACCTTAATTATAAGTCAAAATTAACCACCATAAACCGTTGATAAGCGTATCTGGGTAATTACAATGGGTAAATCATGTGTGCGTTTATTAGAATCTGATATGTGAAAATACATTTAAAAAATTCTCTTTATAATATCTAATATCAGATATACTACCGTAAAATCCGGACGCGTGTACTCCGGGTATTTTCATAACTCGATTTAGTACCTGGGGTACCTCTATATGGGGGTACACGGTATTAAATCAATATGTTTTACTATATCTACCTGGGATGATACATATAGTATGTATTATACTATATACCCGGGTATAAATCACCAACTGGCGCTTCAAACTGGCAAGGGGTACACCGCATGGGGGGGTACACGCGTCCGGATTTTACGGTAATTTCCCCGTTCCTGGTTTCGCGTGACAACGTCGCGCAGCTACTTATAGATATAAATATTTTCAGTGGCACAATTGATATGGTAATGTTTGTAGCGATCCTGTGAACGAAGTCACAAGGCGGGACATTATTGCCGGACTTTCCACATGACAACGAACCATGGGACTTGTTCATGACGAAATGGTATTTGAGTAACCTGACGATCTACATTGATTTCTTTGTCGACATTGTGTCCACCACTCCCCAAAAAAAAAAAAAAGAGGTTAAGGAAAAGGGGGCTACACAATATTACTGGACTTTCTGCAAAAAAAAAAAAGAAGGATGCTCGAAAAGATCTGCTCACGTGATGTCCTGCGGCTTGTTGCGACCTTATCCCATATGTTTTACGTCGGTTGCATAAAAGGACGGGACTTTAGGTACAAAGGTTGGTCATGACGGTTGTGTGCGAGGAAGGGGCACACGACGAGCAATAATAAATATAACTAATAGTTGTTATGATTTGTGTTTGATAAATGATATTCAGGGGTTGTAATTTATTTAGTACGTACGAAGTGCATAAATGTTTATCCAAAATATGTATTTAAGGAAGTTCAAAGACCTTAGCAAAGGAGAAGGGTAAGATATCTTGAAGTCCTTCATCAATGTCCTTTGTATGCTTTTAACATTTATTTGCCACAAGTTAACAACTATCGAAACTAAACTGTGTATGTATACTTGCTGCTCTCTCAACCTAAAAAAAATCGTCTATTTGCAAGTTTTCACGTACGTACGTATGTACATTCATTTTGAAAATCCAAAGTAAAAATCTAGAGAGTTTAGAGGATAATTCTAAAAAAGGATCTAGTATGGACTATAGCTATCTCAATGAAAATGAACTTGAAAAGGATGAAGCATTTATTCAAGTTGTAAAAACAGAGGGTATGGGTCATGATGGTATTGGGGCAAAGAAAGATTATTGTAAGGCGTACATTCATTATAAGAAATTTGCAGAGATGGGTGATACAGAAGGAATGAATAATGTTGGAAATTGTTGTTTGAAAGGAATTGGAGTCGAAAAGGATGAAAAAAAAGCATTTGAATATTATAAAAAATCTGCAGAGGTGGGTAATGCTAACGCAATGAATAATGTTGGATATTGTTATGATAGAGGAATCGGAGTCGAAAAGGATGGAAAAAAGTCATTTGAATATTATAAAAAATCTGCAGAGATGGGTAATATAGTAAGAATAAATAATGTTGGAAATTGTTATTTTGAAGGAATCGGAGTTGAAAAGGATGGAAAAAATGCATTCGAATATTATAAAAAATCTGCCGAGATGGGTAATGCAACTGGAACATATAATGTTGGAAATTGCTATTTAGAAGGAATCGGAGTTGAAAAGGATGAAAAGAAAGCATTCAAATATTATAAAAAATCAGCAGAGATGGGTGTCTTAGAAGGAATGAATAATGTTGGATATTACTATGAGAAAGGAATAGGAGTCGAAATGGATAAAAAGAAGGCATTCGAATATTATAAGAAATCTGCAGAGATGAATAATGCAGAAGGAATGAATAGTGTTGCAAATTGCTATATGGAAGGAATCGGAGTTGAACCGGATGAAAAAAAGGCATTCGAATATTATAAAAAATCTGCAGAGATAGGTAATATAGATGGAATAATTAAAATTGTATGTTGCTATATTGAAGGAATCGGAGTCGAAAAAGATGAAAAGAAAGTAATCGAATATTGTAAAAAACTTGAAGAGATGGAGGGAAAGAAAGCATTCGAATCAGCAGAGATGGATGATGCAGAAATAATGAATAGTATTTTCGAATATTGTAAAAATCTAGGGATGGGTGATGTAGAAATAATTAATAGTTTTGCGCATCGCTATAGTAAAGGAATCGGGGTTGAAAAGGATGAAAAGAAGGCATTCGAATATTATAAAAAATCTGCAGAGATGGATAATGCAGAAGGAATAAATAATGTTGGATATTGCTATTTCAAAGGAATCGGAGTCGAAGTGGATGATAAGAAAGCATTTGAATATTATAAAAAATCGGCAGAGATGAGTCTTGCAAAAGGAGTATTTAACGTTGGATTTTGTTATAGTAAAGGAATCGGGATCGAAAAGGATGAAAAGAAGGCATTTGAATATTATAAAAAATCTGCAGAGATGGACAATACAGAAGGAATGAATAATGTTGGATATTACTATGAAAAAGGGATCGAAGTCGAAATGGATGAAAAAAAAGCGTTCGAATATTATAAAAAATCTGCAGATATGGGTAATGCAGAAGGAATAAATAATGTCGGAGATTGTTATTTGAAAGGAATCGGGGTTGAAAAGGATGAAAATAAGGCATTCGAATATTTTAAAAAATGTGCAGAAATGGGCTATACAGAAGGAATGTTACAAGTTGGTTATTGTTATCGTAATGGTATTGGAACTCTAGTAGATATGGAAAAAGCTAATCATTGGTTTCGAATGGAAAAGAGTAAATTTCACGAAATCATCAGATCAAAATATGAATGTCTTGATATTGACATTGATATAAAAACTTTATTGGACAATGATAAATATCACTTAGTTTGGATTCCTTACGAGTTTGAAGATATTAGAGCAATCGGAAGAGGTGGATTTGCGACTGTTCATAGCGCGATATGGAAAAAACTTTCAAAATGTGATTACAATGATCTCATAATTAAGTCCACTGATACCGTTGCACTTAAAGAATTTCATGAAAACAGTTATTTAAACGAGGTATTTTACTTATATAATTCGATAAATTTATTTTTTTTATTGTATACTTTTTTGTTTTTTTTTGACTAAAAAAAAAATAATAATAATATTTTAAAAGCTAAAACTATATTGTGATATTGGAGTTGAAAATCCTTCGTTTATAAAATGTTATGGTATATCAAGAAATGAAAATGGAAATTATATTCTCGTATTGCAGTATGCAACGATGGGTTCTTTACGTCAGAATCTTCTATCTATATCAAGAATGAAATGGAAAGATAAGTTAAATCTGTTATTTAGCATAACTTCTGACCTCAAGGCAATTCATTCTCAAAAAATTATTCATCGAGATCTGCACAGTGATAATATATTACAAGATAATTTATATAGTGCTTACATCGCGGACTTGGGTCTTTCTATTCCGTATCTGAAACAAAAGGATTATGAAGTTTATGGGGTTTTACCTTACATCGATCCGGAGGTTTTATTAGGAAAACCGTATACTACAGCGTCTGATATTTATTCATTCGGGATAATCATGTGGGAAATTTTGTATGGAAGAACAGTATCATGTAACAGCAAATTGGATGATAAAGATATTCAATTACAAATATGTTATAATGACTTACGACCTCCAGTTAACAAAGAAGCTCCACAATGTTATGTTGATTTGATGAAATTGTGTTGGTATAAAGAATCAGGGAATCGACCAACAGCTGAGGAACTCTGCAAAACTTTTAGAAAATGGCAAAGTGATGAACAGATTCTTACAGAGTTACACAAATCTAAACTAAAATTACCCGAATATACCGAAAATTCATGTAAAGATGTTTCTAATTGTGGAAGCAAATTAATTTCTTGCAATAGCAAGGATTTAATCATTTCTTTTACCGATTTCAATGGTTAAGATATAAAATTATACATTTTTACATGATTTAACTTATACAATAGCATAAGTTTTACATTTATAGGATTTATTTATTTATTTTTTCAAAGTAATCATTTAACATCGAAAATTTTGTAATAAAATATATTTCGTTTCAATTAATTTATATGAGGTTTTGGAGAATTTTTTTGCTTGAATATTTTTTTATAATAAATTAGTGGATCTATGTTAATATTGAATGATACAAATGCGCCTTTGAATATAGCTTTAAACAAATAACACCTCTTTATTATCAAAATTAGGTTCCCCGGAGAATCGATATATAGAAATATAGGAGTTGTTCATTAGATAGTAGAAAAGCATTATAGGCTCTTGATACTATAATAAACCTAACAATTTTCTATAGCGAATTGGTTTAATTTTTAAGTTAATTAAATCAACATTAAATATTATGTAACGAACTAAGTAAATTACTAGATCTTATTTTTATAAACTTTAATGAGCTTGAAGTTTTCTTATTTTATGAAGACGATATGAAGAATTTAAAGAACTTTATTTTTTTTTATATATATATATGCAAAATATATGCAAAATATAATATTAACTAAGGATTTTTAGTGGACTTGAATTACGATAAACTTGTTGATTACGTTAAAAATTGACCTGGATTATTCTAAATCGGTGAAATTAAAAGAATGATTTAGATCGATTTATAATCAATAAAATTCATGAATAACGAACAAATACCTAGCAGCAGATTACATTTCTACTAACACTTTTAGATATTTCCTATATCTCTACAATTTCTGGTAGTTTATAAAAAATTCAAATCTCGATTTACACTCACCCGTGAAAAATTATATAAATATATGAGTCTAATTAGATGCACATAAAAATTTTTATATTATTTGTTATCTGGAGCGTTGTGATGGAAAGTATTATGGAACGGGTTCTGTGTTAACTATGCTCATTTGGATTTAATTACATCTGCTTTTTCTGTATCATAATTTTGTTTTATTATATTATTCAGAATTTACAAGTCTTTAATCTAATTATTTTTAACCAAATAAAATTTTCTGTTGATCTAAATAGTTATAATTATTATAATTTTTAGTAACTCTTATTATTATGCATAGTACATAGCGTATCTGATAAGCAAATGCATACAGTTTACGATTAAGGGCAATAGCATAATATGTCGCTGAAAAGAATTATTAATCAAATTTCTAACATTTATTCTCAAGATTTTTCCATAAAATCAAAAAAGAAAATAAGTAATAAAGTAATATCCAGAGCACTAGTCCAATATCAGGAATGATGATTAGCAGGATAAAGAATTATGATTTAATGCTGCAACCAATAATTATTCAACTGCGTCAAATTTTTCTATAGGTTATTTTGTACAGTAGGTCACATACGTATATACGTATGTCCCTTGATGGCTTATGCCATAACAAATTAAAATTCATGTATAATTCGCAATACTGTAGTTTTGCATCTAGAAAAACACAAAATAATGCAAAAGAAATAAAGCAACTATAAAAAGTAATACAGTGATACTTTTAGTACGCAGCCATTTTAACATACTGTATTACAATATATTATTTTTAGACCAAGAAACCAGGTCGAAATATTACAAAAATATAATATAATTTGAGAAAATTGAGATTTTTTATTTATTTGGTTTATAGAGATAATTATAATTTTTTTAACTAGTCGCAATATATTTGTTCTAATAAAGAACAAAATTGTGGTCTATTAATGATAATAGTAATAGTTATAATAGTATTGTATTTTTATATAATTATAATAGTCTATATATCTAGAAAAGAACCTTTTTATTTTGCTTTTATATATATCACAATATTATTCTTATATTCATAGTAATACCAATAATATGAACTAATTTTTATATTAATTAGTTTTATATAAAAATTAAGCCAAATAAAGCAAGTTTTATCCTCTATAGATAAAAGAGATAAAAAGTTAGATTAATAAAAGCTAATTATAAAAAAAACATTTAAAAAGTTTAGATAAAAAAAATTTTGACAAATTAAATAAAATAATAAAATTAAATTTTTAGAAATCAAGTTAGCTTTAATATTAATACAGTTGAACATCCCCAATCCAGTATGCATGTGGACAAGTTTTGTATCAGTATTGAGAGGTTATCGGATTTGAAATCATTATAAACTACAGTATTAGATTCATATAGCAGAAACGGACTTGGTTGATTAAATTTTTATCAGGATCGATTTTGGGAGATTCAACTGTAATAGATTAATATCATTAGAGCAGAATTCTGAATAATATATAAAATGTTATACTGAAAAACTGATAATATGGGCTTTTGTTTTAAAAAAAGAAATATTTGAAAACTAGATATTAGATAAAAATGATATATTTGAAAACAGATAATTACTAAATAGAGTATATTTAAAATTATATTAATAAAATAAGTATTTTAAATTTTATATTTGAAATATGATTGCAAAAAATAGTGATACAAATTAATCAAAATTCTCTAGTTGATTAGTTAGTAGATCATCTTACCCTTAGTCAATTATTCAATTAATTGATTAGTCAATTAATTGATTAATTGGCCAATTGATTAGTCAATTAATTGATTAGTAAACTAATCTATTATTCTAATACTACTATAAAAACCATGTAGTCAATATACTAAATATTTGAGCATTAAAACTAGTGTTCCTAAATAAGCCAGCTTGCTGCAGCTTATTTATCACATCTGCAAGCTTGCTGCAGCTTATTAAGTCCATGTAATCATCTTGTATAACTATATAAGTTGGCTTAAATTTAGTTTTTTTTTAAAAATTTAAATTAAAAAATTAATTAAAAAATATATAATTATTGTTAGGGATAATACTGAAACTTTTGATTTATTTAGATATAAAATTTTTAAAATTTTTTGGTATACTATTTTTTGGTTTGTTTTATAAGCTTAGGGTAAGGTTTGGGTAGATTTGATATTTAAAGTGTATATATAGATTTTAGTAGGGCTTATAATTTCAAATTGTGATCCCAAGTTTAGCATCATCTGGTTTCAGCATCATCTCCAACAAATATTAAAATATATAGCAATAAAAATTTTAAAAAATGTATACTGTTGTCCTTCTTTATAGTCACGCAGTCTGTATAGGACCCTGGACATCTCTCATATAGGTCATAACTGGATTTTGGCCAATTTTGACCCAATTTGCTAAAAATGACAAAATATATTTGTTTAAATAACTTTTGATCTAGTGATCAGAATTGAATGAACTTTTTTTTGTTAGATGCGCCTCACTGAGAACTTCATTTTTAAAAAAAAGTTTGTTTAAATTGGCCACTGGATGCCAAGATATTTGTCAAAAACTAATGATTCTCTTGCAATTCTGTATTAATCTTAAAACACTAACCCTAACTCTACCTCTAATTATTATTTATATTTGTTACTATAGGATGCATAGTGGGTGCACTATAGTGCAGGGTGTATTACTTACTAAAATCCTTTAAATTAAATGAATTAATTTTTAGTATTTATTTTTTTCGATTTCAAAGTGCCTGTTTTGGAGCATATACTTTATTCAGTTTATGCATCTGGATTCTACATGGATGAGAGTACAACTAGCCATATATACACTTTTGGTGTCTAATTTAAGTGGTTCACCTAAAAGTTCCACATTAGATGCCATACCTGCAACCCAACTACGGGAATTGCCTATTTAAACCCTCTGATATTTAGTTTCCCATCTAGACTTTCAACCAATTTACTGGATGTCTGCATTACCTATGCAGTCAGTCCAGCCACCAGGTCTCTTTTCGTAAGATCCCTTAGAACTCCTTCATATACCCAAAGGTACAATCTGACTTATTCTCAACAGGAAACTTGGTAGAGCAGTACCTGTCCTACCAGATATTCACCTAATCTTCTGTAACTTATGCATTCACTGAGGCGAACAACTTGTAGTCAGAAGATACCCAACTGCTACCATTACCTACTTCTGCCCTTATAAGGTTCGCTCCAACCCTGGTACCCACTATCACTTTTCTACCAGTCTTTCACCATTTTCCCAGACTTCCAATTTAGTTTGCCCGAAAGGGTTGATCTATCTGGCATTAGGTACTATTATAGTTTTTCTCCCCTAGTACCTACTTCCATAACATAGGTTCTTTTCCTCCAGTACCTGATCTGGCAGCCAGGTTGGTAGACCTTGTCTCTGAGGTCAACATCTGGTTCTTCAACTCTAGTCCAATATTCCGGTTTTGGTAGTACCATCAAAGATCTTTGCTACCTCCTTACTCGAGTCTTGCCAAATGGGTTTATGTTTCCCCAGTTCCTTGGATTTGTCTGTGTTACAAGACACAACTTTGCCTGAAAGCTCCCATTTGAAATAGTAACTAAGGACTACAGGTAATGTACCCAACCGATTGACAGGAAACAGTTACCAGAACACAGGTCTATTTTTTAAAGCATTGTCAGTAGGATTTGAACTCTAGACATGCCACTTGGAGTAACAACTTACCAACCTTTCTAAGTTGCCACACCCAATTTTTAGTATTTATAATTTAAGCAATTTATTGAGTTTAAACTAAAATTTAAATTTCATAGCTACAAAATATTAGCTAACTAATTAAAATTAATTGACTATTTATGAAAGAAAGAGAATTTGTATTAATAAAATCTATAATAAATCTATATCATATATATATATAATATAGAAATCAGCATTTCTAACTAGATAAAGTTAATTTATATTAAGATAAAATATATCACTTCTACATATATAGCAAATATAATATATTACTATAATATTTTACTAAAATAATTACTTTTCAAGATTTAAAATATCTGTACTATTAATTATTATTGAATGCCTAATATTTGTCTTTTTTATCATATAATCTATTTATCTTTTTTAACTGAATATATGTTGCTACTATTGCTATCATTTTATTCTACTTTAACTATTCTATTAACAGCTTTTGTTGACTTTGGATTACAAAAAGACACCTATTGATAAATGAACTACTTGTTCTATCGAGTTTTTTATTATTGAAGTAGTTGCTTTTTATAGTATTAAAGAAGGCACTGCTTGCAGTATTGTACATGGAACAATATTGGACAATTTTGAACATTTTTTCAAATTAAATTATATAAAATCTTATTAAAATAATCTATTAATTTTTTCAAAAATAATCTAGCATTTAAAAAAATACATAATTATATAATTTTTAAATTAATTTATTAATTAGTTAATTTGAAACATAGGCTTGGATAATTTTGAACAATCTTAAACATTTGGTCAAATTCATAGTATAAACATATTTTATTAGTATATAAAATGTTATATAATTTACAAACACAGTAAAGATCATATATCTAATTTGTAATCATTTTGTTTAATAACAAAAATATATAGGCTTTCAAACTAAAGTATTTTTTGAACTACTAATAAGATGCATACAAAATTATATTTATTAGATTTCTTTTAACATTTTTTTTAAAGTAATAGAGCACTTTTTTATTTTTTATATAAGTAAAATAAAAACTTATTACTAAAACATAATTTATTTATAAAAATAAAAAAAGCTCTATTATCTTAAAAAACATTAAGAGAAATCTAAAAAAAATATTTTTACTTATATTTTTTAATAGTTCAATAGTTATTTTAGTTTAAATTTTATACTAATAATGACAATAAATATAATGAGTAATTATTTAATAGTCAAAAATATTGGGTTCTGGTTGCAAATTATACAGATTATCAGAAAAACTTGATTGTATTTGTTATGCTATTTTTAACCCTAATATCCTATATACAATACTGCTACTTAGAACTACTATATTTGATGCTATAGTATAAACTATAGCAGTACTATATATAGCCAAGCTGTATGCAATTATTAATTCACACATATTTGAATTCTTTATATAGCTTCAAAAAGGTAATTGGTATGAGACTTTATATAAATATCTGAATATTCACTACTTTGGATTACTAATTTCCAACTATTAATATACAATAAAACAGTACTAACATATTGGTAACATACTAAGCTATTAATTCTAAAGCATTTTGTTTTTGGTTAATAACTTTATGCTTTACTAGATCATTAAAGCTAGGATACAAAATTTTAAACAAAACTAGTATATAAAGCTTTGGTTCTAGATATTCATATTATTTTAGTACAGAATTCTTGAAGTTTTTTATATTAATACTCTTATCAAAAAACAGCCAAGCATGTCAAATAGGCATTTTCAAAAGCAAGCTATTTTGTGTTTATAATTTTATTTGTCTTAAAAGCTCTATTAACTAATTCTAGCTATTTAACTAGAACTTGATTTTTTTTGTATAAGTCAGAAGTTAGTTCCTTCAAATTTATCTGAGATTCTTGTATTAATTTATAATATTTACTATTTTTTGAAGTAGTTGTTGCAATTGATAGCTCAAATTGTTGAGTTGATTCTTGTTTTCTAAACTGTAATTACTGTTGTAAGAACTTCTGTTTTTATTAATTGTTTTACTATTATTTATTGAATTCTTTCATATAATAAGCTTTAATTATATTTTTAAAAAGAAGACATGGAATAAAATATAATTAGTACCAAAAATATTATAAACTTTTAAGAACTTCATTTGCCAATCCAGCTACTAGGATACAATATTAAAGGTTTGGATATTTATAAATAAATGTATTTTTAAATATCTATTATATAGTATATAAGGTAAAGAGAGTATTGTGATGAATATTAGTATCATTGACTTTAGATTATTTTATAATAATATTCATATTTAATATGGTTCAGTGCGAAAAGGTTCATACCTCAAAAATGAATTTAATTTTTGTACTTAAATAGCTTAATAAATTATAATTAAATGTTTCTAATTTTTTTATATAAAATAAAGTAGGTTATAATTTATCTTTTTGTATAATTTTTATTATAATAATATAATTTTATTTTAACAATTCATTATATATAACTTTTTGAATTGAGTAAAAAAAAAAAAAGTTTTTTTTAGAAAAAAATCTATTTTAACCATTTCGCAAACAGTATGAAGTTTTATAAGTTTGTATTATGCAAGTGCATTAATGTGCATATAATAAACATACAATTAAAATTTGGTCAAAATTGGATTACTAGTTGTTAAAAAATTGGTCATTAAAGTCAAGCAATTATATTTTTTTACTATATAAAATATATAAAAATTACTATTAAATTTATATAGTAAATTTTACATTTGATTTTTTAAGAAAGTTAGCATAAATAAAACTTTTTATTTTATCAAAAAAGTTATTAAAAATTTTATATTTTTAAGAATCCGAATACTAGTCACTTTTAATAAATTAAAAATATTAAAAATTACTTTGTAGAAAAAAAAGTTTACTAATAACTATTTGAGGTACGAACCTTTTTGCACCAGACCATATAACTATTTAAAAGAAAAACGGATTAATAGAATGCCAAATAAATTTAAACAAAAACTTTCGATCATTTGCATATATATAATCTTGTGCATCAGATTTTTATTTTAGAGCCTGTATTACTTGAACATAAAGAATAAAAAATTTTTCTTTTAGTCATGTTGGTGTCATGTTATACTCATACTCATAACACTTGCAATTATCTAGTTGTTTACCTTTGTAGTTGCTTCTTTTTTTATTCCTGAAGACTAATAAGTAATATTGGTATTGGCTTTTATCTAAGTCATTTTGATCTAATAATGGTCTGGGCTTTGACTAGTTCTATCAGATTGCTATGATTTTATTAAGATTATACTTTTGTAATATTATTTTAATAAGGCTAAATCATGCTTTAAAATATGCTTTTTTAAATAGCACTTTTTATTATTTGCATTTTTATTTATTAAACTTATTTGCATTTCATATAGGCTGATTGGACTTATTTGAGTGATATTTGAGAGTGATCATCCATATTTGTACAACAAGATGTTCCAATCAGATCTATATATGTAGTAAGAAGATTTTGAAATACCAAACAATCATTCTTTCTAGAAAAAAAACATTTTTTTCTATCCTATTAAAAAACTCAAAAAACAGGTTGGCAATGAGTTGGTAATGAGTTTTTGCCAATGTGGTTATAGGTAGGTATTCAACCAATATCTACCCTTGCTCAATAGTTATTGTTTACAGTTATGTATATTTTATTTATATAATATAACGTAACTCACCTTTATATAAATTTTTTTTTAGCTTCATTTAAACTGTGTATTTTTGAAGGGTGTGGTAACATAGAGAAGCTGTCTGGTTGTCACCCCCCAAGCGACAGGTCTAGAGTTCAAATCCCACTGGAGACGAATTGAAAAAATAGGCCTGTATTACGGTAACATTTGTTTATCGATCGGTTGGGTATATTATCTGTAACCTTGGTACTACCATCTTGAATGAGAGCATTAGCGCAGTTGTGTAAGTTATGCAGACAAATCCAAGGGACCAAAACAATTGAAACCTGTTTGGCAAGTCCCATGCAAGGAGGTAAGGACGATTTTTCAACGGTACTACAGAAGACCAGAATTTCAACTAAATACTGAAGAACTAGACGGAAAAAGCCCTATAGCAAGAGGTGACACCAACTTGCTCGCTGAGTCATACCAAAAAAAAAGAAACTATGCTACAGAATTAGTTACCAAAAAAAGGGAGTCCATAAGGTGCATAAAGCCGGCTGACCAATCCTTCTGGACTAACTGGTTTGGTAGTTTGAGAGGGACGGTAAAGGTTGGAAGAAAGGTTGGATGTGAGTACTGGGGATCAGAATGAACCTGTAAGAGCAGACAGAACTAATCAGCCAATAAGAAGTAGAAGCATAGAGGCATGTACGTGTCAAGACCAAATGAAGCTCTGGGTATACCCATATGGGAGTCTTTGAACATTAAGAAGTACTGGGACCACCAATATAGGTATAGCTAGTACAAGTGCATATAGTGGTAACAGGGTCTCCCTAAGCCTCATGATGCTATTCAACTATATCTAGTACTGGAAGCATTTGCGAAACATGTCTAGTTATCTCATTACTATAGAGGGAAGTACAGTTGTTCACACATTACCGAATTTAAACGTTAAATCCTAGGCCCCAAAGTCGCAGGAACCCAGCTAGTTACAGTAGCATGCAGGCTTGAGATACTTACCCAATATAGTAGAGGCAGCTGCATGGCTAAGATACGAACTCCTAAGAAGTACGCTAGTAGGGATCTCAGGCATACCAATTTGGAAGCACCAAGTGCCTATCTGGCATACACCAAATTGAAAGTGATAATACTTGATAGTATGAGTAAAGTGGCAGACATGTGAATACCAATTGTTGGTTGGAGAGGGACGTACAAGCCAGGTCAGTCATATAAATGGGAATATGGAAGGCTTTGATGGGGTTTAGCCATGGATAAAAGGTTTATAGCCTGAAGTCCTAGTCTCAATACTTGTGTATAATATGTATGAATGTATGGTACTACTATATGTTAACTTACTGAAGTATTAATAAAGATTGGGGCAGAAGCTACATCCCTAATATTAAAAAAAAAAAAAACTGTGCACTTTTGAATAAACACTCTTAAACTTTTCTTTTTTTTTTTTAACAAAAAAGAACACCTTTCTCAAATAAACAAAAAAAAAACAAAAAAAAATGCCTGAATTACATTTAAAAAAGATTCAAGGTTCTGGCTCCACTCGCTATTCTCTTCAAGAGGTTTGCTAGCAAGATAATACACAAACCATTATTACTGATGATTATCCAAATATACATATAACTCGACTTACTAGAAATAAAAAACAACAATTTCTTTACAAAATTTTACAGCTTGGTTTTTATCTACAACAAGTAAAACGAACTCAACGAGGTGGTTATCTGGTTTCTAATTGGTATATAATTAGCATAAAGATTTATGGCATAAGTCTAATTGCTAAAACTCGGTATGATTTCCATGGAGAGGTTATATATACAATTACTTGGGGTTATAATAGGAAAAAACAGTCTGTCTCAAGCAATAAATTGGCTAGTAATGCTTCAGCTTTATTTTTGCAGGTTGTAATTAATTAATAAAATACAATGAATAAATTAATAAATTATTGTAGTATACTTATATAAATAATATATTTTATAAAATAGAAGTTAAAGGGTCATAGTAATTCACAATTTTCTGAGGTTATACTTTTTGAACTCAATCTAAAATGTTTAGAAAAGCGTCAAAATCCAGTCAAACATTTTAAAGCTCAATCACAAAAAAAACCATTTCACAAACTTCAATCTGAGTCACAAAAAAATAAATGTCTCAAAACCTTGGCTGGTGATATTTGTGATAGAATTGAGTCTGCAGTCCAATTACATAACTTTCACGATACTGTGTTGAAATCTATAGAATTAAATATAAATAATTTACCTGTTATTTTTTGAAATTCAGAATTTGAAAAATTTTAATCAAATCAATTGTTAGATTCAATTGTTTGCACTTGCAATAAGTTGTTGATTTCTTGTGACGCATATCATCAGCTTGCAGCAGCTATGCCCAATATGGTGCATGAATATAAAATTGAAAATTGTCAACATGAAATAACAAATATCATGGATAATAAAATTCCAATTCACATAGTTCAAGTTAATTTTGAAACTTCAAATAGAACTTATAGATTACTTAAAGATATTTTGTTTATTCTAATTCCTAAATTAGCATACAGAAAATCATCAGTTTTACAATTAGGAGACGTTATTCATATTAAATTAAGTGAAAATGGGCGGCAAGTTGGCAAATACCATAATCATGTAATGCTAACTGCATGTATATTAAATAAGCATGATATGGTTTTAAACCCATCCAATCAACATTGCATTTTTCTTTATAATAGTATGAAACAATATGAATCTCTTCAAATAGTTTTTAGTTTTTTAATTAGTGAATTACAACTTTAAATACAGAAAGAATTATTGACTCAAATAATAATTATTGGAAAATTAAATTTTGGTTTGGCTCTGATTGGAAATTCATGTCATTAATTCTTGGTACTAAAGGACCAACAGCAAATTATTTTTGTTTATATTGTGATTGCAAAAGCATGGACCGTTGGGATATGAATAAAGATTATGGAAATTTATGCAATACTCAGAAACCAAAAAATTTAAATCTTTACCTTTTTGAAAAAACAACCTTCTGTACCGGACGAATTACATATAATGCTTCATATTATAGATGTTTTATTTGAATGTCTTTTTTTTGAATTATCAATTAAATTGACATTTAATAAAAAACAAAAAATAATAAAATAACAATTCGACAACAAATAGAATTAACCATTCATTCTCTGAGTATCAATATTTTTTAAGTTCATTGAACCTGAAACACCTAAAGAAAAATGGCATTGGACATTATTAATGGCCCAAATAAATTAACAATTTTAGAAAAATTTTCCATAGCTACATTTATTTTAGGTCAATATAGAAACGAAATACAAAACTCTGGTATAATTTTTTTTATATAATACAATGCATAAAATTGATTTAACGGATGAAGATATTGTTAATTTTGAATTTTTAGCATGGCAATGGGTTAAAAAATTTTGTCAACCAACAATCGAAAACAAAGAAGGAAAAATTCTACAAGAAGGACTCTATCAATATGATAATGTTACTCCCTATATGCATGTACTTGCATGTCGTATTCTGAAATTCATGAAATTTCTTAAAACAAAAAATTTATGTCTATGATAGTTTTTGTGTTCATGTGAAGAAAAAAAGAACCACAACCATATTCAATTATTTTATAAAGCAATTCTTCAATATCTGCAGCTTATGATATGTGTTCTTATAAAAATAGACAATTTATTATTATATAAATGAAACATCACTATCTTATTATAAAAAGATTATAAATCTTAAACAAAAATAATAATAAAGTCTAAACTACAACTACATTATGCTTATATATTTCGAATATAACCTTTAAAAACTCGTATGTCCAAGCATAAACCTCCCCGCTATATTCTTCCTTAGTTGTTCGCTCTTTCCAAAGAAGACAAACTCAGTTTCAATTATTTGTTGCATTTCAGAATCTTTTTTTCAGTCATTACTCTAACCTCACTTCCCATCTTTGATTTTTTTTTACTCTAAGCAGGATGTGCAAAAATATACCCAATTCTTTGGTACCTGTCTTGTCCTTTAAATGTAGATTTATACTTTCGTTGGGCCAACTGGTATTCAAACCCTGGTTCTTAGTGAAACACGTAATAAAAAAGATTTTCAGAACAGTGCACAGTGAATTGTTTGAAGCCTTGAGCTGATCGGTGAGTATGAAGATGAGATTTTACATTTGCAAGAAAGATTGAGTGGAATTGATACAGACACCAACTTGAAGGAAGTTCAAAGCAAGAACTGTGAGGCACAGTATGGTTGTGTGGGTGCTTTTTTGTTTCGTGAGATAGTAACAAACTTTTTGTCAAATAGGTTTTGGAGCACAAAAGACATAAAAAAGGTTTGGACAAAAACATTATATATGATCATTGGATTAGTATAACCATGCATATATCACATTGTAATATCATACCAAATGAGTCTGATTAGCCCATATGTATTATTTATTAAATTAATAATCAAATAAATTATACCTTTATTAAAGCATAGTATTTTTGATTTATTAAACTTAGTTATTACATACTTTTACATAAATTTTTTATTCTTGTTTAATCTTTTCTTTTAAATTTTTTTCTTTTTTTTTTATTAGAATAAAATAGCCGAAATTTTTTATATTAATCAACAAGATACAATTTCTGCTGCAATTAATGAGTTAAACAAATATTCTGCTAATTATAAACACCTGAGTATCAATAGCATAACCAAAGATTTTGGACTTTCTAAAGCTACTTTACGACATGTGTTTAAAAACAGAAGTTCTCCAATCACCGAGGTCCACCTACTATTCTTACAGAATATGAGAAAACCCAACTTGTTGGTTATTGTATAAATATACAATAGCTTGGGTTTGGTTTAACTAAGTCTGGTGTTAACCATTGTATAATGAAAATATTGCAACACAATAAATGGCCACATCTTTTTGAAAATAAAGGGCCACATTAGGATTGGTGTACCAGGTTTATGAGGGATCATTCAAGCTATTATTTTGTGCTCCCCAAGAATTGTCTGAAGCTCAGGCACAAAGAGCCAATGCAACTATCATTAAAGATCATTTTATTTGATTTAAAAAATTATTAACGAAAATTCACTTATAGCGATACAGATTTGGAATATGGATAAGACTGCATTTGGCCTTGTACCTAAGTTAAAAAAAATTCTTGCAAAATAAGGCTCATGTCAGGTTCATAAAGTTGCTCACAGAAATTCTTATGAACATATTTCGGTTGCTCCTACAATTTTAGCTACTAGTTCATATATTCCATCTTTAATTATCTATAAAGATATTCACGCAATGCCTGGTTTATTACAAGGTGCACTTCCTGGAACAGTAATGGTTTTACAGAAACTGGGTATATGTACGAAGACCTTTTTCAAATGTACCTTACCCACTTCACTAACTCGATTTCTCTAATTTGCCTGTATTACTCATACTTGATAGTTACAAAAGTCACATTAGCTATTCGTGTATTGAATTTTGTTGTCAAAATAAAATTCTTCTTCATACACTTTCACCTCATATGACTTATGTCTTGCAGCTATCTGAAATTCTTTTTGCAAAAGTAAAAAGGAATTTGGTAAACAATCAGATAAGTATCATAATACTACTAAAAAAGTAATAACAAAGCATACTTTTGTACAAATTCTTGGCCCAGTCTATATTGAGACCTATATACCATACCATTGGCTATATGAATGCTTTTAAAACTATGGGCATATGGCCATTTAACCCTAAGGCTATTAGCCCAGATCACTTGGATCCTTTATTAGTAACAAAACAATTCAATATTGTGCTTTTACCTAGTCAACTCTTGTCAAATCATTTAGACTCTTCATTATTAATGACATAATGTCTTTGTTAAGTCAATTTCTACAACTGACTATATCACCTTTGTTATTGACTATTCAATCTAATTATTCACATAATACCTGTGCAAATTTTAACCAGTTAATATCAGAAATCAAACGCTTAAGAATAAAGTTGAATTATTAAAACTTCAGGTTACAACAATTCAGAAAAAACTAGAAATCTATAAATATCCCAGGACAAGTTCTTTGCATTTGGTTCTCAAATACAGTTTCTCTTGTACTTCACAGGTTGAAGCTTTAGAATATTCTGAGTCTGGTTCTGTTGCTAAAAAAGAAAAAGCTTCACTTTATACAGCTTTTAATCAACTAGGAATGTTTGCAAAAATTAAAAAAAGCAAACAAGAAAGCAAAGAAGAAGATTGAAAAAGCTAAGCAAAAAAAAAGAACTAGTGGCTCAGAGAAAAGAGCTGCAGCACAAAAAAAAGAGCTGGCAGTGCAGGAAAAAGAGTTAACAATGCAAAAAAAAATTGAATGATAGTAAAATCTGGAACAAAAAAAAAAGAACGTGAGAATAAAAAATGTAAAAAAGAAAATTGCAAAAATCAAAAAAATTTGTCCTTCAAAAAATTTTATAATTTTGATACTCAGAAAAAGTTTTTTATTCTTGATTAATTATTAAAAATTTTTTAGTATCAAATGAAATAGGTTTTAATCTAACTTATTATATTATTTTTATTGTCTTAATATAGTTTTATTTTAATAATTAAGTATGTACAATTCACTGTATTTGAAAAAAAGGAAAATTTTTTTTTTAAAAAAAGATATTTTAAATTCCTACCTCCTTACCCTAATTTTAATTAAAAAATAAAAGGTACCTGGCTTTTACGGCCCCAAATATGGTATAATCCCGGACTGTACTATCCATATTATATCTTAAAAAATAGCATCTTTACAATTTGAATATATCTGGTTGGTGTAAACACATCAATAATGATTAAGTTAATGAAAAATTTATATCTTTTGCCTTGACAAATAGCAATAAATTAGTTGGTATTACCAAAATATCATAGATATAAACAACTCTTATAAGGCAATTTAACTCTACAATTAAATTGGCTCGTTTGACTCAAATCATTGATTTTAATTTTAACAAATAACTTAATAAGCACAAGTTATATCTATTATCAACAATTCAAAGAACATTAATTTAGCTCATGAATATTGGCCTCAGCAATTTGATTCACAATATATTTGTATTTCACAACATTACTCAAATGTTAATTCCATTAAATTACAATTTATGTTTATCAGTTGTTACCTTTTAGGGCATAAAGTCATAATATGGTCAACCTTTTAAGTAGAACCGATGTTCATTATAGAAGATGTTTATTGTCCTACAGGTACTGTACACCAAATGTCTATGTACAAATTCTAAATTTTGATTGGATAGATCAGGTGTAACATAAATAAAATAAAAAACAATAAACTGATTTTATGGCAGTATGGGCTAGATCAGGTATAACATAAAAAAAAAACTTGATTTTATATTTGTCCTTTGGACTTTGAATTGTTTAAAATTTAGTTAGTAGAAAGTTTGTGTGCTTAATGAAGTATCGAAAAAGAAATAAAAAATTTTACTTTAGCAACCAATACACACATAAGATAAATATTTAAGCACATTTTTTATTTTTATTTTATTTTATATAATTTGCTTATTAATTTTTTTTATTTGTTTATTTTTTTTTGAATTACATTATAGAGTTTGTATGCTTAATAAAGTACCGAATAAAGAAATTTTTACTTACGATAAATATTTAAGAAATATAAATAACGTATGGTGATCATTACTACCCAAATATATTTAGAGTTAGGGTGCAGCTTATTAATTTTTTTTATATAATATAGTATATAATACACACTATATTAATCTATACACTAATCTATACACACTGTTTATAGATTAGATATTGGGTTCCTATTTAGTTCTCATGAGGTTTTTGGGGTTCTGAGCATTTTTCTTAGAGTACTTGATCCCGTTTACTTAGTATGTACCATACATACATACAAGCACCCTGGTGATGATCATCACCAGTTATAGCTAGATTTAGAAATTACATTTAATTCTAAGGGTGGCATGATCAATTTTATCCAATCGGGGATTATATTTATACATCTAATTAGAACTTAGAGGAGAAATTAGGGATCCCAAATTAAGCACCAATTGGAAAGTACTTCTTTTAAATAGTATCTGAGCAAAGTTCAATATTATATTATATTTTTTGAAATAACCAATTCGATATGGGTTTTTCTATTCATCTCTGGCCAGAGATATATAAACTATATATCTCTGGCCTATTAGCCAATTAAAATAAGCGAAGGTCACGTGACCCGTTTTTTTGTATCGCCAACTAGTCGGAAGGGCTCGTGCAACCCGAAATCTGACCTCACTTTACGGGCTTGACATTTTCGCCACGAACTGACCAATCAAATTCAATTACAAGAAAAATATTTGAAGTTTTTTTTATACGAAAAATTTTCTTTAGGCATTATTACACGGCAACTCTTCACCAATGATGCCCCAAAATCATCGATTATTTAATTCTTTTGAGTTTATTTTATTATATTTACATCATATTTTCATCACTTATAACGATTTAAAAAAAAAAAAAAACAGGTGCAAAGAAACGAACTACAAACTCGTAAGAAACGAACTACAAAATCGAGCAACTACTAATCCAACAAAATGGTTTGACAAAATCAAATCTGGAAGAGTGAAAGTTAGTAATAAGCAACGCAAAATCTAAAACTCCGTTAATGACAACTCTAAAGACTCCAGAATCGACACCTAGAAGAAGTAAAGTCAATGAATATAGAAGGAAAAAACCCCGGTAAAATACAAAAAAAAAAAAACAAATAAAAAGCATACCCGAATTCCGACGACGATTATAATAACTCTAAAGACTCCAGAATCGATGACTCCAACGGCAAAATTGAAGAAAGTTAATGAATATGGAAGAAAAAAAAACCCTCCGGTAATATACAAAAAAAAAAAATAAAATAACAAATGTACCCCAATTCCAACGACGACCCTAAGAACTATAAAGATTCCAGAATCGACGACTCCAATGGCGAAATTCACACTTGGAAGAAGAAAAGTTAATGAATATATAAGGAAAAAACTAGTAAATATACAAAAAAAATAAAAAATAACAAACATACTGATTCCAACGTCGATTCTAATAACCCCAAGATCGATGACTCCAACGGCGAAATTATACCTGATAAGAATAGGTTAATAAAGAAATACACAAAAACCTACAAACACAAAAAAAGAAACCAGAAACTCACCAGAAACGACGCAAGATCCGAGGAATGTGCACCAATAATGCCGAATAATATACAAACCACAAAAAAAGGGAAGCCAGAGACTCACAAAAACGACACAAGACCCAGAAACATACTTCAAGAATATCGAAAAAAAAACTACAAAACGCAAATAAGAAACCGGAGACTCATTAGAAACGACACAAAGACCTCAGGAACATGCTCCAGGAATGCAAAGAAAAACTACAAAAACGATACAAGACCCCAGGAAAAACGTGCATCAAAAAAAAAAACTCAAAAAACAAAAAATGTAAGCCAGAGACTTACCAGAACCAACGCCAGACCAGGAACGTGCCGCTACAAAACGCAAATAAGAAAACCGGAAACTCCCTAGAAAAGACGCCTGAGAACACAAGAAAACTACAAAATACAAAAAGGGAAGCCAGAAATTCACAAGTAACAAAGGGATATGCTCTAAAAAAGTCGAAGAAAACTACAAACGCAAAAAAGGGAAGCTAGGTATTCACCAGAAATGACACAAGACCCCAGGAAAAATATCGAAGAAAAACCACAAAACGCAAATAAGGAAACCGAAGACTCTCTATAAATGACGCAAGACCCAAAGAACGTTTTCCAAAAGTTGAAGAAAAAGAAAGACCTCAGAAGTTCAAGGAAATCACATAACGCAAGGAAAGGAAACCGGAGACTCACCAGAACGACGCAGAGCCCCAGGAACGTACTCCAAGAATGCATAAAAGAAAAGAAGAAAAGGTTAGTAAAGAAGATAAATTACAAAATGCAGAAAAAAAAAGCTAAAGATTCACCAAAAACTGCGATGCAAAACCCCGGGAACATGCTCCAAGAAAAAAAAGAATCAGTAAAGACCAGTAACGACGACACCAACTGCGACACCAATGACGACACCAAGGTGACACCAACGATTGTACAAAATAATGAAAGGCGGCAATCTAAATAAAAAAAAAATTATAAGCAAAGAAAGTAAAAGCGAACGTGAAATCGAACGCGAAAAAAAAAAACAAACTGATTATCAAAAATGATCGTGCCAATACTTATCTATCTGGATCCGGTAATGGTATGGTATAGCATTTGACCTTGGACCAGCGATCAGGATTAACACATGAAGTTTAATTATGTGATTTTCTCGTTATTTGATTGGCTAAAAGGCCAGAGATATATATGTTATATATCTCTGGCCAAAGATGAATAGAAAAACCCATTCGATATTTATTATACATACATTTGAGCCTCCCAATCCGGTATGCATGGTGGGCAAGTTTTGTATCAGTATTGAGAGGTTATCAAATTTGAAATTATTATAAACTATTAGATTCATATAGCAGAAACGGACTTGGTAGATTAAATTTTTATTAGATTTAACAGGTTATCAGTTTTGACAGGATCGGTTTTGGGAGGTTCAACTATATTATATATTTTTATAATAAAAAATAATATCATAGATTCTCGAAATAGCGGGCATTTGCGCGCTATATTGAATATGTGGGCGCTATTTTGAGTACGCGCATGGATGTTATTTTGAATATATAGTTGATTTTTTGAAACTGGTTTTTTTTCAAAATAGCGCCCATGAGCGGTATTTTGATTGTTAATCAGGATGCACAATGCTTGTAATGCAATGAATACAGCTCAACGCAATATAGTTAAGCATTTTCTATCTTGTGTCTTTCTATTTAAAGAATGTTGGCGTCTAAGATCTACAAAAATAAATAGTTAAATCATCTTCTATGATGCTATGGTAAGTTTAAGATTGGTTTGTGTTTCTTTTCACTGTCAATAGCAATTCAAATACAGTAGTTAGCCTACATTAATTATAAAAGGTTTGAAAATAAACTATTAATAATTTCAAACTTGGTTGAATTTATTATTAAGGGAAAGGACTGGTAAAATCTTGGCCTTTATAGGCTTAAGTTTATAAGGTAATGTTTTATGAACACCATAAGAGTTCTCAGTAACTACAATTGTGGTGGAAGTGTCTACTAAGAGATTTATAGTGGAGGACTTGATTACCTGTTAAGTTTAATAAGGTTAGCGCATTCTCACAAGAAAGAATAACCATAGCTTATTTGTACCAGTATCTATTACTGTGAAAATTTTAACTATTTTTTATATTATACTGATTAATAATGTTATACAAATGCTTTATTATCTCATTTAATAATTCGTTATATAAAGATATTCATTATAACAAGTTAATTTTGTTATGAACAAAAAATAAATTATTTCATTATACATTATAACAAGGTTTTATAATTAAATTCATTATATCGAGGTTAATTTATTAATAAAAAATTTTAGCTGGAAAAAATCTTTGTTATAATGCCATATTCAGTTTATTGAGGTTTGTTATATCGAGGTTATACTGTATAAAGCATCTTGAATTAGATCGAAAAAGATAAGATTAATGTGAAGAAAGCATTATATGTTCTAGACAGAGTTACATGAATTACTGGTAAGCTTGATATAAAAAAGTAGAGTTAAAACACATAAATGCTACGTTGTTAATCATTGATCTCTTTTAGAGAAGGGGCGAAAACTAAAAGATATTTTTATTACCAGTATTAAACTATATATGTAACGTGATATCTAATGTATATGTGGGATGCGCGTTATTTTGGGACGTGCATGGGTGTTATTTCGAAACTACCTATGCTATTTTTAGGGGGAGCAATTTTCAGAATAATGCCCCTGCTCGCTATTTCGAGAATCTACAGTAATAATATTTTTATTATATCCCAGTGTAATAACAATTTTTCTATCCTAGGTTTAAAATCTTTCAATCTTTATTAAATTCTTAACAATTTTGCTTTTCAAAATTTGCATAACATATTAAAATTTTCAATTAGAAATATATATTTCAAATTGATACACACATAGCTATAATTATACCAGTTTTTGAAATATATTTTTTAATTGAAAGTTTTAATATGTTATATAATTTTTGAAAACGCAAACTTGTTAGGAATATAATAAAGATTGAAATATTTTAAAGGTGGAAAAGAAAAATTTTTATTAAGCAAAATATATGAAAAATATTTTTTCACTACACTTTTATTACAAAAATTATGATAACAATTTTTTAATCAAAAAATCTATCATTATATAAAAACAAATGGAGCTAGGCATATGTTTGATTCTATTAGGTGATTAGCCACCTTACAGTCACATGCAAATTTCTGATCAACACATTCATCAGATAGCATGTAGCTGTATATATTATAAGGTAGAAAGAGGTAATTTGGCAAGGTTAAAATAACTAATATAAAAACTTAATTTTCTTTAATTTTGTATTAAACTTTATAAATGATTTAGAATTATTTTAGATGAAATTAGTAATATATCTTTTTTTAAAGTGGGATTATACATCGTATCAAAATGCTTAAATTTTAAAGAGGTGGGTAGGGGTAATTTAATGAATTGATAATTAATTTGAAATTTCGTAATTTTTTCAGTAATAAACTAATTAATTTTCTAATATCATGTAATAATTCTTATAAGACTGAATATGGAGCAACTTTTAAATTTTCTTCTTACTCATAATGCAGTAGCAAATTTTTCTGGGTTAAAAAAAATAATTTTCAATGATACATAATCAAACTCTTTACAACAAAATGAATGTGCAGATTATATTTCTACAAAAGATACTAGTTAAATATTTTACAAAATAGTAAATCTATAATCTATTTTGAAAAAATTTTTAAGAACCAGAAATTAGAAATTATTGATTTCTTTCCTTTTCTTTTTTTTTTGATCTGCAATTTTGTATAATTTTGCAAACTATAATAATTATCTACAAACTAAGTTGTCTGTTAAGTAATTGTTGGTAGGTTTATACTGTTAAATAAATTATTATTGTAGTTTGCAAAATTTTGAATTTTGCAGATTATCAAAAAAAAGAAATTACTCAATTTTTAGATAATTTATAGGTGATTTCTAATTCTCTAAAACAGCTTCAATATTGAGGTATAAATTATCATATTGGAGTTGTTTTAAGAAATTAGAAATCATTTAGAAATTGCCTAAAATTCATGCAATTTCTTTTTTTTTGCTGCAATAAATAAAAACTCAATAAAATTGAATTCATATTTCTAAATAAAGCACAATTTAAATTCTAAGATAGTTAGTTGATAGCAATAGAGA
Organism: Gigaspora rosea; assembly: GCA_003550325.1. Lineage (NCBI taxonomy): Eukaryota > Fungi > Glomeromycota > Glomeromycetes > Diversisporales > Gigasporaceae > Gigaspora > Gigaspora rosea. The sequence continues at coordinate 270,695 of QKWP01000095.1, read as the reverse complement.
ATAGCTGATAGTAAATTGGTTAATAAAAAAAATTATTTTACTATATTTTAATTTCAAATATAGCTTTAAACTTTTACCATAAAATAAAACTTATAAATAATATATATAAATTTAAACAATTATATATTAGATTTTTAATACATATTTAATACTAATAGGCCACTATAATAATATTTTTAATAATTTTAAAATATTCTGAAAACTCATAAAAAATTCTAAAAAATACCCATGCACATAAAAATTGAAAAATTAGAATTTGCACAATACTAATCTGGACTGGTTTAAACAAATAAGTCTTAAAACTGAAGACCACATTAAATCAGACCAGACCTGGACACAAATAAACCAAACTGGGCTAAAATAGATTATTAACATCCTATGTTTAAATGCTTTTGCCTGGGTTAAGACACCATGCCTCATTACATTATTTCTATACATGATTTAGAAATATTTACAATATAAAAAAAAACTAATATAAAAAAAAAACAAATAAAATAATTTGTCACAATAGGCACAGGTTAAGATCTGGATTTGTACATGTATAGTTCGAATTAGTACAGCTTCTGTGGACTATGTGGGACTGTATGTCTGTGTCAATTGGACCATAAATAGCTTAGGCTTTGTAGCAGTTTAGGCCAACCAAGTTGATTATGTGTTTTACATTACTCCTCCTTCCCTCATAGTAAAAAAAATTTTGATAAATATACATAGGCTACAGGACTTTTCAAAAAATTTTTATATAGTCATGGAATAATACAGAAAAATTTTTTTTTAAAAAAAATTTTTTTATAATTTTACTATATGAACCACCCCTTCTGGAGAAGAGAGGGTGATATAAACATATAATTAATTTGGTTTGGCCTCACTAGTTGAATTAGCATGGGTTTGGCATGGGTAATGAATGTTAAATTTATGTTTCACCACAATAATGAGGTGAATTAACTATTAAAACATAAATTTATATAAGTAATTAATATAAAATGAACAAGCTAACTGTATATAAAGTAAATTTTGTAAAGAATTTTTTGTTAAGACACATATCAATGAAATTATGAGATATTGTTCTTTTTTTAAAAAAAATCCTTTACTGAACTTTTGTTTTCCATGAAATGAGCTAGCACGTATTACAAGCTAATACATGTTTAACGTACATATATATGTCATCTAAACATACCATTTCATATGACATGATATTATATGCCACCCTTTGCTGTAATATCTGTGCCATTTATTGTGCTATTTTGTAAAATGTTTCTGTGCATGCTACAAGACCCAAGCCTTTTTGAGCATTTCTGACACCAACCTGTACCAGATACCAGTTGTTAATGACACATGACCAGGAACCTCATTGCAATTTATTTCAAAGCTTAATAATTCTTTCCAAAATTGCTTGTAATGTGCCTTTTGATGATGGTACTATAAAAAAAAAGATAAATAGATAAATAAAATAAAAAATAATAAAAAAATTATATACAGTGCATACAAGCTAAAGACAGCTACTAATCTTAAATAACTACTATATTTTTTAAAAAAATTTATTTACCAAAAACTCATTGTTATTTAATAGATTAGACTTAAACAAATCCAATAACAATTAAATATTTTCAAAGTTTCAAGTATTAAAAAAGTTATAATAATTTAAAGTTACTAATTATTACTAATTACTATTAGTAAACCACACAAATTTGAAACATTATGTAATTTAATTATATCATTTGATTGGTAAAATTTAATTATATAAATATTTTGTTTTAACAAAAAATTTTGTGTAACAAAATACTGTAATTTGATTGGCTCTAACTCTAAAATTTTAAGGTCGGATGCATATTTTAAATTTTGAAACAGGCTTGTATAACTGTCTTTCTTTAGCTTGTATCAAGTTTTTAACCTGCAAAATTCAATTTTTGATTACATTATTTAGTATAAGCAGTATAATTAAAAATTGAATTCCCAAGATAAAAACCATAAGCATATACTAATACTGCTTTTAGGTTTTTATTTAATATTGTTTAAAAAAATGTTCAAATTAATCATTGTACTCATTGCACGTAGATCCAAATATGTAAATAGATCTCTTAGACTCTTGTCTCAAACTATATAAAATGCCGATTGTGTATAATGGTCCAAGTTTTAGAAATTAAAAGGTTTATAATTATAATTCATACTCTAGTGATCACAAATAATTATATTACAAAAAATATTTCAAAAAATATAATTATAATTCAAAAAAACTTACAGTATAATTTTTAATATTTTTAAAACAGTAGTACCTATATTTGGTGATTTTTTCACTCTAATACCTTATCTTTATATTTGGTAGCAAGATACTTTTTAAGACTTAAAGTCAATTTATTTTATTGAATTTTGAGATTGAATTACAAAATGAGCATGCCACAATTAATCTATTTTTAGTTTTTTCTTTGCAAAATATTTCCCTATAAATAGATATTATTATTATAAATTTTTTAGAATAATATACTGCCTTGTTATACTAGTAGAAGAACTACTGCTAGTAGTAGTTTTTGCTAATGCTAATGATTTATTATCTTCAAGTTCATCAGAGTAAGATATACCCATTGATTTCAAAGTTTCATCATAAGACATATTCATTGATTCCAAAGTTACATCATAAGATGATACTGATAGTGGACTTAGTATACTAAATATATATGTAATAGTTGTTTTCTTGTGCAATGTATATTTAAGGTTTTTTTTTAGAGATAAAAAACTTTTTTTTTAATCTTATTAATAAAAAGAAAAAAATTAAGGGTGTCTTTAAAATAAAGTTATTAAGTATGATTTATAAACAAAAAACCTACTTAATCTTTCTGCTACTGTTAATATCACCAACTTCTTCCTGCCTCTGCTAATTTTTCTCCTCCTTCTAATTCTCTTTTCTCTTTCTAATTCCCTCTCGTTCTACCATCTTCTCACACTAATATACAGGTTACTTTTTCTTGTTATTATTATGTTCAAATGTAGTCAATAATAGAAAACAAAAAAAGTAAAGGTTTAGAATTATTACTATTGCATTTACACTATCTACATTATTTACTATTGGTCACAGAGGTTACTTACTGTATTGATTCAGGTATTATTAGCTCAGGTCTATTCTAAAACCCGAATTTGCCGGTTCTGTAAAGTTATGGACCTATAAAAAAAGTAGTATGAGTTGTGGTATAGGCTGGTATCAGGAATGCTTGAAATGGCAAAGATCTTGTGGCATGCACAGGAACATTTTAAGGAATAGCACAGACATTACGGCAAAAGGTGGCACATAATATCATATTATATGAAATGGCATGTTTAGATGACACGTATTTTATAGTTATTGTATGGGTTTTAGTGAATAACCCAATACATTTGGGTTTATATTCCGTGCTGAAGGCATGGGATTTAAATATAAGCCCATATGTATAACGGATTATTCAACACACATATAATAACTATTTTATTGCACGGTATCTGACGTAAAAATCTGTGCCAATAAGTAAATGAAAAAGTGCAGGTTGTTACAAAAGAACTATACAATAAGTGTATATTACTCATATGTTGGCTCATTTCGTGGAAAGCAAAAGATCATTAAAGGATTTTTTTTAAAAAAAGAGTGATATTTTATAATTTCACTAATAAAAGTGTTTCTTATACAACTTTTAGAGAAACAAGCAATTTTTGACAAAGTGAACATTTGTTTTAAATTTTAATAATCATGTAATATTATACCAAATCACAATTGCTATTAGATAATTTGCTACAGATCATCATGTGTCCAAAAAACTGACCTGCATCCTGGTCCTGTTTTATAGTAGCATATGTATTTGTATTCATTACCTATGCCAAATCCTGTGCCAATCCTACTAGTAAACTGCAACTCATAAAGGGGTTATCAAAATTCTGAATTGGGATGCATTGGAATAAATCAGAATTATGGTTATCTAGATCAGAATAGATAAATTTTACTTCAAAATCATAAAAAATTTTACTAATAAAATTATATCAATTTATTAAGTAAAAAAATGCCTAACTAATAATTTTGCTATAGAATCTACTAACTGCTAGAGCTAAATACTAACCTATATCTGATGCATATAACCCAGAATTTTGGTAATCCTTCTGTAAAATTCAGTAAATTTAACTGCTACAAAACCTAAGCTATTTATGTGTTTTGATAAGTTGAAAGAGCTTAATGCAATTGGGCCAGTTTAGTTTGATCATGAACAAATATTGATTGAGGTTAAATAGTTTAAAACAATAAGCTAACACACATATGATAGGTATATAAGGGTTCTTTTTATTAATACTAGTGCGATAGGTAGTATATTTGCACTACCCATCTTATCAGAATTGTAATTATTCTATTAATTCATAGTAAATTAAAAAAATCTAACCAACCCAAGTTTTCATTTTTCATGTAAGGCCATGCAAGTTAATTTTTTATTTTGCATAATCTGGTATTTAAAACTTCTAGTTGGCAGTTCAAATTAAATTTTAATAAGCAATTAGATTTTAAATTATCTAGATATTAAAATTTGCTAATCATATCTATTTTTGGTAAATACTAATACAGTCTCATAATATATTTAGTTAATACCATTTCAAAAGATAATAAAAATGACATTTTTTTTATTAAGACAAAACCTATTAAAGTGATATTTGGTTAAATAGCTCTTATACAATAAATAAATAAGTATTTATAAAAAAATCTAATCAAAAGCACAGATTTGTACAGAAACATTTCACATACTACTCAACTATGCACTCTATTTCTGGTAAAGTGCATTATCATAATTTGACTTTATATTTTTAGTTTTTTTTTACATTTCCAAAATATTAATTGTTATAATCCAATTATCAAACTCTGAAGTTTTTCCAGTTTTTGTTTTCTAGATTCAGCTAACAAAAACATTAAAGAGCACAATCTCAAATTTAAATAATATATAAGAATAGATTAATAATAATATAATAATATAAATTAGCAAATTAAAATAACTGCTATATAAGAATAAATTAATAATATAATAATATAAATTCTATACTATATAAAATATTATGAATAATTAATAATGTTATTACTAGAACTAAATAAAATTGAATGCAAACTCTGAAATAATAGAAAATATTGTAATAATTACTAAATTATCATATTTCAAAGACTTTTTTATACTTAGATCACATTTTGTGAATATGGCCAATTACAAATGTTAAAATGTACAAACTCAAAATTAAATAATATAAAATAGAAAATATTGTAATAATTACTGAATTTTTATATTTTTTTTTGCTCAAATCACATTTTGTAGATATGGCTAATTACAAATGTTAAAGCACATGAACTCAAAATTAAATAATATAATATCAGTTAACTGACTTGTCACACTATTTATGACTGAGTTTTTGCTATAAGATGACCCCTGTTAATATCAACCTCATTAATATCAACATCTCATTAATATCAGCTTAAACTATAAGACAAATTTCCAACTATATAAATTCCTCTACATATATCAACTTTATTATAAATTTTTATAAATATCACTATCAACATAATATATATATATTTTATAATAATATTTCCTATTAATATCCTTAACCAATAAGAATTGATTAATAGGTACGTGACATGCATATAACACAAAGTGAATAACCAATCAAATGTAAGAGGTAACTATAGATTTAAAATTTATAGCAACTATATGCAATACAAGAGATCAAGATATATATATGCTATACAAAAGTGGTATAAATAGTGTGAATTAGAGCTGATCATGGCTTAAGCGGCTTGGCTTGGCTTTTAAAAGCTGTGGCTTCTGCTTGAGCCATAGCTATTGAAGTCATGGCTTAAGCCATAGCTCAAATCATGGTTCTAACTATTGCTTCAGTAATTATTAATCTGCACAGCTTTTCTCATAAATTCTGAGACAATTGATAAAAATTTGGCTAAAATTAATTCAGCCAAATTTGATAAGTTATTGAAATGTTCAAAAATGAATCTTACCAAAAAATAGGAATCGAAATTTGTTTAGTTTTTTAAAAACGAATTTTTCGCCTTCGACAAAATGAAAAATAATTAAAAATAAATAAATGCCTTTGTTTGAATGAAAATAGCCTGCCAAAGAATAGGATAGTAATTTATTTTAACTTTTTTAAATCCAAATTTTTCTTCTTTAATAAGAACAAAAAATAATTAGAAATGAAAAATGCCTTTATTTGAACAAAAATAGTTCTTGCCAAAGAATAGAAATTGAAGTTTTATACAATTTTTTAAAAACTAATTTTTGTTAAAGAATAATTAGAAATAAATAAAGGCTTCTATGAACGAACATGGACCTTAATTAAAGAATAGAATTAAAATTTTACACAATTTATTAAAAACAAAATGTTATCAAAAAATAATTAGAAATGAATAAGAGCTTCTTCATTTGAATAAAAATAGATTTTGTTAAAGGATAGAAATTAAAAACAAAATTTCGTCAAAAAATAATTAGAATGAATAAATAAGGCTTCGTTTGAATAAAAATGAATCTTGCCAAAGAATAGAAATTGAAATTTACACAATTTTTAAAAACAAAATATTGTTAAAAAATAGTTAGAAATGAATAAGGCTTCGTTTAAGTGAAAATGGATTTTGCAAAGAATAGAAATCAAAATTTTATACAATTTTTTAAAAATGTAGTTTCATTGAAAATAATTAGAGTGGAAATAGATTTTGCCAAAGTTATAGTTAGACCCCCTAAGTAGAACCCCGAATAATCTATCATCAGCAAATTTTATATATAGATATATATTAATTACTAACAGGTAAAATATATATCAATACTAAATACCCTGCTAATTTCTATTGATAGTAATAGTAATCAATATATATCGGATTATCAGATATATATTTGATTACTATTACTATCAATAAAAATTGGCAGGGTATTTAGTATTGATATATATCTTACCTAGTTAGTATTTATATATAGTATAAAATTGGCTGATAATATAGATATTAATCAATATATATCTGATATGATATTAATTAATAATTATTATATTCACATAATCATACTTTTTGCAAATTTTTAAATGTTTTACTGGTTTTCGCAAGTTTTTGCAATTTTTTGCAATTTAATATAAAATTTTATTTATTATTATTATATAATATTTTAAATTATCATATTATACAATATTTGCAAGTTTTTGCAATTTAATATAAGATTTTATTTTTTTTTATTTATTATTATTATATATCATATTATATTTTAAATAGTACATATTTTATTATATATTATTATAAAAAATGACAAAAAAAATAAACCCAAAAAAATAAAACTAAAAAAATAAAAAAATGAAAACAAAAAAAATAAACTATTATATTCCTTATATTTGCTATTTCTTGCAAAGTGCCAGAAAAGTTAGAATAGGTATTCTTGTAAAGTACCAGAAAAGTTAGATCGATTTCTTGCAAAGTTTTGAAAGAAGTAAGGAATAAATAAAATAAAATAAAAGTAAAGAAATAAGTAAAAAAAAACAAACAAAAAACAAACCTGAAAAAATAATAAAATAAATAATAATAAAAAAATAATCTATTATAATTGCTTATATTTACTCATATTCGCTTATATTCAATTATATTTGCTCATATTTGCAACTTTTGTAAAGTGCCAGAGACATTAGAATTAGTATTCTTGTAAAGTGCTAGAAAAGCCAAATTATTTTCTTAAAAGAAGTAAGGGATAAATAAAATAAAATAAAATTAAAAAAATAAATAAAAATAAAAAAGAAAACAACAAAAAATAAAAATGTAAGCAAATTAAATAAAAAAATAAATAAAGCCCCAAATCTCCATTTCTCTGAACATAATCTTGCAATTCAGAAATTGTTAAAGGTTTTTGCAAAGTGCTAAAATAAAATAAATTAATAAAAATAAACAAAAAAACAAAAACAAAAAATATTAAACGAAAAAATAAAGCAAAATCTTGCAAGAACTTGTGAAAACTTGTGAAAACTTGCATTCTTGAATTTCAAAATTGCTAAAGAAATTAGTTGTGTATTCTTGCAAAGTGTCGAAAGGCTGAGTTGGCTTGTGCAAAGTGCCTAAAAGTCATTTGATTTCTTGCAAAGTGCTAGTGGTAAAGTGTAAAAATAAAATAAAAAAAATTAAAAAATAAAAAAAATAAAAATAAACAAAAAAACAAACTGAAACTAAAAAAATGAAACGAAACCAAAAAAAATAAAAGGAGAATGAAAAACAATATAAAATTGATAGAAGACCTAAATTATAAACAAAAAAAATAAACAAAGATCTAATCTGATCTTGTAGTACAATCATCAAAAATTATTGAAACATTTCAAAAATATTAGTCAAACGTGTCTTTGATATAATCCAGGTTACAGATCTACTGATCTACCAGTCCTAAAATATTTCGAAAATATTTGAAATATTAAAAAGAAAAAAAAAAGAGAGAGAAAGGGAGAGAGGGTAAAAGGTAAAAAGAGGTAAAAGGGAGAGAGGGTAAAAGGGAAAGAGGGTCAAAAGGTAGAAAATGTAAAAATTAAGCAAAATGGCCTTTTTTTTACACTTTTATGGAATATATTTTTATAATATATGGCAGCTTATAGATCAAATAGGCTTAAGAAATTTTGAACTTTGTTTTTTTTTTTACCTAGTAATTCAGGTTGAAATTTTTGTAACAGGCCAAGATACTATGTAATTATTAAAGATCTGTTAATTGTTATATATTGTTTTAGATAATTACAATTATAAATGATTTATAGATATATAACAATTTAATATAAAAAATGATATATATCGATTATAGATATATATCAATTTTTATCCGATTAATCAATATAAAATGATTAAGTGTTATATATCGATTAATATCTATATATAAAATTTGCTAATGATATGAGGTTATATTTGAGCATCATAGTAAAAATTTTTTTGGTTAGCACTTTTGGTTTGGTATATATAAGCTACATTTCACATATTAGATCAAGCTTTTACTCACCTTTACCTTTTTTTGAAATATAATGTCACTAAAAAAAAAAACTAAAAAAAATCTGAACTTATACTCACTAAAACAAAAAAAAAAAATGAACTTACACTCATTAAAAAAAAAAAAATAAAATAAAAAAATTAAAAAAAAACACAAGTTCAAAATCTCTTAAGCCCGTTTAATCAACAAGCTACCAAGAATCATAAATATATATACCACAAATTGTATAAAAAACTTAAAGCCCCTGTTTTGATTAATTTTTATCTAATTTTTGTATTTTTCCAATTTTTCATTTTTCCGATTTTTGCATTTTTCTATTTTTGTATTTATTACCTGCCAATTTACTATTATGCCCCAGAGTTTTCATTAGCACATTTCAAATATAATATTTATAAAAATTCCCATTAGCATTCTTTTAAATATATTTACTTTGCTATTTAGCTGTTTTCAAATATATCCTTTTTCTCCAATACCTACTTTTTAAATATAACCTTTTTTAAAAAACAGGCCTCTATTATCTATTTTTCAAATATGACATCACATAGATTATTCAGGTCCTCCCTAAGTGCACATTGTTGGGATTAGCATTGAGGCATGCATTTAGGGAGGGTTGCAATTAGGAAATATTGTGGTAAAAATTATGATCACATGTGTATATAGCCATGTATTATGTCTCTTGCTATTCATGCACATACATATGTACTATAACTGTTACTTTTCAGTTTTATATACTGTATTAATGAACAAGCATTTTACTTATTAATAAGTATATTTTATAATTTAAGAAATTCATAAACACCATTATCAATAAAGTGTAAACATCAAATAAAATAGCTTAAAGCAGTTTTTTTTTCCATTTCTCTATATTATCAACCTCTATATATATCAACCTAATCACCTGATCCAAATGGGTTGATATTAATGGAGTTGGGGTCACCTGTATATAAATTTATAAAAAAACATATATAATTACTATAAGCTTGGAATCTTTGATATTTTTTCTCCTATATGTTAACTTAAAATTAAATTTTTCAGATATCTAAAACAAGAGAAAAAAAATTGAGCTTAAAAATCAAATTAAAATTTTGACAATTTTTGTACAAAATAAAAATGTAACTTCACCAAAAACAAATATTTAACAATTTTAAAATAATGGGTATATGTAAATTCATGCCCTGAACAACTTTACTTAGATGACTAAAATAGGTTATCTTGTAAGAAAAATAGGTTACCTATGTACTAAAATTAAATTTTTTGGGGTTTCAATATAAACTCCTTTTTTTGTCAAGATAACCTAATTTGAGCACTTAAGCAAAGTTGTTTAGCATGCAATTTTACTTGTATCGAAAATTAAAATTGTGTTGTCTCAGCTATTTACTAGATAAAAAATAGATCAAAGTTAGAAAAAAATTTTTTTCTAAAATAAATTTTTAGAAAAAAAATTGTTTTTCTAACTTTGCCCTATTTTTCACCTAGCAAATAGCTGAGAAAATGCATTTTAACCTTAAATATAAGTAAAATTGCATGGTGAACAACTTTACTCAAAGTAGTTTATCTTGATAAAAAAATAGGTTTTATATTGAAAACACAAAAAATTTAACTTAAGTATAACAATAATTTAATTACATAAACAAGAATAAAACTAGCTATATATATACTTTTGGTGTCTAATTTATATAGTCTGTCTGAAGGTCCTATACTAGCTGCTATACCTGAAACCCAACTATGAAAATTGCCTATTTAAACCCTCTATGCAGGTGGCTTATGAGTAATTTCTTACTTTAGTAATTACCTCTTGGCATTTTATCTAATAGTGCCTCTGCTTTAGGACTATTTGCTAAAAGTCAAATGCACCCCACAATATAGCCTACCTCTGTGAACAAGTTCTATTTTTTGTCCTACCAGAATTTATATACCATGCCTCTATAAGGTTTGTTCAATCCCAGCACCTACCTTTTTTTTGGTAGTGCCGTTAAAGATCTACTCTACTTCTTTATTCAGGTTTTGCTAAACGGGTTTTTGTTTTTCTAGTTTCCTGGATTTGTGATATAACAAATACTATTGCACTTATGAGCTCCTATTCAAGATAATAAAACCAAAATTACAAGTTTTTCACCCAACTGATATAAGCTGCAGTTACTTAATACAAATTAACTTCAAAGCATCTTTAATGGGATTTGAACTGTTGACCTGCCACTTGGAGTTGACAACTTGACAACTTTCCTAAGTTGTCACACACTTAAATATATGTTTATTTAGTAACTTTAACAATTTAATTCAAATATTAATTGTAATACATTCAAAATATTATAAAACTTAATTCAAAATATCATCAAAACACAAAAAATCAGTAGTTTGTAGTAATAATGTAATTTCTGTTTAGAAGTTTTCAAAATTCCAAAATTTCTGTTTAGAAGTTTCTAAAATTGATTGTAGCTAATCAAAAATATTAAAGTGCACAGACTCAAAATTAAATAATATAAATAGATAAATTAGAACTCTAAATAATCTATATAAGCTTATATGGAGGGCTCCACAGCAAAAGGTGGTGATAGACTAAAAAATTTTTTCTGTAGTTTTTTAATATTATGTTCTAAATGGTCTAATTTTTGCAATAATAAAGTTTTACAAAAAAAATTTTTTTTGAGTATTACCACCTTTTGCTGTGGGGCCCCCATATTTGAGCATATACAGTACAGCATCCTTAAATCAATGTATAAAATACATGATCTTTAAAAGGTTATAAATAAAAAACTAGAATAGTTATGAATCAAATCTCTTTATAAAATAATAAAATCAAACCTAAAGAACAAAGTTATAAAGTTAATTTTTTAGTTAATTAGAATTTAATCAAGTTATAATCTTTTAAAATTACCCAATTTTATTAATAAATTTACAAATTTGGCCACTTAAATTTTGGCCAAAATTATAAAAACATTTTTTATTAATGTTGGTTTATACTCTAATATTTATATTATCAATAATATTGCTTTATTTTGTGTAAGGTTGTAAGGTTACATAACATATATTAAAATTTAGTCACCTATATAAAAACTTGTTGGTTTAAAAATGCCCGCACTGTAGTAATTTTTTTTGGTTAGCACTTTTATATTGGTATATATAACCTATATTTTAAATATTAAATAGAACTTTTATAACTTTTATCCAATTCTAACTTTTTTCAAAATATAATATTTTCAGTGTTGGGCAAATTAGTGGTTGACCAAAAATTTGCTGGTCAAATTGGTCTGGTCAAATTGGTCAATTGGTCAAACTGGTCAAATTGGTCAATTGGTCAAACTGGTCAAATTGGTCAAGCCTATTATATATAAATATAATATATATATTATAATAAATTATATTTAAATATTTTATTTAACCAATTTGACCAGTATGGATCCTTTGACCAGACCGATCAAATTGGTCAAATTGGTCTGGTCAAATGGTCAAATTGGTCTGGTCCGCCCAACACTGAATATTTTCTATTAAAAAAAAAAAAAAAAATATTAATTTACATTCTCTAAAAAAAATAAAAAAAATTCTAAAAAAAAATATTATCTGTAAAAAATATTTTATTCTAAAAATTAATTTTTATTTTACATTTTTATTAGCACATTTTAAATATAAAATTTATAAAATTATCCCAATAGTATTCTTTTAAATATGGACATTGATAAAGCACACTGCTGGTATTCAACACCATATGTGTTTTGGTCAATCAAAATTCATAAAAATTGTATAACATGAAGATCAGATATAACCTGAATTTTTTGAAAAAGGTTTTTTTCAAAAATTGTCTATATCAAAAAATTCTGTTACATTTTAACAAAAAAAATTCTTTGCAAAATTTTGGTATATACTAACTCTAACCCAAATCCTAACACGAACACTAACTCTAACCCTAACTGTAAAAAATTTTTTTACATATAATAATTTGTATTTACTGGTGTTGAACACCACTAATATGATATATACATATTGTTAAATATACTTATTTTGCCTATTAACTGTTTTTAAATATAACCTTTTTATTCAATACCTACTTTTCAAATATAACCTTTTTAAAAAAAGGCCTCTGTTAGCAATTTTTTAAATATAACCATATATAGATTGTTCAGGTTCTAATAAATCAATACATTGGGTTATTACAAGAATACTAAATAATATTTATAATCATTAACTACCTGTTCCCACTCCCTATAAGCAAAGTGGTCTGGGATTGTTCAGAAAAACAGTGTATATGCACATAGTCATGTAGCACATGCATAGTTCAAGTTGGCAGGACCCAAATATTTAGTAGAGGTTATACTTTATTTTTTAGCAAAAACCTCTAAAATTTAAGAAGCAAAAAAAGCAGTTTTTGGCAATTTTCTTAGCATCTTGTAGTTCAATTTAAATAAACTTTTTTTAAAAATGAAGCTATCAGTAAGTTACATCTAACAAAAAAGTTTATTCAATTCTGATTACTGGATCAGAAGTTATTTAAATAAATATTGTTTTGTCATTTTTAGCAAATTATGTTAAAATTGGCCACAATCTAGTTATGATCTATATGAGAGATGTCTGGGTCCAGAGTTGGTACGTGAATTAGCAGACCGTATTGATCTGTATATCTATGCCAATTTAATGTGAAATCACATAGATTATATATGCCTTTTGTAGCAGTTTACTAAGCCAATTGGCATAGAGCTGATAGCATGTGATGGACCAGGTAAGTAAACATACCATATTTTACCGCGCAAGGTATCCTGTGTGACAAATAATGTAGGTTTAATTTTTACAATGCTTTTTATACATTATGTGATGTCTAAGGCACGTGATTTAAAATTTTTTCAATTGCAAAAAATCGCATCACACCGGGTACCTTGCACGGTAAAATACGGTAAATTTATGGTCCACTTTCAATAAAAATTTTATTAGAAGAGGACCTAATAATAGTTGGAGTATGTACATATCTGAAAACTAAAGCAGCTGCAAATGTGTAAAATCTTGCAAGGAATCTTTTTCTTAAAATATCCAAAGAGGTTTATTTGTGAGTTTTTGAATATTGCAATTTTTTTAAAAAAAAATCGGTTGTGATCCTCCACTCTTAATGTACTCTGGGAAACGGAATAGCACATGTCACTTTTAACATGTGCCATTCTGTGAAATGAAAATGTCCCATCACATACAACATGCATATATGTGCTATCTGATGAATACCATTCTATTTAATGTGATATAATGTGCCACCCATTATCATAGTGTCTGTGTCATTTTTAACTGTACCATTCTGTAAATGTACATATGCATGCCAGATAACTGTACTATCCTGTGCATATACACTGTTTTCCCATGCCATACCCTGAACCACTTTTCTTATAGGGCCTCCTCATAAGCAGAAACTAAACCTTTATATATATTTTAATTCGTATGGGCTTTAATCCTTCGATTGGGTGATTTAATCAGTCATTTGGAGATTTAATCAGTCGATGGGGATTTAATCAGTCGATTGAGAATTTAATCTCCCGTTTGAAGATTTGATCACCTAACCAAGCCACAAACTATGCCAAAATAAAAATACATAACGATAAAAAAATGATACTAATAAAAAAAATAAATTGAGCATAACAATGATCCAATTGGCATGTACATTGTGAGAGGGAAAAATGACACTGATTTTCTTTTTATATTATTACTCTATATTAATTATCATTTTATTGTAAGCACAATATGTATATTTAGTAATGTTATGTAGTGTACCTATACCCCCGTAAATCTTACAGTAAGTTTTTAGTATAGTACTGTAATAAGTGAATTACCTGTTTCCGACTCGATTTGATGATCTGATATATTTAGGATAGTAAAGATATCAGACCCATTAAATATATCGAAGATATCACAGACATTCAATGTATCAAAGACATTAAAGATCTTAAGGATATCAACGATATCAAATATATCGAATATATTTGATATATCGAGTCTAGAAAACCTGTTGAAACCTTGGAAGGTTAATAAAATTAGCGATGGGACACAGTAGGGTAGAAAGTATAAATACGATGTCTTTTTGGTCTTCACAAAAGACATGTTACCTATTAATGTTCGAAGTAAGTGAAAAGTACGAAGTTCGTGATAGATAGAGTTCAATGTAGTCAAGTAGTAACCTTCGAAACTAGAGTAGAAGTGTTGTTGTTAGTAATCCCCGACATATGATTAAATAAACAGATATTATTATAAACCGATAACCTACTGATACAAGATATCGTATTAAAATCCCCAAAATTCCATGACCTCATATTAGAGCCTCGTGACATAATCAAGAGCTCTATTTCGACCCTGATTACTCAGACCAAGTCAATCCACGCCTCAATCGTTGCCTTTCACCATTATAAGGGTTGAGTTAGAGTAGTATTAGTTGGTATTAGTAGTGTATAGTTGATATATTTATAAGGAGGGTATGTTTCGCATCCTCACAACATACAGTCCCACACCGTTATAGAATCCATACCAATTAGGACCATACCAGAGTTGGAACCCGAAACGAAACCTACCCAAAACTGGTTTCGGGTAGGTCTAAATCTGAAACCCTTTCGGATTTTTTTAAAAATCTCCGAAACCCCGAAACCCGAAATCCCGAAACTATCATCCGAAACTCCGAAACCTAAAACTATAAAATTATAATTCAAAATTTTTAAAATTTATAATATATAACTTATATTTTATATTTTATAATATGAAGCAAATGTGTAAATGTATAAAAGAACTTCGCATATTGCACTTCACTGAGCATGTGTAGTACTTCTATATCCGGACAATATCTGCTATTATGAATTACTGTTTATCCTGATCTGTTAATGTGACTAATAATACACCAGTATCATAAGACATCTGACGATTAAAAAAAATAAATAAATGCGATTATCCATATGAATAAAATTACAAATGCCATAACAACCAATAGTAATATATGCTTTTTTAGACGTAAATATCGGTTGCCCGATACAAATTTGCATATCTTTTCGCTCAATCTTTGGCATTTTTCATTTTTCTTCATAGGATTTTTATTGGGATAATCTCTGATTATCAAAGATGAGAACGAAAAGAATTTGTTAATCATTAACGCCCTCTTAAATTGTGAAATGTGAATTTTCCAAATTTGCTTCTGGGTTTGATTATCAAATATATACATTGAGCATAGCTAAAAAAGTCAATCAAATATTTCACGAATTGATAGCGGGTTTGTATAATGTTCTTAAGTGCAAATGCAAGAACAAAAGCAATTGCTCCATAATAGATAAAAAAAAAACATGATAATACAGCTGTTTCATAATTTCTGGACCACCTAAAAATTTTTCGTTTCCCGAAACCTCTTAAATTATGAAAACAGCTGTAATAAAAAATAGTGAATATATTAGCAAATACTAAGAAAAAATTGATTGAATTCTAGATTTTTCCATTTTTCGGTCAGAATTTTAGTTTTTGAGATTTCGTGCATAGTTTTAGAGTTTCGGGTAGGTTTCGAGTAGGTTTCGGGTAGGGTTTCGGGTAGGGTTTTGTGTTTCAGATTTCGGAAGATGGTTTCGAGTTTCGGAAAAGGTTTCGGATACCCATAATCCGAAACCCGAAACTTTCGGATTTGACCAAAAAGGTTTCGGGTCCCAACTCTAGACTATACCCATACAAATCTGAATTTTGACCCGTGCCACAAAGGCCCGTGCCTATCTGATGCAACTCATGCCAATCCGGTACAATTTTCTTATAGGGTGGACCTGATCCGATCCGTTAGTTCGGGTTCACCGTCGAACACTAGTAGTAATATTGGCGTTAGATATATTTTTTTTGTATTACATTGCAGAGTGGTCTTTCATTCTGACTGGTTAATTTTTGTACAGCATTTGTGATGTTACAAAATCTGATTGGCTAATAGAAAATAAGTTCGAAGTAAAAAAAATTTTTTAAAGTTATTAAGCAAAATGATACATCAAATTATAAATTTTAATTTATAATGATAATTTTAAACTTGAATCGCAATAGTCACTATCAAATACATGTAAGGTTAAAAATAGTAAAAATAACTAGCCATAAGTATTATTGTTTTAAACGCTATTTTTTAAATTAACAGGTTTAAAAAAAACCAATATTTATTTGCAAAGGTACAATTTACCTTGCTTATTGCAAATTACTCTAACCCATAAAGTAAAAAATGCACCACGTCACTGATTATTTGTCTGTTCTGCGAGTTTTTCAAATATCAATTCGGTCTTGTTTGGCAATTCGTTTTCATGGACAATTCTGATGATATATGCGGGGTATGTGACGATACATTTAGTGATTGACCAATCAGAATTAAAGCCCCTCTACTGTATTACGTTACGTAATTGCAATTAATTGCCAGATGTGATATGAATTATTTTATGTGACAAATAAGGATTTACTAATTGATTGCTTTAGTTAATTCTTTATTCATCACTCTAATAACTCATCATGCAATTAATTGACTTATAGTGGCTGCTCCACCAATCAATTAATTGAGTTTCAAATAATTGCAATTAATTGACTCATAGTGGCTGCGCCACCAATCAATTAATTGAGTTTCAAATAATTGCAAATTAATTGCCCTCACAATCAATTATTCGGTGGGCATGATACTGTATCCAGAAAATTTTTGCAGATCATTTAATATGAAATGATTAAATATATGAAATGATTAAATTATTATTGCTCATCATGTCCCCTTCCTCGTACATTATAGATGCTTGACGCAGCTGATGAAGAATGACGAAAACTTGCCGCAACCTGACGTAACCATAAGTGCGTCACTGACGCATGACGCATGACGCAATTCAACCATATGTTTTAAGGACACGTGTGCAGTTGCGTCAGGTCATGTGAGTTGCGTCAGGCATCATTATCGTACGTAACAGTCGTGACCATCCTTTCTTGTCCTAGTCACGTCCTTTTGAGTACTCATTTAGCATATGCATCTGTGTCTAACGACGTAGTCAGTATGAGATAGGGTCGCCAAACAAGTCGCAGGAGGTTACATGAGCAGAATTTTTCAAGTATCGTTACTTTTACTTTTTTTTGGGGGGGAGAGTGGTGGGGGATAGCTTGACATAATGTCGAGCAGAAAATTCAAACGACAAAGAAGACAACACAGATCATCAGGTTACTCAAATACCAATTTGTCATGAACAAGTCCTGTGACCAATTGTCACATGGAAAGTCCAGTGACTCGCAATAATGTACTGCCTTGTGGCTTCGTTCACAAGCATTATTGCTCGTCATGTGCCCTTCCTCGCACATAACAGTCGTGACCATCTTTTCTTGTCCTAGTCACGACCTTTTGAGTACTCATTTAATATATGCATCTGTGTCTAACGACATAGTACAGTATGGGACCTTGCTGAGGATCGAAGGTTTTGTTCCTTTTTTTCCAGATCGCATAATACTGTTGCAAATTCATAGTGTTTTATGAGGTACCCCGGAACGTTCTCTATCTTTATCCAAAATTCATTTCTCGAAAAGATAATTCATATACTTTCTCGTTGCAAGCCTACACCTGAGGCTGGCAACTCGTCCCGAGCATCTCTCATTTTCACACTTTGAATCTCTTTTTTTTTTCTACTTCTTAACAGCAACCATCTCACGTGCCATACTGCCAAATATCATTAGCTCTAGATCTTCTAACTTAGTCTAATTTGAGGGCAGTGTGGGATGTATACACCTGTATCAACCTTTACACACACACGTTGTAAGGATGCAGTTTGTACCCTCCTTCTAAATATATCAACTATACACTACTAATACCAACTAAAACTACTCTAACTCAACCCTAATAATGGTGAAAGGCAACGATTGAGGCGTGGATTCAATTTTCTTTTTTTTTTTCACTAACATAAGATCCTTGCAGCGGGGCCTAATCCTAATCTTTTACGCCCAATTGTCATACAGGCTGTTGCACTGCTATTGCAGCAACAAGACCCAAATCTTTCTCTAAATAAGGTCCTTGCACTGCTATTATAGGTGCGAGGCCTAATATTTCACACAAGGCCTTAGCAGTATTACTGCTACTGTGGGGTCTAATTTTTTTCAAAACGGTCACATGATGCAACAAAAGGGATCAGCCCAGACTATAGTTGTTAGACGAAACCTCGAGGTTTCGCGCTGACGAAAGTCGAAACCTAGTTTCGACTTTCGTCAATTAAAATCTCAAATGACGAAACGTCGAAACTGTCGAAAGATGTCGAAACTGACAAAAGGTGTCGAAACTGGCAAAAGGTGACAAACTGACGAAACTACAAAGGTGACAAAACTAATAGAAGAAGAAGAAGCAGATAAATGTTATTGAAGATATTGTGAATAAAAATAAATTACGAAAAATTTTTTATATAATAAACAAGTGTAAGTAAGGGCGCCTTGGCTTTACATTTTATGTTCATAAAGGGCTATATACAATTTATGCTTAGATTAGTTTTAATAAGAAGCTTAATAAGCAACTTATCAATTAAGTAAATTAGCACAAATAAGAAATTAATAATAAACAGATTATTTTACATATTTTAGTGTTTTGATTAAAAAATAATCATTATCTATTGGCTAAATTGACTTTAATAAAAGACAAATTAGCGCGGATAATAAATTAATAGGAGGAATACTAGTTTTTTTTAGCGGGAGCATTAGGTTGTTTTTCGTTTTTTTCAGCGGGAGTACTAGGTTGTTTTTCATTTTTTTCAGCGGGAGTACTAGGTTGTTTTTCATTTTTTTTATCGGGAGTACTAGTTTTTTTTTTTTTTTTTTTTTTTTTTTTTTTTTTTTTTTTTTTTTTAGCAGGAGTACTAGGGTTTTGTCAAGTTAGGTTTGGGGTTTTGACTTTCGTCAAAAGGATCTGAGGTTTCGACTTTTGTCAGAAGAATTTGAGGTTTCGACTTTCGGAAGAGGTTTCGTCATTTAGGGCTCAGGTTTCGACTTTCGTCATCAAGCAAAAAAGGTTTCGTCTAACAACTATAGCCCAGATGCATTCGCATTTTCCTTTTTTTTTTTTTTTTTTTGCTAAGTGCATCTACTATTGCCTGTGTATCTCAAAATGCCTTCCCTTTTCTGATGCGAATTTATTTCCGTGAAAGGATTCAGAAGTCAGCCTGCGTTCAAGCAAGTACATCTGCTACAGTAATGATCAATGTTCTTGCATCAATGCATCAGCACCAATATGATGCTTTACAAAGTGTATCTACTAATGTCTCCTGCTCAAGGTTAGGCCAGACCAAGTTGATTATGTGTTTTACATTACCCGCCTCTCCCCTCCGGGGGTTCATTTAGTAAAATTTTAAAATTTTCCGAAATGTTCCGTAGTCCTATGTATATTTATCAAAAATTTTTTTACTATGAGGGAGAGGAGAGCTCTTGGGGGTAATGTAAAACACATAATCAACTTGGTCTGGCCTTATAAGGTTATTGCCGAGACAAGCTGACAAATCGCTGTGGCACTCTTGAAGTGAATCTGAGATGCTTTCCTTCTTCAGGTCCAAGATTATTACTGTACAGAGTTCAGGAATTCAGCGTGCGCTCTTTCTTTCCTTTTTTTTTTTTTTGCAAG
This sequence comes from Gigaspora rosea, assembly GCA_003550325.1. Lineage (NCBI taxonomy): Eukaryota > Fungi > Glomeromycota > Glomeromycetes > Diversisporales > Gigasporaceae > Gigaspora > Gigaspora rosea. The sequence goes on along the minus strand of QKWP01000095.1, from coordinate 250,133 downwards.
AGATTTATAGGTTGGATGCTTCTGCATTGTCTGTGTTAGTTCCAATGCCGTATTTGTATGTACCACCATCACGATTGTTTTGATCGATGGAATATCTTTCATTTACCGATTTCAAACCAAATTGAACGCTTTTCCCATCTTTGCAATGCGGATGCTATGGCTACAGTAATATCCGTCAATCGGAATTACCATTAGGTAACCTTCGAATGGTTTCTTTTTTTTTTACACCAGTACCAAATTGATAACGGTGCCCTAAATTATATTGTTCATCAAATTTACCTACTTTCTGCAAATTCAAATATCACCCGAATGAATGAATAGAAAAAAACCGGCTTGCGACGGGAGCTGGACATAATGTCGAGCAGAAAATTCATACGACAAAGAAGACAACAGATCATCAGGTTACTCAAATACCAATTTGAACATGAACAAGTCCCGTGACGAATTGCCATATGGAAAGTCCAGACTCGCAATAATGTACTGCCTTGTGACTTCGTTCACAAGCAATGTCAGTATGCAACACCTGATATTGCAATCTTATACATAAACGCAGCGTAAAATATAAATTCTCTTTTTGATTAGCATAAAATTTATACACACGCTCTATTAATCAAAGAAATATGCAAAAATGTAAGATCCTTTAAAATGTAAATTGCATTTTTGCACGAATAACCTTAAATATTCACTCTTTATAAATTTATCATTATGTAGCCGATAAATAAATGCCAATTTCAACAATATTTACACTTATAGCCTGTTAATTTAGAATGTATGTAGCTGAGTATAGGCTTAAATCTTAATTACATATGAATTATACTCACAACCTAATTCAATATATCGTTTATATAAGCACTAAATGCTAAACCTTTTATTTAAAACTAATTTCCTAATTTCATTTATACTTGCTCTCTATAGGACAAATATTTATAACGTTAAATCTTTCAGAAATGCTAATTTATAAATAGATGAATTTTTTGCTTACTCCCTGTAAATGTAACACGAAACAGCTAATTAGAATGGTACTACATCAGCAAGTACATTTTTTATAAAATCTACATAGATCTACAACTTTACATAAATATTATATAGAATACTATATAAAAATTATATATGTTAATTTTTATATGTTATTTAATATAGAATTTATGTAAAATTTATTTGAATATATATAAAAATAAATTTATAAAAAAGGCTTATGTAAATGTTATATATTTATAAATTTTATGTATAATAATTAAGCAACTTTTATATGCTATAAATATCTAAATAAATTTTTTACATAAATTTTATATATTAATAAATTTTATATATTATAACTATACAGTGATCGGAAGTAAATCACCGGAAATTTTATAGGTAACACATAAGAGGCCAAATTTTACGTACGATTTTTATTTTATTATATTTTATATAATTACAAAATAATTATATAAAATAAAATAAAATATTTATATTTACATTCCTAAAAAAAAAAAACCCTGGGTTATTTAATATTTACAGTACCATCCTCGGGCTTTATATATTGTCTTTACTCGATTTGGCATACTACAGATAAGTGAACGAATATATTCAATTGATAAGTTATACCATTCCTCTTCTATAATTTTAACTAATTCTTCTAACTTTGTAGGCATGGGTTTTCTGTTACGAACTGCAGAATCAAGACGTTCCCAAAGATTTTCAATCGGGTTAAGATCAGGGCTATACGGTGCCCAATTTAATATATTAAAATTATGCGAATTCATCCACCATTCTGAATATGTAGATGTATGAATAGAAGCCAAATCTTGTTGAAAAATTAAATTTATTTCACCATGATGTTTTTCCATTAAAGAATTTGCCCAAGGAATAAAATATTTTGCAAGAATATCAACATAACTATCCGAATTCATATTACCCTTAATTCTTACTAACGGTCCAACGCCCCACCAACAAAAACAGCCCCAAAACATTACAGAACCACCACCAAACTTCATAGTCGTATTTATACAATCTTTATGATATTTTTCATTAACTCGACGCCAAGTTCTTTCACGACCATCTGCTTTGTGAAGACAAAACCTTGACTCGTCCGTAAAAACAACCATTTGCCATTCATTTACCCATTTTAAATGTTCACGGCACCATTTTTTTCGCTCCAGTGCTTTTCTTTTGTCTAAAAGAGGTTTTCGACAGGCGACACAGTTTCTCCAACCTAAATTGTGGAGGTACTTTCGAATAGTTTTGGTGGTAAGCGTCGTATCATGTTGGACGTTGAATTCGTTAGTGATGACAGCCAAGGGTTCCTTCCGATTTTTTTTTGTAATACGAACTAAAGAGCGTTTGTCACGCGCAGAGAGAGCTTCGGGGCGACCAGGGCGTTTGTTCGGATGCTCTGAGCCTGTCTCTTCATATCGCTTAACAGTGTCATACACCGTTGATTTCGGGAGATCAAAAACTTTTGCAATGTCAAGTGGTTTAACACCACACAGGTAAGCGCCGGCAATACGGCTTCGTTGTTCTAGGCTTAATTCTTGGCGGGAGGGTTTTTTTATCATCAAAAACAATTAAAATTGTGTGTTAAAAAAAAAACACAAGTGAAAAAAGACGTATGTACGTTAAAAAAAAGATTATCATACGTATATGAAATTCCCGGTAGATCTGGAAATTTCCGGTGATTTACTTCCGATCACTGTA
>QKWP01000095.1:198267-246417 GCA_003550325.1 Gigaspora rosea | reverse complement strand
CGAAGTTTTCTCAGCAACTGCCTGACCTGACTAGCATCAATGAAATTTCTTATTTCAATTCTATGAAGTGTAAAATTAAAATAGAAAAAATTTTCATTTAATTTAATTAGGCAGTTACCAAGAAAACTTTACCTAATATTAGAAAACCCGTTTCGTCTATAAACGAAATCAAATTTGTTTATTTGTATGCAATAAATTTTGATTGGTCGGGCGTATGTAAGTTTATTGAATTTCGTACGATCACAAGACCGTTCGTATGATCATCATCACGTGACCGTATCTTTGGTTTGTAACACAAGATCCTGTAATTCTATTGGCTTATAAGTTTCGTCATAAGTTTCGTCAATCGTCATAGGTTTCATCAATCGTCATAGGTTTCGTCAATCGTCAATTCGTCATTTCAAAATTGGCTTGACGAAAGGTTTCGTCAATCGTCAATGACGAAAGTTTCGTCATTCGTCAGGCATCTTTAATTATAATTCAAAAATGAACCCAAAATTTCAGCATAACCCTTCAAAATAAATTTTATACTCATGCATTATCAAATTTAGCAATACATCAGATTAAAAATAAAAAGGCAATATTTTTCCTAAAATATTTATTTAGCGCTGAAAACTTCTTACATGATAGTAACAAATTAAAATGTATTTAATTCGTGTTAAGCTCCTAAGTATTATTATCGATTAATTATATAAGTTTGTACTTACTTCTTTTTACAGTATAGTAAATGTTTATAGCTATTTGAGGAATTTGCAAATAATTTAAGTGTTTATTTAAATTATTAAATGAGTTTATTACGTACCACCTATAGAAAACATGAATTTCGTTAAATAAAATTAAATTTGACTTTAACATATAAGCTATATACCCACTTGTTAATTTAGCAAATATAAATTAAATAATGAAATGAATAATTATTATTAATTCGTTTAAAATGTTGATTTCATATAAATATGGTAATTACTTTTATTTAACATAAGTTATAATGCAATTGAATAGAATAAGTTATTTAATATTATATCTTTAAGTAGTGAAATTTAAATTTAATTAATTTCTTACACCCTTTAGGTTAAATTGCATAAAGTTTAGTACATAGTATTTATATTGAAACGAAGTTTTGATGAAATTAAATTTTACACTCACGTCCTTTAACACAAATTATTATTGAATTAGATGACAAGCTCTTTTAACTTCTGATTTATTATAATATCACTAAGTTTACACTCACTTTCTATTGATTCAACAGTGCACATTATGTGTTTTAAAAAGGTTATTTTAATCTAATAGACACCATGCTCTCACACTAATTCGACATATGCAATTCATAAGAAGAATTTAACTCATAACTAATTTAAAACAATAAAATATATCTGGATAAAGACACCCTATTAATTTAGTACATTTGCAAAGTAAATTTACAGTTAATTAAAGAATTACATCGATATAAGCCTCTTAAAATGTTAATTTTATTAATAAATATTATACTTACTGTTATCACATATGCAGTTAGCTATAGTAATTTTTAATGTTAAGTTTTGATTTATAGATTTGGCATAAATTATTTTGTTATCACCGTCTACTTGATTCATAAAATTATTAATGAAAAATTTTTAATGCTTCTTTACTATAAAATCACATTTACCGTCTAATTTAATAATCAAAAACAAAAAATTTATAAACATTAATTCTTTTAAAGCTTTAAGAGAGTGCATTTATATATAGGCATTAAATTATAAATTATTGCTCGATCAACTACTTTATTGCTATATATGAAAAACATATGGGAATAGGTTCGCTATCCAAACATGCTCTAGTATTACATACATGAACTTTAATACCTATTAAACAGCCTCTAGTCTATGAAAAATTATTTGAACCTGTACTGATCATTCTCCCAACGCATAAACTACTGACCTTTCGATCCCCAAATTTCCTAAACCCCAAGGTCCCAAACCACACCCGGCCTACTACATGAAACCGCAACATAAGCAAGATAGCTAACATACGTCCATATATCCATCATTATGTTCGGAATTGTAATTTTTATTTATTTTTAATGCCAGCTTCATGAAAATTTTTACAAAAATTAATCACATGATAAACATAATAAAGATTACATGTAATTTTGATCTCAGAAACTTTCGTAAAATTCAGTAAAAATTACAATAATTTTCCAATCCTACTAATACTTATTAACATCCCTAATCAATAAGGCTTTCAATTGAGACGTGAGATGTGTTTGGTCGAGTACCCTAGCCATGGCAAAAAAAGTTCGGGTCATGTGACGATCTGCAGTAAATTAGTCAATAAGGATTTCCAATTTGGTGTAACGTAACACGATCAGGAAAATTCAAAACAAACGTTCGCTCTAAAGAAAATTAGAAGAAATCGCTTATTTCTCGACAAACTTCATAAGAAACAACCTTCTGCGCACTAACAAAAAATGTCGGGGAGGTAATTTTAGCTATAGAACTCTCTAACCCTGACCCTGTTCCTAACCCTAACCCTAATCTAAATAAACTTAAAGATTTTTATCAGTTATCACGTGACCCGAACTTTTTTTGTCATGGCTAGGGCAGTGTTGTACACGGACATTGTCCCGCCAATTTTTCAGGGACGCGGACAGTCCGGGACGGTACGTCCGGGACATGTCCGCAATAATGTCCCAACATGATACATGTCCGCCGGGTAAAACCAATCAAATTGCGGAATTATACGAATTTTATTGGTAGATGATCACGTGTTGAGTCGCAAAATGTCCGGGACAAAAAAAATTCTGGGCGGACATGTCCCGGACGTCCCGTCCCGGACTGTCCGCCGTCCGTGTCCGTGTCCCATGACAACACTGGGCTAGGGTACCCTGTTTGGCCCGAAGAATTAAGGTTAACAATTAGAACTCTATATTACTTCACGAGTTCTTACAGGTATAAGGAGTTTTGTGCACGAGAATTAATTATCAGTACTAACTTTAATTTTATTTAAATAAAAATGATCATAGTTTGACGCATAAGCATAAAATTATTACAATAAATATTAAATGATTATAAAGTAACGCATAGATAAAGGTAATAACAAAAAAATTACAAAAGTTTTTACTCTGTCTTTCCATCAACATCAACAGCAACATCATGATTAATTTCAGTTTGTTCTTTCACATCCTTTATTTCGATAGATTCTTTTATTTTTTCAGTTCTTTCTATTCCACGAATTTTGTATACAACGGGCACAAACCAAGGTGGCGCTAATCCTTCACCACCTGGTCCAAACGAAAAATTACCCCAAGGATCTTTCTTCGACTTATCAAGTGATATACGTCCAAATGATAACTTTTCTATCAACCACACAAAGGTATTAATAACTATATAAGAGCCTATACCGGCGATGAGACCATAAGCGACATTATATGTTAATGGCATAATCGCAATAGTCCTGTAAAAATAAATAATTAAGCCTTGAAAATGTTATATAATAAAAGTATATTAATAGAGCAAGTACTTACAGAAAACTAGGTACAGCATCACCAATATATTCCCAGTTAATCTCTTTGATACCCTTTGCCATCATAGCACCAATAACTACCAAAGCAGGACCAGAAGCCCATGGAGGTATACTAGCAAAAATAGGAGCAAAAAATAACGAGATAAAAAAGAAGAATGATACAGTAAGAGAAGAAATTCCAGTTCGACCACCTTCAGTAATTCCTGAACCCGATTCAATAAATGTAGTGACAGGAGACGTGCCAAAAATAGAACCGATTGAAATTGATAAAGCATCACATATAAATGCAGCGGTAGAACCTTCAAAATCACCATGTTCGTCTAAGAAACCACTAAATTTTGCCATTGAATAAAGAGTGCCTGTCGTGTCCAGTATATCAAGATATAAGAATGTTATTAAGGCAACCCATACATCTGAAGTTCCAATGTCGAAACGCATTGCGCCTAGTGTTCTGGAATAATATAATATGTTTATAAGGTTGTATATATAATAAACAGAAATACCATATAAACAATTCTTACTTTTCCATAGGATGGAAACTAACGACCTTTTTAAAGAAATCAAATCGAGCGTTACCCTCTTCCCTATGAAAAAAAATCATCATAATATTTGTTTTCAGTATTTTGTAATATATTCGTCGCGTTATATGTTATATGATAACTTTTACAAATGAAAAAATAAAGAATGATTATATGTCATTGTAATTGAGACATACGTGTAAGGAAAATAGGTGACTTGACTATTTCTAAACCAGCTTACGATACTTATAAAAAGAATTCCCAAAAACATGCTTCCCTTTACTCTAAAAAGTAATAGGGTCACAATGATCAAGAAACCTAAAATTCCTAACCAAGTAGTTGGACTTTCCATATTATGACCATTACAAATGCCAGTTGTTGCATTATAATATTGTTCAGGACAACCACCAAGAGTCACTATTGTGGAAGGATCATGGCTTATCAAGGCAATCCCAGCACTTCTTTGTAATCCAATAAAGGTGAGAAAGAAACCGACACCGGCACCAATTGCAATTTTTATAGATGTGGGAATAAGTTTTGTCATCCATTGACGAATACCAATTATTGAAAGAAAGATAAAAATAAGACCTTCTACAAATACAGCGGCGATAGCAGTTTCATAAGCAATTTTACCCGAACCATGGAAGCCGACCACAGTATAAGTGAAGTAAGCATTCATGCCCATCCTTGGAAAATTAAAATAATTATGATTATTAATTAATACGTAACATAAAAAAAACATTTTGCAGAATAAAATTTAAATTACCCTGGAGCAAGAGCTAACGGTAAATTTGCAAAGATTCCCATAATAGCAGTTGCTATACATGAAATGGCGGCTGTACCAGTGATTAAGTCTCTCTGAACTATTGTCTTACAAGCTATATAATCAGGATCATTGACACATAAATCCCCAGTATTAGAATTGCAAACACATGGACCACCTTTTTGGACAGAAATTAACCGAAAATTAATAAAAATATACAAATATGCCTTAGCGTAATAAGAAATGAATATGTACATACCTGTATCAGAAAGGATTAATGCATTAACTGAAATAATATAGGCCATAGTAACGAAAGTCGCCAATCCGGCGCGAAGTTCAGTGGTAAAGTTAGTACTACGAGCATTAGGAACACCACTATTTCCAAGTTTAAAATATCTTCCGATGAAACTACTAGCTACAGCGTTATTTAATTTGTCGAACATAATTAAAAAATTATTCCTTATTCCTTATTATGTATTATTATTAAAACTATCATTAAACACAAGTCGAAATAAGACTGCATTAATGATAAAAAAAAAAAAAGCAGGAAAAAAAAATGCTATCCAGTTTTATATAAATCGGATATGTAATCTGGGTTAATGTATAGTATTAAATTGCATTTTTATACATTATTTTCATATTATATATATATTATTATATAAATGACCTATTGCGTATGATTTATACATTCGTGCAATGTGAATATTACTAGAATAAAAATACTCCGTAAATGATTGTCCCGTAAGAAAGATATGACTGGTAATGCAAAGGGTTAATTCGCAGATCACTTAGGTGATTGGTGGCTAGAAGATTACCCATGAATATCGGTCGAGCATGATTAAAATTAGTTAAATAATTATGATAATATAACCTTAAGTTGGTTAGATTGTGAACATAGAGATTACTTATAACATAATCTAGGATTTACCTTGTACGTAAATCAAGCTTAAAATTTATTCCAGCCCATATCAATTTAGTTCGAAATGATAATGTAAAGTCATTAAAAGTTTGCATTTAAATCAATTTCATTTAAAAGTTAAGTATATTATTTTATAAGAATTCTATTTATGTCATTTCGTAAGTATGGGTTTTACAATATCTGATATGTTTTACTTTTAAAATACCGTAAAGTGTTGACTTGTAACTTGTAGATTCCTTATAAGTAGAAATTTAGACTTTTAATTTTTTGCATAAAATAATACACCTAAAATAATATGTATTATATAGGCAAAAATTTGCAATTTTAGTAATTATTTAATATTAGTGATAAGGTAGCCAGTCATTTATGTGAATTAGATGATTATTGAGTATAAAAGTAACTATTTGATCAGAAATTATAAGCCTGATTATGAGTTTTTATGAATTGTTTATAAATTTTTGTATATAAATAACCATGTTACTTATATTTTGTACTTATGTACCTGATTACTTATAAATTTTAGCCCATAATTACCTTATTATACATCTGATTACTTATAAATTTTTATATGTTTATATGATTTGGTTGCTTTGACGCTATGCTATTATATTTTTTAAATATATATTTTTATGATAAATATTTTAAAAACAAACTAATAGAATTAAGGCAAATCTGAATTGATAAATTTAATAATTATAAGATTCAAATATTTTAAAAATAGACAAAATCTATATAAGTATTTTTATTGGTAATAAATGCAGTAAGATTTATTATTATTTTAACAAGAAATTATATTCCTAGTAGTGATCTATATAAATTTTTTATTAATTATAAAAAATTCAGAATCTTTATACAATTTGCAAATACTAGACAGAATTCTGCATTACACATAGAATTTTTTAAAAAAGTAGAATTTGCCTATTACTATTTTATCCAATTTAATATTACAAAACTTACTAACTATTGCTGTATTGTAGTAATTTATTAAAAAATTTATACATTTCATATGTATGTTGATACTAATATTATGATATTTAGTATTTGGTTGATTTATAAATTTTACTATAATTTGCTATTGTTTTTTGATAATATTTTTCACTATTTTCATCTGATAAAGATCTTAATTATTCAATAGGGAGGATAGAAAAATATGGCTGCTAACCCAGTTTTTAATGCTTGTACAAATAAAAATTAATTTTGTATAACCTTAGATGCAAATAATTTATTAATCTATAGTAACTTAAAAACTAATTAACTAACTCATATTTTTTGAATCCATATCAGTCATATAATTTATTATGCAGATCATGGGGTAAATTTTTTACTATAAAATTTGAGTGACCAATATGCATATAATGGGCTCAATTTTTATAGTAAATTGCAACAGTCACCTACTTTTAATCATTTTTTTCAAGGGTTTCTAAAAAGAAAACTGCACTTATAACATGCATTTTGACAGTTCAGAAAGTTGATTTCTTTAGTTATTTGTAAGATTAAATATAATACAAATAAATCTAAGAAGAATATGAACTCTAAAAGATGCTTATTGTTCCATATTATATAATATAATAATGGCTTTAACAATTGCAGAATATAAAGTTTTTTTGGTTTTTTTTTGCCAGACCAACTTATTATTACAGTTGACTTCTATAATAATCAGGAAAATAAAGGTTGTTGTTTTATTTTTCTCTATTTTCTTTTCTCTATTCCTATAACTAATAATAGATTTTATATTTGGAGCTTGATATAGAAAGCTAGGTATATTAGAAAATAAGATTTGTAATTGAGAAGATTTGTGAAAGTGAATGTTTCAAATAAGGAGATTTGTGGTAGATATTTTGAATTTGAGATCTGTAAAAGTGGGTGCTTCAAATTTAATAATACATTTTATTATTTTTAGAAAATTGCTATTTTCACTATGGTATTTTGCTATTTTTACAATTGTTATACAAGAGTTTATAGTTTTAGAATTCAAAATAATAAACCTAATTCTAATTTTAACCTTAACTCTAATACTAACCTAACCCTAACTCTAAAAACTAATAAGTAACCTTTTTTAGCTTCTAAGTAAAAATTGTAGAGCTCATTTTTTTGATTCTAATAGTAATTAAATTATTAAAATCAGCTAGTGGATTCCAAGATACTTGGGATCAAAAAAGAGAACATAAGGATTGGCAAATTTATAGTTACACAAAAATTATTTTTCTTTACATACATTTGAAATGTTTTTTTTATTATAGTAAAAATTTTATTAAGAAATTAATAAAACTCATTTTAAAAAACTAGCATTTTTTTTGAGCCAAAGAACAACTTTACTTAAAATTTTTTGCATAAATTATGATTTTTATTTAATGACTTTTTTCTAACTTTATTTGTTTTCTTTATGTATATTTTAAAAAAATTTTTATTATAATAAAAAATTTTACTAAGAAACTAATAAAACTTGTCTTAAGGGAGCATAGTGGACATTTGATTTGATTGGCTCAAAGATCTCTGAGTTACATAATATAAAAAATTTTTAAAGTAATCTTTACTATGTAAAACTATATCGTCAATTGGCAACTCATGGTTTCACATAATAAATTTTTTTAAAACACATTATAGTGTTTTTTAACCTTTCATATATCTTCCAAAAAAAAGATCAGTATAGATCATTATCACTAAAAACTTTACTTAGATAATACATATATAGTGAATAAGTTAATTAGGCATTAATTTTATTTTATTTAAAATTTTTTCTAGTATTATTTTTTTGTTGCTTGTTCATGCTATGTATCTTCGCTTGGTGTTATCACTTGGTGTTACTACCAGTATACTTTATATGTACCAAAAATAATGCATATTGTTCTCCTAATTACAGTTTTGGAGTTATTGCAATATTGTAATATCCTGTAAGCTAAGTAGCAGAATTTTTTATGGTATATATTATGATGAAAAATATAGTAATTTCATGCAAGCTAATACTATTAATCACAATAGAATTTGCAATAATTTTCAATACAAAGCAACAACCTTAATCATGTTGGTCATTGTTATGAAAATAGATAGGAAGTTGATAAAGATTATAATAAGGTATTTATTTGAATCTAAAAAATTAGCCAATATCGATATTATTTTAATTGTACAAAGAGTAATATTCAAAAGGAAATTATTGGTTCACAAAATATAGAAGTCTTTTGAAAACAAATAAATTACCAAATTATATCAATTTTGAACTTAAGAATATTAGATGATAGGTGATTTAAATTATCTTGGATTAACTATAACAGGTTCAAAGACAAGGAATCAGAAAAAGGAGGATTCGCAGCTGTATATTATATGACTTAGTGCAATAGAATTATTGTATATAGTAGGTGTTGGTTGCACTTAAAATAACCCATGATTCAAGCAAAAATACACAAAAATTTATCCAGAAATTGAAAAATTACTGTGAAAATTGATTGCAAGAATCCTTGGTTCCTAAACAGTTATGGAGTATCAAGAAATAATTGTGATTATATTATTGTTATGCAGATTGCACCAAACAATTCATTATGACAAAATTCTGTACTGCATAATTTGGATCTCGAATCAATTCATTTACAAAAACTTGTCCATATAGATTTACACAGTGGAAATATTTTGCAACCTGAGTTGCATTATGCATATATTACTGATCTAGAACTTTCTAAAAAAGTAAATTTGTAGAATTCTGCTGATATAGCACCAGAGTCAACTATATACTCAAATGTCAGATATTTACAGTTTTGGAATTATTGCATCACAATAGCCTGTAAGTTAAGTAGTGGAATTTTTTATATTATATTATGATGAAAAATATGATAATTTTAATGCAAGCTAACACTACTAATCACAATAGATTTTATCTTAATAGTATAGGTAAAAGAGAGATATTCAAAAGCAAATTATTGATTCACAAAATATAGAAGTCTTTGAATACGAATAAATCACCAAATCATATCAATTCTAAACTAACAGAATATTAGACAATGAGAGATTAAATTATCTTGGATTGATTTAAAGATATCAAGGATTCTGGAAAAGAAGGATTTGCAACTGTATATTATATGACTTGGTATAATATAGTATATGGTGGGGTATTCACTTAAAGTGATCCATAATTCAAGCAAAAATATTCAAAAATTTATCCAGAATTGAAAAATTACTGTGAAATTGGTTGCAAGAATCTTCATTCCTAAACTGTTATAGAGTATCAAGAAATGATTGTAGTTAGAGTCCAGCAAAAAAAGCCCAGTTAATTTTTAAATTTTTGAAGGCTATAAAAATAATATTATAAAATTGGTACTTAATATAAAATTAGTATATATAATTAGTATAGTAAACATACTTTTAGCATATAGATTTTATTTGTAGCTCTCACATACCTGCTACTAATAGCAAGCCTTCAAAGTTAGGCCCATTGGGCCTAAACCTATTGGGCTTGGGCCCAATGGGCCTAACTTTGAAGGCTTGCTACTAGTAGCAGGCATGTGAGAGCTACAAATAAAATCTATATGCTAAAAGTATGTTTACTATACTAATTATATATACTAATTTTATATTAAGTACCAATTGTATAATATTATTTTTATAGCCTTCAAAAATTTAAAAATTAACTAGGCTTTTTTTGCCAGACTTTAATTGTAGTGAACAATTTATTATGACAAAATTCTGTACTGCATCATTTGGATCTCAAATTGATTCATTTACAGAAACTTGTCCATAGAGATTTATACAGCAAAAATATTTTGCAACCTGAGTTGCAATACATATATATCAATGATTTTGGAATTACTAAAAAAGTAAAAGAAGAAAATTATATAGAATTCTGCCATATATGGCACCAGATGTTTAGTAGGTCAACTGTATACTAAAGTGCCAGATATTTACAGTTTTTGAATTATTGTAATATTGCAATAGCCTGTAAGTTAAGTAGCAAAATTTTTTATAGTATATCATAATAAAAACTCAAACAATATATTTATTTAGAGTTATGGTAGATTTATAGAGTTCTAATCTGGATATCTGATAATTATCTGGATAAACACTAACAGATTGAAACTCTATAGGCTTATATTAGATTTATTGCAATTTGTAGAGTAGTTAGCAAAAATTCAGTTATTGTATTGTATTAATATAAATAAATAAAAAGCTAGGTTGGTTTGCGTTAACTTGTATAGTGATCAAATGTTGTTTATATGTATCTACCCGATTAGTTATGTAGTTGAATACTTATACATATCTAGCAGGTTAAGCCACTGATATTAATAAATAGCAAATTCAAAATTAGTAAAATTAGTACATATAGTACATAACTGATCGACAGACAATTAGCTAATGAGAATTAATATTTTACTAAAAAAAATTATAGTAAAAGCCATTTCTAACTACGAAAGAATGTCTATATTTATTGTACAAAAATAATCAAAAATAAACAGTAATTTTGAGAACTTTGCTTAGAGCGAAAATTTTTACTATTTATTATAGTATTAGTCATTAACTGTATGTAAGCTCTAAATGCTAAAAATGGCCAACAAAAAAAAAGATTATGTTATGTGTAAAATCTAAATCTAAAGAACTTTATGATACTGTTTAACATGCTATTATAATAAAAAGCATACTAATGCTTCTATTTTTTTATGTATTCTGAATATTATAGAGCTAACTTCAGATTAAGTAATGATATTATTTTATGTACTCTGAATATTATAGAGTTAAAACATTTGTAACTTTGGGTTAAGTAGTAGGTTGATAATATATATGTTATATGAGTATTATTGTTTTATTAATTATATGGGTGAGAGGTCATGTTGTATCTCTAATAAAGGTCTGAAATAAGATAAAATCAAATTTGATTTTTTCTAGTTTCGCTAATAATTTATTCACACATTAAATCTTTAATGAGTTGGGTATTTAATAATAAATATTACATTCATTTCACTTTATATGTATCTATCTGGTTTCTAACTTATGTGATTAATTTTTATATATAATTATTGGTTTGAAACTTAACATAAAGTTTTCTAATATTAAAATTTTTTTAAAAAAGTCTGTAATTTGATTGGATAATTATAACAGGCATTCATAGATAAATTGATTAAAATTAACCAATCATATGATATGACAGTTATGTTATTGTTATACACAATAATAATTTATATTATGCATATTGTTTATATTTTTTGTTTATTTGTCTACATTTTTTAACCAATCAAATCAAATGTCCACTATGCTTTTTAAGGGTATTGTATAATACAATATAAATATAAATAGCAAATTATTTGTTGTATATACAAAAATCAGAAGTTTATATAAACAAGTTAGAATAATTTTAAAAATTAAATTAAATTAGTCAAAAACAATATAAAAATTAAGGCCATGCAAACTAATAAAATTGATTCTTGTCACCCGGCCAGGTCACTTTTTTAGAGAAGTTAAAATTTTTTTCTATATAAAATTTTTTTTATTCTTGTATGAAAAAAAAATTTATAAAAATTTTTTATGTTAAAAAATTTTTAAATATAACATTTTTTGCCAGCCGGCCAGGTCCTATTTGTTTGTTCTATGTGACGAGAATCAACTAATTTAATTTGCATGGCCTAATTTTTAATCTTTTGTAAATATAAACAAGAATATTTCAATAAATTTTTCTTTTTTTCAATACTATAAAATTTTGCGAGGAGTTGTTAATTTTTACAAGGAGAGCTACATAAATAATTAACTCTGATTGGTTAGAATCTATGTAAATTATATGATCATTATATTATAATTTGCATGATTTGCAATATGATTACTATTAAAAATGAGCTACGTTATACTTCATCCTTAAAAACTAGTATTATTTTGAGCTAAAGAACAAGTTTACTTAAAAGCTCAAACTTAATTGGATAATAAAATTTTGTACAAATCATTTGATAGTTAATAGCACTTTTTATAACAGTGAATTTGCCAATCCTTATGTTCTTTTTTTGATTCCAAGTATCTTGAGAACCACTTGGCCAATTTTGATAATTTAGCTACTATTAGAATCAGAAAAATGGGCTTTCAACTTTCAATTAGAAGCCAAAGATGGTTTATTTATTAGTTTTTAGAATTAGGGTTAGGTAGGTTAGAGTTAAAATTAGACTTATTATTTTGAATTCTAAAAATAGAAAATCTTGTATAACTATAGTGAAAATAGCAATTCTCTATATCTATTTAAATAGTAATCTATATAAGATCAGCAGTATGATCATAATAAAATCTGGGGTTAAGTTTTATATAAGTTTTTATAATAGAGTGGAATCTGTAGCTGCCTCAAAGTAAAGTTATTTTTTTACTAAGTTAATCTTTCTTTAAGCTTTAACTAAAGTTGTAAAGCTCATTTTTATGATTCTAATAGTAGTGAGATTGGTAAAATTGGCCAGGTAGTTCTTGAGATATCTTAACTTTTTTCTTGTTATACATATAAAATTTTTTTGCAATTTTTTATATGTGTAAAAGAATAAAAGTAAAGATATCTCAAGAACTACTAGGCCAATTTTACTAATTTTACTATCATTAGAATCACAAAAATGAGCTTTACAACTTTTGTAAGAGCTTGAAGAAAGGTTAACTTAGTAAAAAAAACTTTACTTTGAGGCAGCTACAGATTCCACTCTATTACAAAACTTATATGAGATTTGCCCCAAATTTTACTATGATCATACTGCTGATCTTATGCGGATTACTACTTAATTAATAAATTAAATAATTCAAATTTGCTCTCGCATACACATAATACATAAACTGAGTAACTATCATCTTATGAATCCATAAGAATGTTATTTTAAAATAAAGGTATAATTTACTGGCTCACCAAAATATAAAACTCAACTAATAATTATTATGTTTTAAATTATTCAGTTTAATATTATATTTATCTTTACTAATATTTGCTAATTCATTATGAAAATACAAGGGTTTATATCTTAAAATATTAGTTATGTGCTTGGAATATCTTATTATTTGGTGATCCTCTAATATAAATAATTATATTAAATCTTCCATTAAGAAGTTTAAAGCAATCATTTGAAAGCTTTTCAAAAAACTTTGCCATTTTTGAAATTTATTAGTACACCACTCACTATTATCATTATGAAGTTAACTATTTATGTACAACTATCTCAGTATCATCGAGACTATATTCATATGCATAGTAATAATTTAGCCAAGTAATGCAAAAATTCGATTATACTATAATGATAACCTGTAATTATTCTATGGATTTGATGTAACTATTTGTGAACTATTTTATTGTTAAAGATATTATGCATTATATTTTAAACTTTTCATTCTTTTTTTTTTACACATTTATATTCTGAAAATAATATTTGCTTGCAAGACTTTGATGTGCCAATAAGAATTTAAATATTTTAACTTTTCTTTATATTAGACCTTTAATTAATTTTGTTATTTTGTATTTATTATAATATTTTCAATATGATATCTACGAAATATGACTAAAACTTTAATCACAATTTGTTATTTTGTATTTATTATAATATTTTGTTAATTTGATATCTACAAATGTGACTAAAACTTAAATCAAAATTTGCTTTCTTTATAGTTACAAGAAATTTGAGTAGTAATTAACTTATAATTATTACTCGGAAAATGACCTTCACGTAGAGTTTATTAATAAAATTTAAATTTTATTAGCTTCCAATTGATCCAATTTTAATAAAACTTTTTTATTTTGTAAAGTTCATTAAGCTTTATAAAGTAAAAAAGCCCTTTGTTCTTTGCAATGAATTTAATTATTCTTTATTTATTTATCACCTTTGCTTTAACAATAAGAATTTTAAACAAATTTACTTTTACTTATTATCTTTGTAGCAACTGAGGAATTAATTACTTTTGATCTTTGTACTTTTATATAAGGCAAAAAAATTTTTTACTATGACCTTTTTTATTTAAAATTAATTATGTGAATTCTATCTAGAAATTTTTTAAAATTCTAGACTCTTTAAACCAACAACTAAAATTTTAATACTCTTAATTTTATAGTATTTCACAATTCCCTTGCCCGTAATATTTCTATTTAAAATTTTACTGATGACGGCATCATAAAAATATCATCAGATATGAATATTAGGGGCCAAGGAATATAAAAATCTTTAACGATTATTGTTGTTAATCATTAGTACAACTTCATTAACGTGCATAATAAAGTATTAAAGTGTTAAAGGATATTGAAAAACTATTTGTTGAATATCTCTACTCTCTCTGAATTTGAAATACTTCGTATTCCTCTGCACCAAAGCAAGAGTTGCCACTTTGGTTTCTAATTGCTTTTCATATGAACAATAAACAAGAACATCCATTAGCTTGATTGGAATTATTTCTAATCCAAATGTCATGATCACTGCCAAAATATGGTCCTTGATTAGAATCATAACCAATTGCATATGGTGAATATGCTTTTACACGACTTAAAATAGAGGAATGAATAGTATAATTTTTCAATGAAAAAATAAAGCAACATTACGACTCTTATAACCATCTGCTTTAATCCATTGGAGTGAATTATACCCACCAAGAATTTCATCAGTGCCATTAACTTTCATTACTACGACAGTGTTTGCTTGTCCATTACATAAATTCCAAAATGATTGAGCAGTAAATCCATCTCTTGTCCCATGAAGCAGTAATCAAAATTTATATGGATTATTAGTTACAAAATTTGTCAGTTTTCTTATCAACCCATGATGCTATTTCTGCTGCATGAAGTTCATTGATAACTGTTGAGGGAAATGGATCAGTTATTCTAGGTGGTAACACTGATGTTAAAATTTTACGAGGTGTAAGAATTATTGATAATATTTATCTATTTGGAATAAGAAATTTTTGGAATATATTTTTCAAAAGATTTTCTTCAGAATATTTTTATATGGGTACACTTTGTCAAAAATATCTTCATTTGATATTTGGAAATAGTGAATAAAAGGCAAACAATTCTGCAAAGTAATCTTTAAGATTAAAAAGTTTCCATGTGCCAATCTTTAGTATCAGTCAGTAAGTCTGTATTTTGAGCAATTCCCCATTTTATAATATGGTCCCAAATTTTCCCTTTATCCATCTGTAAATCATCTCGCTTAAGTGAAATTAATGCATTTTCTGGAGGAGAGATAAAATTTTTTGACTCAAAAATTTTATCTGGATACTTTGCCAAAATATCGTTACAACTCTTGAAGGTTTTCATTTTGGAAACTCTTAAGATAAACGTTTTCAAAATTTAAACGGAGCCAGTGTGCATTTTTTTTTAGTTAACTGTGTTTCAAAGTGTTTTACCATTTCATCAAGACAAAATTTGGAAACAAAAAGGAAGGCTCAAAAATAAATGATGCGTCTTGATCTTTTTCTGACAAACCACTCCTTCGTAAATATATTTATTAAATTATTATTTTAATAATTCAAAATTAGTTCTCACATATACATGAACTGAGTAAACGTCATATTAGTGAACTTGTAAATTTTGTGCCTTTAAAATAGAGTAATACGAATAGTTGTGATGTATGGTTGATCAAAGAAGTAGTGTATGGTACGTAGTAATAGAATAGTTGTGACGTATGTTGATCAATGAAGTAGCGTATTGCCCGCAAACTAATGGGGTCAATATTAAATATTATGCAGCATAAATTAAACCACATGCTTAATTTTCTTTAAATAACTTCTATTACGTATAATATTATTTAAATAATTTATGATAATTAATATTAATTAAATATCTCTTTTGCAATATTTTTACTCCAACATTTATTTGAAGTAATATGTCTTCCAGCGCTGTCTGATGAAGATCATGCCTTTTCTGTCACAACAAATAGTTTACCCGAAAGGAATTTTAGTCTTAATAATGACTTCGAATAAGGCCTTGATGTTGGTGAAACATTAAATATATCTTCCATTAATCTTTTTCTCAAGAATCACTTAGCTCAATTTCATCTAAATAGAAAATGATCAATTTTTTCTTACAAAAATTTAACCGCTAAAATAGTAATTCATTCAATGCTCCAATTGAATACCTATCTACAAGTGAAGAAGGAATTGCAATCATTTATCATGTTTATGGATGGAATAATATAGATTCGGATCAAATTCTAAGAATTTATTTAAATCTGCAAGTGATTCTTCATATTTTTTTCATATTTGTAGTTAAGTTTCTCCATGATTACTTAAATTGCTGCATCATTTGAATTAATTTCTAATGATTTATTTAAATATCAAGTGATTCTTCATATCTGCTTATCTGCTGATAACTTTTTCTTATGATTATTTAAAGACGTTGCATTATTTGGATCAATTCCTAATGATTTATTTATTAATAAATCTGCAGGTTATTCTTCATATCTGCCTATCTTTAGATAAGTTTCTCTACAATTACTTAAAATTGTTGCATTTTTGTATTACATTCTAATGATTTATTTAAATCTGAAGTGATTCTTCATATCTGCCTATCTGCTGTTTAGTTTTTCCACGATTATTTAAAGCTGGGATCAATTACTAATGATTTATTTTAATCTGCAAGTGATTCTTCATATCTGCCTATCTGCTGATAAGTTTCTCCACGATTATTATTAATAAATGCATATGAATGATTTGGATTCATTTCTAATGATTTATTGAAATCTGCAAGCAATTCTTCATATCTGCCTATCTGTTAATAATTATTCCACGAATCAATAGTGGCATTACATTATTTGAATTAATTTCTAATTATATATTTAAATCGGCAAGTGATTCTTATCATGAAATAATGTATACTACATTCCATTAATGCATAAATAACTGTCATAAAATTGACTTGGACATGGAAAGAACAATATAAAACGGCGGTGTAGGAGAGGATTGGGAGGAGCTGACAGAACTGATAACGGTAGAGGAAACAACAAGAATGATAGCTCAAGTACCCCTAAATAAAGCAACTGGACCCTCAACCATCTCTAATGAAATTTTAAAAAATTATCAACTAAGTGTAAACAACTACTAACTAATATATTTAATACTTGCCTAACAATGGGTAAAACCCAAATAAATGGAAGCAAAGTCTAATTTGGCCCATTGCAAAAAAGGAAATATACAATGGTAATATTAGCCAGACTCGCCCAATTACACTCATAGATCATACACGAAAAATTTTTATGAAAATAATTACTGATAGATTGACAAAGTGCACCAAAGAACAGAGATTTTATCTGATGTAAATAACATAACCCTTTCATTTATATCCACTCTACTCCCTATTCAACAACTTCAACATATTATCGAAAATGCTAAATTACATCACAATAAATTATGGATTCTAATGCAGGATATGTCCAAGGCATATAACTCAATCCATCTTCTGCTCTTGAAACAATCGCTACAAAGAATTGGCATTCCCGCAAAGATTGTTGAAGTTATAATGAACATATTTAATAATAGAACTAACCAAGTCATTATTACAATAGGAAAGACTAAAAAGTACAAAGTTGCTAATGATATAGACCAGGGAGAGACTCTGTCACCGATTCTGTGGCAGATATACTATAACCCGCTACTGAGTAAAGTACAAAAGTCTCATAAAGGATATACGATGAGCATAAGGATACCAGACAAGGAGACCAAGTATGACCACTCAACGTCAGTGATCGAGTATATAGACAATATGGTATGGGTAGCCCAATTGAGACAAGAGTTGGAAGAAATAATTAAAACTGCATTTTCCTTCTATAAATTTGCAAATATCAGAGTTAATCCCTCAAAATCAGTACTGATGCATAATAACTTATCTGACTATACATTAATCACCTTTCAAAATGAAATGATATACAATGTGGATAAGAATTTTCCAGTAAGGTACTTAGGTACATGGGTGAAACAAGAAAATAACACAAGGCAAATCCATAATAAAATTATCCATAAAGCTAAAATGGCCATCAACAAATTAAATCTGGTGAAGATAACAATCAAACAAGCAATCTATATAGTGAACACTGTAATAATGACCTGAATCGCTTACAGAGTTCAAAATGTATGCTTGCCTAAGTCAAAGAGACAGGCACTAGACAGGGCAATTGCAAAAATGGTCAAGTATAAAGGTAGATTTGCAACAAGCTTACTGACAGCAACCTTATACCATCCACATATATATAGCCTTCAAAATACAACATTCATACAAGAAGCGCAACATAGCTGCATAATTGAAAAAATGCTCAATGCTACAAACTTCAATAGCCAGACTTTCAAAATCTGGTTACACAGCTTCAAAACTCAGAGTGTTCCAATAGATCAGTCCTGCAAGAAAAACTGGTTTTCTTTAGTGAGGAATACAATAGTGTATCAGCCCAAATGCTAATAAGTCCACACAGTAATGACATTCAAATCAAAAGAGACTATAACGAGTAGCCAGTGGTGAAGGATGTGCCGGATACATAATAAATATTATTCTTGAAGATATGGTCAAAAAGGAACTTATAAAAACTTGTCTGAACAAACATAATATTGCTGTTATCAAACAATTTACTAATGAGACCAACGATGATACTCTGAGCTAGATGGAACTTCACTATAATATACAAAAAATTCCACATGGGAGACCGCCAAAATGGTTTACACTATTGGTTGAACAAATCAGAAGCAAAGATAGGGTCGCAAATAACTTAATTACACCAAATCTCTATGCAATACGAGAGTGGAAGAAAGTAGAATCCAAATAGGCCATGGATTCTGAGAATCAATTTAGAAAGGTTAAAAAATGGAACAAACTGACTAATAAGGTCAGGTTACAACACTTTAAGCTAAATGTGGAATCTGGCTGGCTCACCCTATGTAGAGGTTGTGAGATATCACTAGTAAAAATACAAACAAAACATTGTTTCATAGAAAGAGACAATTCTAAGCTATGGGCGATCCAGGTGGATTGTAAAAATAGAATTCACAGTAGAGTGGAGTGTTTCTGGAAGAATAAATACCTGGGTGGCAGAATCAAATGACAAGAAATGTCCACCAACTAGATCGACCAAGAAGGTGTATAACATTACAAAAGAAATGATAACTGAGAGATTATGTAATGCATTCGAAGATATTGAAAACTGGTGCTAGCAAATATATAATAGAAATAGTTTAAGGAACAATGAATATACGATGCTAAGTCCTAAATGCAATAACCAACCCAATATCCAAGAAGTCATCCTAATGGAAAAGATGATTGGAACCAGACAAATTTATAACAAACTATGGCCATTAAAAAAAAAAATACTAATTATAGCACTACTCCTAATTATAACTATAGCAAGATACAAGTCAGTAATAAAGATTAATACAAATTGTCCAAAATTGGTACAAATGGTGGAGCAAGACGCAGAGATCCCAGGGTGCATGAGGGAATCCCACACAAGAAGTCAACTGGAGTATATCTAGCCAGTTTAAATACAGCCAGAGCATTAAAGCATATTCAGCTAAAATTTATAATAATAGAAATCGAAAATATAAATCATCAACAAGAATTAAGGCCTTGGTACCTAGAATTCCTGCCATTTAAATTCAACCAAGAATACCCACAGATATATTTCACTATGAGAAAACTGTTAAAGAAACTAGCAAAAGCAAACAACATAAATAACTAGGCCACTTTAACAAAGATCCACAACTGGCTAAACCCAGGCATTAGAGTGAATTGGAAGTTAACTTACGAACATTTAAATGTTGATAGCTGCCCTCTAGTGAGGGTGACAGATCTGACAAAAGAAGAATTAAAGGCATTTAAAGTGAAAATTCTAATGCAAGAATTACCAACATTACTAACGCTCTACATGAGAGACCACAATAAGCATAAAGACCCTATTTGCAAACTATGTCAGAAAGAAGTTGATGATCAACAGCATTGGATGATCTGCTCAGAAAATGAAGTCTCCTTGGAAAACGTCACAAAAATGACACTAAATGAAGTTGAAAAGAAAACAGAATGCCAAACGGTCCTAGTGGGAACATATTATAAAAAAGTTCATGAAACATATATTGTAAAAAAACTTCCTTTAATGATAATAACAGAAGAAGTTAAATACCCAACAATACGATTGAGAGATGCAATCCAATACATGCCACTCTTGCACAATAAGTTGATGGAAAATATTAGGTAACAAATATGGTTAAAGAATAGAGCGGAAATAAAGAAAAAGGAAGGTGCCACATCCACACCAAACTAAATGACGAAACCCCAGTTGAAAAGGAAGAGCAGAACAGAGCAGGGTTCATGAGATAGACAAAATAATTCATAGAAAGAACCATTTCCCCTAATTTAGTTATAGATTTCATAAACTAGAGGTCTTTGACCAATCCAGTAAAGATTTAGGTCTAGAGTAAAATAGCTTTATCCTCCTTCCAAATATGTAATTTGTAGATAGTTAATGTATTAGCTAACATGCAAAAAACTAAATAAAAGGAATTGAGGAAAGACCTAGCTTTAAAAAAAAAATAATAAAATAAAAAATAAATAAAATAAAATTGACTTGGTGTTGTTACATTATTTGATTCAATTCCTAAAATTGCATAAAAATCTTTGAGTAACTTCTCATATCTACCCATCATTCAGTAAATCAATCCACGATTATGTAATGTTATTGTTATTTGGATTAACTTTTAATAATTTATTTAAATCTGTAAACGACTCTTAATATCGACCCATCTTTTGATAAGCTAATTCCCGCAAATTACTAATGTAGTTAAATTATTTGGTTTAGCTCGTAGAGATTTATTTAAATCTGCAAATGATTCATTATATTTGCCTATCAAATCATTAATTAATCCACGATCATTTAATGCCGTTGAATTATTTAGTGCAATATCTAGCAACCTGTTTAAATAAGCAAGTAAATTCTTAAATCTGCTCATATTGTTAATGTTTATTGTTTAACTAGAATATTGTGTTGGTTTATTTTTTCTTTTTGATTTGTCGATTTTGTCATGTATTTATATATACGGTATGTTACAAAACAAAAACCGGAAATTTTTGTCGTGTGATTTACGCACGCATATAGTACTGTATTACAGCATCCACTTTGCGCGGGTAATGCAAACTCTTGGAGAGGAAATAGCCAATCGGAGAGAGCAAATTTTGACTATTCCGAATCAGCCCAACGAAGGTTCCAAACACGCGTAAAAGAAGAAAAAAGCGAAAATATGCAAAAACTAATGTTTATATCGATCTTGATGCACTAATTAAAAATGACGGGAATGAAATTTTACATCATTCTAACCCTATAGCCTCTAACGTTAAGGCCCTAACCTAAATTTTTATCTCACGCGCTTAGTTTATTTACAAAATCGGAATTTTGTTTTACCCGCGCAAAATGCTGTAGCACATACTATAGTAATCAAAATGATCGTGACTAATTTTAAAATTCACATGATATTGTATTCGTTGATGGTAGTAAACGTTATACGTTCACCAAACTTCAAAAAAAAAAAAAAAAAAGGCTACCAAACTATAAATCCAATGCATGCTATCTTGTACCTTTGGAACCAAGGCATGCTCTCCACAATATATATATGATGACATCAAAAAACTCAAATAAATTCAGGACAGCAGACCATGCAAGGGGAAATGGTTGGACAAAAAAAATCAATAAATGTACTGTACTATGAAGCACTTGAAACATATATTTATAACCATCCCACTGCCATAACATAAAGCAGTGGTATTAATTTCTGCAAGATTATAATTAATTACTTCATTATCCATGGGTTGTTCACCTTCAATACAATATCATCAGAACCTGCAATGTTTGCACTTAAAAATTTTGATTTCTTTGATAATTGCTTTGATTGATGATCAATATATAAAATTCCCGATTTAATCTGAATTTTTATGTTTTTTTTTGGTCCAATTAAGAGAGTTTAGGCTAAATTGGAAAGGTGCGCCGATAAATGGTAACGGAAACGGACCATAAAGAGGGTTCGGACCAGTGTCAGAAATTGGGTTGCGGTACTTGCAGACCGCAATTGATTTATAAGTTTCCGCAACTAAAATCTGAAATGCATTTGTGCTTCCGCAAATAAAATTTCTGAATTTGCATTTAGATATGTTCGAATTTGCATATAGAAATATTCATATGCACAACTAAATTCATATAATCAAGTAGATTTGTTATTTAGTTGCGGTTCCGCAACTAAATTAAAGATTGATTTAAGACACTGGTTCGGACGAGTAAAATAGCGAATGTAAAAGTGTGAGAAATATTTCAATCAAAGTTATTATTACCATTATTTTATAATTTTAGTAAAAAAAAAAAATATTTTAAGCTAATATTTTTGGTACAAATCTTTGTCATATAACGATATCTAACAATAGCGCCATTAATATGTAGTGAAAGTTTGTTTAATTCATTCCCATATTGGTCATTTTTATTTTTTTACAAATCATTTTTTAATGTTAAATAAGATGACTACTACAGAAAATTTCAAATCGGTGCAGTGTAATAAGAAAAATCGTTTATTACGCCCACTTGCCAGTTCAGCAGTTATTTCAGCACGTCCTTGTAGTAATCTGCTAATCAAATAAAATTATGTATTTTTAAAACTATGCACATTGTGATAGTTTCTAATTCATTTTGTTAAACTAAAATAATAGGAGATTACAGAATCAGCTTATTTAGTAAATAATTGGAATTTAAAAGATCCTGCTTTTTGTTTTAAAATTCTGAATCGGAAAATTTAAATAGGCGTAGCAATAATAAAATGGCTTTTTTTTAATAGGTGTCGTAAAAGACAAAATTAAGTCCCGAGATTATCGACTTAGTACAAATTTTAAATATTCCCGAAATTTTGTAATTCTAAGGATATTGGGTAGTCGAAAAATGATGTGAATGAGCGGAATATCGAGGATATGAAGAATAGCTAGAAAAATTAGAATAATACCGTATTGTTGCAAAATAACGCCCACCTGTGCGTCATTTTGAGTATATTTACACGTTATTTAGAGTACGCACATGAAAATCATTTTGAGACCAAGTATAAAATTTTTCCAAAACTTGCTTACTATATCTAATTATTGCTGAAATCCTAATACTGGGTGCACGCCATTTCAGAACGCGCGTGGGCGTTATTTTGAAACCATGCAAGCTATTTTTAGAAAGTAAGATTTTTTAAATAACTTCATGCCCGTTGTTCGCGACAATACTGTAAGATTAGTTAAAACTCGTAGCATTCCATTACATGTAAAGTTTATTATACAAATGGGGAACATTCCTCCCGTAATAAAGGCAACACATAATTCAGGTTTCAACCTTGAAAAGGGTAGTTCAACTTCCCCTCTCTCACGATAAGTAGAATTAATATAAAGGATAATTTCATGACGTTAGTTTAGAGATTTGAAACTTGAGCTTTGTGTAGATAGGGCGAGATAGTTGTTGTGTATAGCTTTAGTCATCATGAAGCAGTCCCGCCTTTTGTAACGTAGCCAATAAGCGATTATGCAAATATTTAAAAGAATAGCATTTATACGTCACTTCCTATGAAATAATTATGTCACTTATTTATTTGAAATCGGCCGCCGAAACATTAATTCTGAAACACCCCTAATAAACAATTTCTTAAGATTAAGATTAATATTTATATATGTGTAAAAAAAACCATATATTTTAATTCCTACTGTGATCAGCAAATCCCGTGCATCACATGGAAATTAGAAATTTGAAAAAATTTCCAATACATAATTGGTTAAAAATTATAAAAATCTAATGTGCATTAATAATAATATAACAATCCAACACATTTCGAAATAAGGATTTATTTCTGAATATTTCATTTTTGCCACAAAATGAAATTTTATATTTGGACTCTAATTTGATATGCGAGCCATGTTTGAAAAACACATGTTCATAAGTTGATATCAAAGGTAACGACCAATATGCTTATCAAACTACATGAGCAAATAAAGGGGCCTTGTTAATAACCAAAAAATTATTGCTTTTATTTGCATCATTATTTTTTTTTTTATGATTACAATGGCCAATCAAATTTAATAACCTTTCGACCAAACAAATCAGTTTTTGGAGCTTGCGGAATACAATTATTAAAAATTTTTTGTGTAAAGTAACTATTTTGAACGAATTATAAACTTATATATAGAAGGTAAAGCACCCGAGTTAATTAAGGGTACTCTCAAGAACCTTAAATCAATGTGGCGGAATGTTCAAAAATAAGCCGTGAATTAAATTTTAGTTGGTCAGAATATTTTAATGGATCAAACGCATTTATAATTAAGATAAATAAGATGCATAAAAAATTTTAAATAATGGAAAATGACTAGTAAGTTTCTCATTTTCAATCGACAAATTTTTTGCCCAACTTTTTTTTCTTTTTTTGCTGACTTACCAAAAAATTTTGTAATATTAAAGTAATTAGGAATAGTGATTGGCGTCGTAATTCAAATCGTGAATGTAATTATTTACAAAAAGTAGTAATTGTAATAATATTTACTACATGTAGTAAATATTATTACATGTAGTAATTATTATTATATATAATTTTTTATTACCACAAGTAGTAAATATTACTACATGTAGTATTTATTACTACATGTAGTAAATATTACTACATGTAGTATTTATTACTACATGTGTATTTATTACTACATGTAATATTTATTGTCACGGCTGATGCTGAAGTTGGCTGATGCTGAAGTTTTGTGGTCTCGATTTGAAACTATAAGCCCTGCTAAAATCCACATATACTCTATAAATATGAAATCTACACCCAAACCCTACCCTAACCCTATAAGACAAAAATGAAAAAAACATCCAAAAAAAATTTTAAAATTTTATATCAAAATAGGTCAAAACTTCAGCATCAGCTGTGACATTTATTACTACATGTAGTATTTATTACTACAAGAACTGCATCATATATAAAATACCATTGTTGTAGAATTGAGCTTTTTTAAATATCGAGATCTTGAAATAAAAAATCCAAAAAGGGCCAGTATCATGCTGTATTTGCGGGGGTTTTTTTTCTTTTATAAACATATACGTTTTTCAGAGCTAAAGTAAAATGGCGCAGGAAAATCAGGCGCGTATCGATCAATTCATGGTACCTTTCGATTCTGCCAAAATCGATAGCCTGCAATAATCAGCAAATTGAAAATCGTTGCTGCAATTTTTTTTTAATTTGCCTTTCCCTTTCTTTTTAACCCGCTTTTTCGAATTTTTTTTTTTTTTTTTTAAATCTGATACCTTCACAAAACTGATGTAAAGTTTGTCTATCAAGTGTACCAGTTTTGGGAGGTTAGACTGTATGATTATACATATAAAGCAGAACTAACATGGTCTTTGTAAATAATTATTTAAAATAAATTAGAACCGGGGTTAAGGAATATTGTATTACTATATATTACTTTATGTAGTAATACGACATTACTACATGTGTAGTAAATAATACTACATTACTACGCATTACTACGCGTAGTAAGTAATACTACTGAGATCCATGGGCGCTGTTCCATAATTAGATAAGACGCCTCATTGTTAGTTAGATTAATCTTTGTAACACCGGGAAAACCTTTAAACCTGATTGACGGGGCACGTTATTCCTCTTTTGGGATATGATAGTCAATCAGAGTATATCCCGAATTTAGATCCTTGGGACGTAAAGGGAACCGTGAAGTATTGTTAGACTGATTGTATTGTACGGTGAAGACTGATTAGATGGAAAGAAATAGATGGAAAAGGAAATTTATAGAATTCGTCAATGACAATACCTGTAACTTTAGATTAAAATCATCTCGACTTCGCTGTTACAAAGCGAAATCTCAAATGTATTTAAACCCTGAGTTTTGTCCTGAATAAAATTTCTCAGACTTCGATCTGTCTTATAAATAATAATAAGTTAGTAGGCATTTCAAAGCCGAAGGAAACTTATAAATTGTTATATTGTCTAATCGAATTCTCACTTTTGTTCATTGTTAATTTGATCGATTAATTGATTTCGCTTTATTAAATTAACTCTTACATTGATTGATACATTTAAGTCCTACATTGAATTATAGAATTACTTGAAATTGACTAATCCATCCGTGTTCATTAACATTAACCCCCGAATTATATTAAATTTCTATCACGAACCCGTACCCAGTTTTCCACCGTATATAATCCCTCCTCCATTCAATTCCTTTTACGCCAAAATACCTTTCATAATTTTCCCATTTTTCATACCATTAATTGCCCCTCTTTCGTAAATCTCCGTTTACTATCCTGATACTTCTTCGGCGATAGTCTGGTGCTCTCCTAAATTGATAGTAACAACGTGTAAAAATTTCTTATAGTGAAACTGTTGCATGAGACCCTAAAAAAATTTTAACTCTGAAGGCTTCACGTCACTTCAAGAAAATGCACTAGTCGCACTTATTGGTTGTGATAATAAACAAATGGAAGAAGTCGAAATTTGGAGATATGTTATCAAATGGGAATTGCACAAATTCCTGTTTATCAAATGATCCTAAGAGTTGGTCTATTGAAAATATTATAGCATTAAAGACAACTATAAAAACTTGTTTACCTCTTATCCGCTATTTTCAAATATCAAAAGCTGACATTACTGACAACGTACAACCATATAAAAAATTTTAGATGAAGGTCTCTGGAGTGATATTAATAAGAGATTTAAGTATCCAAACGGCCGAATATCATCAAAGGTTCTTCCACCTCGTACAATTTTAGTATTACTTAGGGCAACAAATGAAGTTTCAAATGTTATTA
The DNA here is from genome assembly GCA_003550325.1 of Gigaspora rosea. Lineage (NCBI taxonomy): Eukaryota > Fungi > Glomeromycota > Glomeromycetes > Diversisporales > Gigasporaceae > Gigaspora > Gigaspora rosea. Next base: position 218,970 of record QKWP01000095.1, on the reverse strand, counting down.
ATGAAGATAATGCAGCAGAAGTTGCATCAGGAATTAACTATAAAACTATAAAATATTCGGTAGCAAATAATCCTTACAACTTTAATTTGCTACTTCGTGGAAGTAGAGATGGTTTTACGGTCAAAGAGTTGTGGAGATTATATGGTTATAAAAGTTGTAAGTATGAAGTTCTTGGAGGATATAATCCCGTTGGGTGGAATAAATATCGGAGGAGAATTTGATTATTGTAAAGATAGTTTTATTTTTTATTGAAAAATAGTACCATTTCAGAGTCAATTCTAAGTCGAGTAAAATATCCCGAACGAGAAATTTATAACGCTCACAATACAGGACCATGCTTTGTGGCGATCATGGAGATGATGTTGAAACTTACAGTACTTTGATCTTGGTATTAACGTTGATGGTGACTGTTTATTGTGAACAATCAAAATATAAAAATCCAATTAAGTAGTAATCACACATAAGATCAGCAATATGATTATAATAAAATTTGGGCAAATCCCATATGAATTTTATAATAGAGTGGAATCTATAGCTGCCTCAAAGTAAAGTTATTTTTTTACTAAGTTAATCTTTCTTCAAGCTCTAACAAAAGTTGTAGAGCTCATTTTTATGATTCTAATTATAGTAAGATTAATAAACTTGGCCTGGTAGTTCTTGAGATATCTTAATTTTTATCCTTTTACACATATAAAAAATTGCAAAGAAATTTTATATGTATAACAAGAAAAAGTTAAGATATTCCAAAGAACTACCTATTTTACGGTTTTACTACCATTAGAATCACAAAAATGAACTCTACAATTTAGTTAGAGCCTGAAGAAAGATTAACTTAGTAGGAAAAAAAGATTACTTTGAGGCAGCTACAGATTCGACTCTATTATAAAAACTTATGTGAGATTTAACCCCAGATTTTATTATTGATCATACTGCTGATCTTATGTGAATTGCTACTTAAGGAAGTTCCTGAAGACAAAATGGCTTTCTTTGAAATGTAAGAATATGAAATATTTCAAATTGTTAAAAAATCTTAGTTTAGAGGTTGCAGTCTCAAATAGAAATCGTAGCTATTTTTCTGCGTGTAAATAAATTGAAATCGTTCACTTGTTACAATTTCGTTAATTAATACTGCACTTTAATTTACCAAGCCCTTTCAAATCATATAACATCAAATAATTGTGTATCATCTATATATGTGACACTCAGACCTCCATCATGTTGTAAACATGAGGAATATAAAATTGATCATCATTACGTAAAACATGAACGCAATTTTTTTTAAAAAAAAAGCCATTATAAAATATAATAAATTTGACTTTTATAATTGGAACACTTCACTATATTCACTTTTGTGTCCCAAGAGTGAGACCAAAGAGTGGTGGTCGTAGTGAGGGAAATCTCAACGCTAATATCTTAAGGTCGTTAGTTTAAATCTGGCTTGCCGGAACTTGCCGTTTAACTTATGTTTTATTTTTGTGAATGGATAGATTAATAGTGAAACAAAACGTTTATTGCTATGAAATATACTTTTTATGTAGTACGTGATTGTTAACTTGTTAAATTTATATAAAAATGTTTTTTTTTGTTATAGTTATTAACAATGAGATTATTAAATTATTTAATATTATAATTTTCCTCATATTCATTTATACGTATCGTGCTTAAAATGGTGGTGAGTTGACTATAATTTTACTTTATTTTGTGTTATTGGAGCATCTAATGGCATTATCGTAAATAATTTTAAATATTTTAATTGTCCTGTCTCCAGAGTCAATTTTTTAAATTCACGGACATATTTGACCTTTTGAAGTCAGATATATGTATTTAGGGATGGCAAATGGTTTAAAAACGTGATCTTAAAATCATGTGTTATTTTAAATCTGTTTTAAAAAATGGTTTAATACATTATGACATAGTTATGATCCGATTGCGTAATTTATAACTGTATAATATTTATTGTGATTATTATACATTTAAAACTTTCAAAGCAATGTCTCATGTTCGTGAAACCCTTTAAAAGAAATCAGTTAAACTTTATAAAAGTTGTGAACCTGATAAACATGGTCGAAAAACACATCAAAAATATAATTATTGCGAAGGAACCAAAATTTAAAAATTATAAAGATGATGATTTGTTCGATGATGACAATAATAATAACATGAAAAGGTGATAAGAGAAACTATTTTAGTTAGTGATCTGCATCAATAACCACTTTCATATCGACATCGCAGTTCTCGCTCAACGATTGAGAATTTAAAAATCACCTGATCTAACATTAATTCTTCGCCCAATGTTTGAGAATTTAAATATCGTCAGATATAATATTAGTTCTTCGTCCAATAATTAAGAATTTAAAGGATCAGATTGAGAATTTTAAAAATCCCGATCTAATATAGCTTTTTACTCAATGATTTTGAATTTTAAAATCACTCAATTCCTCGCCCAACAATCAAAAATTTTAAAAATTCACCTAATATAATATTAATCTTCGCCCAACAGAAGTTTAAAAATCGTTCAGTATAATTTAATTTTTCGCCAAACAATTAATAATTTAATTAATAATTTTAAAAATTGCCATATTTAAAAACATAAAACATTCGTACGAGTATATATTAAAATCGCATGATTTTTAAATACTATGCGAATAAGCTTTCGAAAAAAGCACTGGTTGATGCATAAGACCCTATCGATAAGGGTAAATTATTTATGCATTTTATTCCTTTAATTCATTCACTTCAATAAGGTTTCATAGTACTTCACCAACTAACTTAAACCTAATATAGAATGAAATGCGTATTTGGCAGATAGGCAAATTATGTATTTAAAAATACGAATTTTGATAAAAAATTAAAGCGATTAAATCTAACAAATTTTAAATTACATAGCACATCTTTTTTAAAAAAAAATTTCCTCGGGTTTCCTCGGCCGGTGTTGTTCGAAAATTTATCACGTGTAAATTTTAACACTACATTAATAATTAGCCTTATTATGATCGAATTATTACATATTTTCGGGTAACGATTACTATATTCCTGCGTAGTAATGTCCCATTACCACATTTCTTGTAAACATTCGTAGCTCTTACCTCATTCTTGGGAAATCGGGTAATTCTTTGGGATATATAAAGGGATCGCTTTGTGTATTGAAATGGAGTTTAGAAGGTTTTTAGTTAATTTTTAGGTAGTTTCCGATATAGTCTTTACACACGCATATGTATATAAACTAAAGATGCCTGACGAATGACGAAACCATTTCGTCAGGTGACTTCCAATTGACGAATTGACGATTGACGAAACCCCTGACGATTGACGAAACCTATGACGAATTGACGAAACCTATGACGAATTGACGAAACCTATGTCGAAACCTGATGAGTTATATTCATACAAAATAGAGTTAATTACCGCGTTTATAAAAATTAAGAAGTGTTTTAATAACCCGCAAAAGGGTCATATACAAAAGAATATAACCTAATTAACCTTTTAGGCAATTCCATAGGAGCAGTCGCGGTCAATAACGATAAGAGCTAAAAATAACGTTGTTTTAACAGAACAGCGATAATGCATAATTAATAGCAGCGATAGAGAATCAATATAGGTTGGATAACAATATATACCTATTAAGATTTCCATTACATTCTCGTTATCCATCGTGATTTTACTTATTTACGAATAACAAATCAAAAAAGGAAATTAAATTTTGTAAATAAACAAAGCGCGTAAAGATAGAAGTGGTGCACATTATATTAACATTTCGTTCCCATCATTTTTAATTAGTGCACCAAGGTCGATTTAAACATTGGTTTTCAAGTATTTTCGCTTCTCCTCCCTCTTTCGCACGTGTTCGGAATCTACGTCGGGTTTATCCGGAATCAACGAAAACATACGCGTGCATATTCCGGATCAACCCGACAAAATTTGAACACGTGACGTGCGAAAGAAGAAAAAAGAAAAAAGCCAATGAAACCTTATAATGAAATAACATTCTTTGAAACAATTTAAGGTTTATTGTATCCAAGATTATTATGCTAAAGTGGTTCCTGAATCGGTTTATCAATTGTTAAAGGTTTGTCAAGGTTTCGTCAATTCGTCATATGTTTCGTCAATTCGTCATAGATTTCGTCAATTCGTCATAGGTTTCGTCAATCGTCGGGGGTTTCGTCAATCGTCAAGGTTTCGTCATGACGAAACCATGACGAAACCATTTCGTCATCGCTAAAAATATTTCGTCAAGCATCTTTAATATAAACCGATCTCCCAAAATTTAATAAAAGACATTCGTTAATGATTGTGGCCCAGTAGCTAAATTGGCATACGAAGTTCTAGAAAACTCTCCCAAGGTCACAACACCGGCGATTAAAATTAACCAATCAGGTGCAATATTTTCGGTTTCAACAATCAGACGTCGATATTTTAAAAAAGTTTTAAACTATTTAAACCCTTTGTTTTTTTTTATCATGCCTAATTGTATTTGTATAATCGAGTACCAGCAATTTAAATGAGTCACTTTTGAGAATAATCTCTATTTTTTTTTTTTATCGTGCCTAATTGTACTGGTATAATCGAGTGCCAGCAATTTAAATGAACCACTGTTAAGAATTATTTAAAATAAATCACTTTTGAGAATAATCTCTGTTGAGAATTAAGATTTATTTTGTGGTGTGATTTTTAAATCAAATTTTTTATACCAATTTCATATTTACCATTTTAATACTCGTTTCTTGCCAATATTTTTTTGATTATAAGTACCGTCTAGATCAAATGTTCTTTGAATCATATTATTAAGACAACGAATCAAATATGCATCATCTAAATGGACGTCTTAACGCTTTTATATTCTTTTCATTATAGCTGTTTTCATAAATTCTGTGACACTTTGAAAAATTGGGGATGACCGAATCGAAAGTTACCGAGTAGGAATCAATAAGTTACCTACGTCGGCTAGCATCAAAAACTTATCGATTCAGTCACCACCGAATTTTCAAAGTGTCCCTCTGGTAAATGATGCTAGCTCTTAAACTTCTTTGATTCGGTGAGAAACTTCAGATGAGATTTCTTCTTATGTCAAATCCTTAACTGATTGAACGACCAGAATAGGTAACTAATTGAAATCAAATTTTGTACTTATCTGGCTTCATGATTCAAGCGGGCTAAGCTCATCTGCACGACTAATTAGGATTAATGTCAGGCCTAACCAGATCATTTCCGGTCTATCCTTGCTTAGCTATCTTTTCAATCGGCTGATTACTATTAACTTGAATCTAGAATTTCCAATCTTTTCATATAACAATAATACGCCGATAATGTATATCAACCATTCTATGCATATTGCTTAATTAAACGTTAACCGCTATTGAAGTGACAAATTTAGCTTGTTTCCAATGAGTTTGCTAAACTTCATTCTAAATAAAGTGATTGAGAATTGAGGCTTTTAGACTTCCTGCACTGTAGGTACTGTACGTACGTACAGTGTACGTATATTTGTTTTAGTGTTTCGATAATGTGACAATTGGAATTGGCGCTAGACATAAATATAAGTGCGCATTTTTGAACTCTGTCTTTCATCTTAAATATGATATCATAAAAAAATGATTAAACATCTACATGATGGCGATACTAATAAACGACCGGGTGGTGGTCCTTTAGTTTTCGAAGATCAATATGTTAATTACATTTTCAAATATATTCCTAAAGACGATGTAAGAATTAGTGTAGGAACTATTCCAACTTGTCAACTTCAATTAGGTAATATAATTACCTTTGCGCTTACGTTTTCTCTTGCTCGAAAATTAAAAAAACTTGGTAAAAATGTTACAATTAAAGTGGCACTTGTAGGCTCTGGGATCTCATTTCCTGATCAATATAAGTTTGATAATGTAGTTTATCAAAAAAATCTCATTTATACTGGAATAATTAATGATCATATAAATGATTACAAAGAATTTTTAGAAAAATTAAATTCACACTACGGTGGAATTGATTATGAAATAATAAATTCAAGTGATTTAAATTTACACAAGAATGCCCCAGAATTAATTAAGAAAATAATAAATGAACGAGAAAAATTTGGTCAATTGTTATTTCCCTTAACAAAATGTCTTGGGCTAAGGGTGCCCTGTTCTCATTGTGGTTTGGCAGATAAAAATGGAATAAAAAATCGTTATAATGGAGATATAATTTCTTTCTTTTGCCCTAATCATGGTTGGCATTCATTTGATTTAAAAAATGATAATTTGCAAAAGTTGGAATTTGAAACTCCATTAAGAAATTTAATAAGAGGTATTTTATATACAAAAGATAATAACGAAAAAGATATCCCTTATTCTTGGTTACGAGTTACTGGTAGTGACCATGCTGGGTTTTATCAAGAACAGCTTTTTTATAGGGGAGCTGCAATGTTAGATATTGACATAATTAATTCACCACTTATTGTTTATAGTCCTTTAGTAACTGATTGGGCAGGAGTTAAACTTTCAAAGGCAATTTTTCTTAGAGGGGAATACAAATATTTGACTGATCAAGGGTTAGATTATTTCATTGATTATAGAAAATTTATGGAAAAATTTGGTACAAAAGGACTAGAAGTATTATTTGATGAAATAGATTTATGGTTGGAGGATTCACCCCGACTATTTAGACACTATACTATTTTTTATTTTGATGAGTTGTTTAAAACGAAAATCAAATTGTCATAAGCTTGAATTTAGAAAATTAGAAATAGTGATGAAAAAAAAAACAATAAAAATAAAAATTAGTTGAGGAAGACAACTTATAATAAGAAAGTTATTCTAAATGAATTAATAAGATTTTAATAAAGTGACAAGATATTGTAATTTGCGAATTATAATTTTTTTCACAAATCCTCTTCAATAGATATAATTATAAAAATTTTCCCATAGTTCTGTGCTTAATTACATGATAATTTCTAACAGTATTTTAATAATGGCTAGTTAAATGATAAATAGTCATCTTCTAATAGTGTCTAGTGTTAATTTCGTAATATTGTCAAATTGAACTATTTACGTCGATTCTGAATTGATGTGTCATTTGTGAATCGTGAAATGACATGCCATCTTAGAATGGGATCTATTTATCGATTACAGTAATAAAAAAAAAAGCGAAAAAATTAATAAATAAAAAGCGAATAAAAATGAATTATTATATGCTCGCCTAAATATTAAATGCTAACGAATACATTCAAAAATTCATATATATTTTAACAATTTAATTAAAAATTTTTGCATTGCCCGTGTAGAACACGTCGCATTTTCTTGAACACAATGAATTCCTTTTTCTATAAGAATATAATTTTGTGCAGCAATTTGTTTTTCGGCAATGGCAGGAATCTGTCGAGTGTTTTGGCGTGAACCAATCTTATCATTCGCAACATTAATATTTTGTAATTAAGATTTTTGAAATTTTTTTTTCTTTTTCAATTATTATAAAAAGCATCTATTACTGTATTTCTAAGTTTGTATACAAAATTCTAACAACGTTTTCATGTTAAGGTTATTTATTAGATTAGGGTTAGGGTTTGGGAAGGGTTTTTGGAGGCTTAAAATTTATTTTACCTAAGCACCCCGCGTTAATTAATTATATAATTTTTGAGATAATATATATACAGGTGTAAAGCACCATAGGTTCGTTTTAGTAAAAGTTTTTTTTTGATTATTGCGGGTACTTATTGAATAACTTTTGATCCAGTAGTCCAATTTGGATAAAATGAACTACAAATATGTTTGACTCAATGAGAGTCTAAAATCATCCAAATTTAATTATCATACAAAATGTTGATATCATTAAGGATTATGACGGGTACTTATTGAATAACTTTTGATCCAGTGGTCCAATTTGGATAAAATGACTAGAATGTTTGACTCAATGAGACAATTCTAAAGAGTCTATAATCATCCAAATTTAATTACAAAATGCTGAATAATTAAGGATTTTTTACTCAAAATTTAAATTTAATCAATTCTTAAACATATAAAGAGACACAACCTTAACGATCACAGGAACTTGTGATTGGATTTTAATGATCTTGAATTCATTAGAATCATCTCATAAAGATGAACATTTTTGTGGTTTATTTATTCAAATTGGATACTGCATCAAAAGTTATTTGCTATCAAACCTTTAAGAATCTTAATAGAAAACTTTAAATATACACAAATAAAATATTGGCCAATCAGATATTATAATCCATATTTAATTGAAATTTGGTGATTATAGTGAGGGTTTATTATTAATAAAATTAACAAAAAATTAAATTTTTTTGATGATAATGATTATAAGTGATTTGTAACTATAATAAGGTTTTTTACTATATTTAAGTCTATTGCACAATATTGGATACTTATATAAAGTTTGACTATAGAGAGGTCATACTGTAGTTTTCTGTACTTACATATACTTTTGATGCAAGAACCAACTTTTGATAATTGATGCATGAATTACTTCTTAAAGGTCTTTAAACCTTGGGATACCTTTTTGTACATGAATTCACTTTTCTCAAATTATTAATGCTTCTTTAAGGGTCAAATAAATAGAAGCATTTAAATATTATTGTCTTATCTTCTTCTTGAAAACATTGTATAATAAAATTATTGGTATGAGAATATCAATTATGAAAATTTTGTTCTATCTAAAGATTGGAGCCAATTTTAAATATTTGAGTTTATCACATCAAAATTTGAGTTTATCATACTAAAGTCAAGTTTATCACATTAATTATTAATAATAATATAATAAACTTGAATTTTAGCCCTATAAGAAAAGTGGTACAGGTTGTGGTACAGGTTGGTGTTGGGAATGCTTGAAATGGCACGGATCATATGGCATGTACAGGAATGTTTTATGGAATAGCATGGACATTGCGACAAAGGGTGGCACATAATATTACATCATATGAAATAGCATGTTCAGATGACATGTATTTGTACATTACACACGTGTTGGTTCATGATATATGTTGGCTTGTTTCGTAGAGAGCAAAAGATCAGTAAAGGATTTTTTTTAAAAAAAAGAGCAATATCTCATTATTAGTGTTCCTATGAACCTGAACTGAACTGAACTTAGGTCAAGTTCAGGTTCAGGTTCAGATTCAGTATTGAATTTGAACATGAACATTTTTTAAAACATGTTCACGTTCAGGTTCAGTATTGAACTTTTAGAGCTGGTTCAGGTTCAGTTCAGGTTCAGTTCATAAGCTCATGAACATGTTCAGGTTCAGTCTGGTGTTCATATGAACTAGTAATTCTAGGTTTGGGTCCAGGTTTGGTCTGGTCCAGACCAGACTCAAATTCTAAATTTTATTATTAAAACTTTATACTAAACTCAAACTCAATTATAAGTTTGGTCGGGCTAGTCCAAATTTTGCAAACTAGTTTGAATCTGAATAAAAATATATGTATTTTTTGATACTGAACCAGTTTACTTAGAGTGAGAAGTATAAATCAGTTAGTAAAATTTAGAGAATCACAGCATTTTGTATAATTTTATTACTAAAATTATACAAATTTCTATGATTCTCTAACTTTTACTAATTGATCATAAATATTTGCACTAAGTAAACTTGTTAAGCACAAAAAAATACATTAAATTAGCATATTTTACTTTTCTTAAAATTTGAAGAAAAGTTTGAAACTTTCCATCAAAAATTCAAAATTAAGCATCTTTAACGCAAATTTTAAGGAAAATAAAAAAAAATATACCAATATGATGTATTGTTTGGTGCTAAACAAGTTTGCTTATATCAAGAAGTTATGATCAATTAGTAAAATTTAGAGAATCATAGAAATTTGTATAATTTTATTAATAAAATTATACAATTTCTATGATTCTCTAAATTTTACTAATTGATCATAACTTCTTGATCTAAGTAAACTTGTTTAGCACCAAAAAATACATCATATCAATATATTTTATTTTACTTTCCTTAAAATTTGCGTTAAAGATGCTTAATTTTGAATTTTTGATGAAAATTTTCAAAATTAAGCATCTTTTCTTCAAATTTTAAGAAAAGTAAAATAAAATATGCCGATATGATGTATTTTTGGTGCTTAACAAGCTTACTTAGTGCAAGAAGTTATGATCAATTAGTAAAATTTAGAAAATTATAGAAATTTGTATAATTTTATTAATGAAATTATACAAATTTTTATGATTTTCTAAATTTTACTAATTGATCATAATTTATTGATCTAAGTAAACTTGTTTAGCACCAAAAATACATCATATCGGTATATTTTATTTTATTTCCTTAAAATTTGAAGAAAAGATGCTTAATTTTGAAAATTTTCATCAAAAATTCAAAATTAAACATCTTTAACGCAAATTTAAGGAAAATAAAATAAAACATAGCGATATGATGTATTTTTTGGTGCTAAACAAGTTTACTTAGATCAATAAGTTATGATCAATTAGTAAAATTTAAAGAATAATAGAAAATTGTATAATTTTATTAATAAAATTATACAAATTTTTATGATTCTCTAAATTTTACTAATTGATCATAACTTATTGATTTAAATAAACTTGTTTTGCACCAAAAAATACATCATATCGGTATATTTTATTTTATTTTTCTTAAAATTTGCGTTAAAGATGCTTAATTTTGAATTTTGATGAAAATTTTCAAAATTAAGCAACTTTTCTTCAAATTTTAAGAAATGTAAAATAAAATATGCTGATTTGATGTATTTTTTGGTGCTTAACAAGTTTACTTAGTGCAAGAAGTTATGATCAATTAGTAAAATTTAGAGAATTATAGAAATTTGTATAGTTTTATTAATAAAATTATGCAAATTTTTATGATTTTCTAAATTTTACTAATTGATCATAACTTATTGATCTAAGTAAACTTGTTAAGCACCAAAAAATACATAAATTGGTATATTTTATTTTATTTGCCTTAAAATTTGAAGAAAAGATGCTTAATTTTGAAAATTTAAATCAAAAATTCAAAATTAAACATCTTTAACGCAAATTTTAAGGAAAATAAAATAAAATATACCGATATAATGTATTTTTTGGTGCTAAACAAGTTTACTTAGATCAATAAGTTATGATCAATTAGTAAAATTTAGATAAGAGACAATTTACATTAAAATTTTCTGCTAAAAAAGAAGGGTGTAATCTGTACATCTAAAAAGAAGTACACTAAGTATATATATATATATATGTTACTTAATAAAAAATTGCTGTAAGCTCAAATATTAGTGACCATATATAATTTTGATTTAATTAGTTGACAGACCACTATGTATCACTAGAATAGCAAGCAAGTTTTGTAAGAGAATTTTATAATAACTTGTGAGAAATCATGATAATCCAAATACACCAAAATTCAACTACATTAATTAATAGAAAAAGTAGAGCACCAGTGGTGCCTGTCTAGTCTTGTGCTATGTTCCTGTATCATAAATCATGGCACCCTACTATATGCTGATAAAATCATGACTGCACTGCATGTACCACAATACCTCGTAAGTTTCATAGCAAAATTTTTTACAGTAATTTTTGATAGAATTTATGACTATATTTTCAATACAAACTAACTATATACTGTTAGCTATTTACAATAGAAAGTAAGTTTTGCAACATTTTTTTTACAGCAAGCATGATAGTGATTTCAATACAAAAACTAATTCAATCTTAACTGCATAATGTGCACCACAATTATTAGCGAGTTTGTAAAAAAAAATTTTTACAGCAAAATTGTTTACAGTAAATTATAGTATTGTAGAATTCACAACTGTAATTCCATATCTTGATAACAAGTTTCATAGCACAATAAATTATGATAGAATTTAAAACTATGATTCCTAACTCACTTTAATCGCATACTGTGTATCACCATGATAGTAACAGTACACAAAACCTATTGTAAATTTCCGACCCAATTTTTCGACAGTTGGAAATTCTCGGCTTTTTTATATCCTTTATACACACAATATAAATAATTCAATTGTTTAATAATCTTACTTCTGACTGTCAGTTCCACGTTCCATTTTAGAAAACATTGCCAAAAAATGCAGCTTACATCACCGAAATTTTGTTTTGTAACAAATTTTTACAAAGTTATGATAGAATAATTTTAATAAATACAACATGCCACCGCATTAGTAACACAAACTAAACACATATTGTATCATCGTGATAACTCATAAACATTATAATAGAGTTTTTTACAGTAAATCAAATAGAAATTATGACAATTTTTAACACTATCTAATTCATAGTTATCTAATGCAGTAAAGTTATTGCTGGTGATGCGGTGAAATTATAAGAATTAAAAAAATAATAAAGAATCTTTTAAATAAAGGATCATCTAATAATGCTCGAACTTTGTTACACAAATATACGTGTGACAGGTTGATCGAAAAATTTTTCTACAAATCCAGTTCATTATTTTGGCATAAGATTTACCTAAATCTTCATCCTAACTCTTCCCAATCTACCCTAACGTTAATATGGACCAATATTAATTCAATTTCCGGTCTTGCCAAAGTATGATGGAAGATCATGTGCCTTATAATAGTATCACGCTATATGCTGATACATGTGAAGGATCAAACAGTATGGGAAGATCAAATACATTTATAGATAGGATATATGCGTACATATTATTTGTGTAAATTAGATCGATCAAATCGATCGATTATTTCGTATATATATGGCAAATGGATATTCCAAAGTTCAAAAATCGGACTTTGAAAAATGTCTTTACGTCAAAAAAAATCAGCAAATGCTGAGATTAATGAATCTAAGAATGAGTTCACGCCAAATTTAAAAGCACAAATAGGGAAAACTTGGGGTCGTGATAGAGGTAGGTGTTAATAATAATCGGTTTGTTTAAATTTTTTTTTTCCTTTTTAACCGTCATAAGGCATACTTTATTAGGTCATAATAAAATGACTTTTACTAAAACGCACCTATGGTGGTTTGTCACCTATGTTAAATTATCTCAAAACCAGCCAATTAATTAGTACTCGTGCTCTAAGTAAAATTGCTCTACGCCTCTAAAAACCCATCCCAAACCTTAACTCTAATCCTAAATAAATAGCTCTAGATGAATAATTTGAGATACAATTTTTATATACAAACTTATAAAAATTGAGAAAAATCTATAAAAATATAATAGGTGTAAAACACCATAGGTGCGTTTTATAAGATTACATAATAATACAATTATATTAGTTATTGATGTGTGTTAGAAAGTATACTAGACAAAAAGTTAAATGATGAATAATTTTTTTCGTTCTTTTTCATTATTATCTTTCATTTCTTTCAAAGACTTGACTTCTTTCAAATTCTGTTTTTGACAACATATGTGCTTATATGAATTTCAACAACTATATTGACATAATAATTCTTTTATCATATTTTTATAGATATTTCCTATATTACCGTATTATTTTCTACACTTATTCTCACTTGTTGTCCTTTATTGGTGTTTGTTTTCTGGGTCAATTGTACCCATTATCAATGTTCATTATATGAACCTATCTACCGTCTCCAAATAAGTGGATTTTCCAAAGAAGCTTTTGATTCCGTAGTATTGCAAAAACTCCCGCAATTTACTTGGGATGGAATAAAAATATATATATCATGGTTAAGTTTTCAAGCAATTCTTTATGCAATATTGCCAGCAAAAATCGGATATGGTCAAAGGACACCAGCAGGGCATATTTTACCTTATAAAGTATAGTATTGAACAAGTATTTTGAAAATTGGTTTTTGTTTTAATGCAAATAATATTAATGCTTTTTATTTATTCCACTTTATTTTAGGTAAATGGATTACTAGCTTGGTTTATTACTCATACTCTTTTTCTTGTTGGAGCATTCTACTTTAATTGGTGGAAAGGATCCATAATCCATGATAATTGGGGAGCTCTTCTCATTGCCGCCAATATTTATGGATATTTTCTTACATTCTTTTCATTTGCAAAGGCATATATCATGCCTTCTCATCCAGAAGATCGTAAATTTTCAGGAAGTTTTATTTATGATTTATTAATGGGTATTGAAATGAATCCACGATTTGGAAAATATTGGGATTTTAAATTATTTCATAATGGAAGACCTGGAATTATTGCTTGGACTTTAATAAATTTGTCATTCGCTGCTGCTCAATATAATCAAATTGGTAACTATTATTTATTATGGATTATTTTTCATTATGAATGATATAAGTACATTATTTAACATTTCTATTTTATTTGAAGGATATGTAACAAATTCCATGATTTTGTTAAATTTTTTGCATGCTGTTTATGTTCTGGATTTCTTTTACAATGAAGATTGGTATCTAAGAACAATTGGTAATTAATCTTTCTTATTAGTTTGATATATTTGTTATTTATGCATATAATTGATTTATTATTAATATTTTAGATATCGCTCACGATCATTTTGGATTTTATTTGGCATGGGGTGATACTGTTTGGCTTCCTTGGATGGTAATTTTTTGTAATTTTTCCTTAGATTTTTGGTAATTTTTAATTGAATTAAAGTCTTTTTTTTTTTTACAGTATACTGTCCAATCACATTATTTGGTTCGCAACACTGTTGATCTTTCTATTCCTTATTTCTTACTTGTGCTTACAACTGGGTTGTCTGGATATTATATTTTTCGTGCAGTTAATCACCAAAAAGATATTGTTCGTAGGATGGATGGTAATTGTAAAATATGGGGCAAACCTGCACAATTTATTAGAACTCATTTTGTTACAAGTGATGGAAAAGAACATAATAGTATTTTATTAACTAGCGGTTTTTGGGGTATTGTATCTGATATTTATAATTTATTATTATTATAGTTATTGTTATTATTATTTTTATTGTATGTGTAAATTAATATCTTTTTATATTTTTTATCATAGGCATATCACGTCATTTTAACTATGTTGGTGATTTGCTTATTTCATTGGCAATGTGCTTAACTTGTGGGTTTGATCATTTGTTACCATATTTTTATATCATTTATATGTTTATACTTTTAATTCATCGTATTTACCGAGATGATGCACGATGTCGAGGAAAGTATGGAAAGTATTGGGATAATTATTGTCAAGTCGTCAAATGGAAATTATTTCCAGTAAGTAATAATTTTATTGTTATAAAGATATATTTAACAGATTGCTAACATTTTATTCATCTATTGTTTAGTATATTTTTTAAAATTTGTAAAATTTCTGGCTTTTATACCAGAATATATACATTCCACAGAGTTTATTTTTTATATCAAGGTTAAAGTAAATAACTAATATATTTATTTTTTTTTATTTTTGGGAGAATGCTAATGTCATCAATAGGAATGTACTGGAATTTAGTTTAAAAGATCAAAAGGGATTCAAATCTGTTATATTAATTAAATCGTACTCTTTTTTAAATGATAATATTTATAAGAATTTTATATCTGATTTTTATGATATCTGAAAATTTTTATTCTATTAAAGATCAAAAAGTAATATATTTTTTTTAAAATTTTATTATAAATCGTATGTAAACTTTTATTATTATTAACAAGTTTATTTTAATGTATAAATAGAGTTTATACATTCAACCCTAACTGGTATAACATAAGTTTAAATTTTAATTCTACTCGGTATTATTGATATTATTATTATGAGGATTACGTTTATTTAATAATATATATTCAAGCAAGGAAATTAATCTTTAACTAAGTCGTTACGAATAAAAAATCATTGTATATAATATAATTATATTTATGATTAAATTAATACTGACAAGTTTTATCATGAAATCCCGATAAGTTTAAGCCAAAAATTAATCCTATCGCAGACAAAAATTTTAGACAAACTAAGTTTTATTAAAGACTCATGATACTTGTTGCACTAATCAAAAAAAATAAAATAAAATAAAATTAAAATAATAATAAAAAAACAGATATAATAAATGTTTAACCCTATTCTAAAACACTACTAAAACTACTAAAATAATAAAATAATAATAATCAGAAAGAAACAACTTTTAATGCTCGTTCTAATATTAAACTGTTCTTTTATTTAATAATATTTAATAATCGATATACCGTTAGAGTACCACTACTTCGCTTTAACTCTTCTCAATGACTCTATAGTATAAGCCTTAAGTCTCTCAACTTAATATTATAAGTCTATATTATAATCAAGTTCTTACTAATTGAAATTACAAAGAATAAGTTTTCATAAATCAAAGACAGCTTAAATTGTCGAGTTTAATTGATTCATTATAACTACAGAAAAAAATTTAATGTTCAAATATCCTTCTCATATAACTTTTGAATTACTTCACCGATGCTTCGATAGTTTATAAAGACAGTACTTTTTAAATTTTTTTTGGTACCGATTCGTACTAATCCAGTTTTGTGTTACGCTTGTAAGATTTAAAGCCATCTAAGCTGATTAAGGATGAGATTATCTATAATCCTTGACGTCATAGGCTATTTATGGTGCGATTCGTTTGAATTCGGACTATAGAACCCCAATCTTTATTCATTCGAATTGATCGAGCATAATTGATTGTCTATTCGTAGTATTCTCGAAAAAGATTACATAAAAAAGTATATTATAAGATTGATAAGCCTATGTATATATTTATCATTATATAAATAAACGATTTATTTTTTAATCAAAAAATAAAAATTTAAAAAGGACTCCAAGTCATTTCTATGGATAATCCTGAAAAAGTACTTAGAATGGGTTACTGTTATTTTGATGGAAATGGAGTTAAAAAAGATGAATATAAAGCATTTATTCAATTTATAAAAGCAGCTGGTATGGGTCATCCCATTGGAATGTTTAATGTTGGTTGCTGTTATCATTACGGAAATGGGGTAGAAAAAGATTTTCGTAAGGCATTTATCCATTATCAAAAATCTTCTGATATGAATTTCGTTGAAGGAACGTATATGATTGGATTCTGTTATAAAGATGGAATTGGGGTTGTTGAGAATAAACGAAAAATGTTTATTTATTATCAAAAAGCTGTTGATATGGGTCATATTAGAGCAACGTACGAGGTTGGTGTTAGTTATTCGATAGGAATCGGTGTCGAAAAGGATGTAAAGAAGGCATTTGCATATTATAAAAAATCTGCAGAGATGGGTTATGTAAACGGAATATATAATGTTGGTTTTTACTACCAACAAGGAATCGGGGTCGAAAAAGATGTAAAGAAGGCATTCGAATATTATAAAAAATCTGCAGAGATGGGTTTAGAGGAAGGAATAATTCATGTTGGAAATTGTTATGAAAAAGGAATTGGTGTTGAAAAGGATGTAAAGATGGCATTCGAATATTATAAAAAATCTGCAGAGATGGGTTCGTCAGGTGGAATAAATAATGTTGGAGCTTGCTATCAAAAAGGAATCGGTGTCAAAAAGGACGAAAAGAAGGCATTCGAATATTATAAAAAATCTGCGGAGATGGGTAATTCTGGTGGAATACTTAATGTCGGATATTACTATAAAGAAGGAATCGGGGTCGAAAAGGATAGAAAGAAGGCATTCGAATATTATAAAAAATCAGCAGAAATGGGTTTAGCGATAGGAATGAATAATGTTGGATACAGTTATCAAGAAGGTGTCGGAGTCGAAAAGGACGGAAAGAAGGCATTCGAATATTATAAAAAATCTGCAGAGATGGGCTCAGCAGAGGGAATATATAATGTTGGAAATTGTTATGAAAAAGGAATTGGAGTCGAAAAGGACGAAAAGAAGGCATTCGCATATTATAAAAAATCTGCAGAGATGGGTTCTGCGATGGGAACGCTTAGTATTGGGAATTGCTACAGAGAAGGAATCGGTATTAAAAAGGATCAAAAGAAGGCATTCGAATATTTTAAAACATCTGCAAAGATGGATCTTGTAGAAGGAATATATAATGTTGGAAGTTGTTATCGAGAAGGAATCGGAGTTGAAAAAGACGGAAAGAAGGCATTAGAATATCATAAAAAATATTTCAAAAAATCTGTAGAAATGGGTAATGCTAGTGGAATGATTAATGTTGGAAAGTGCTATAAACATGGAATCGGAGTCGAAAAGGACGAAAGGAAGGCATTCGAATATTATAAAAAATCTGTACTGATGGGTTCTGTAAAAGGATTATGTAATGTTGGATATTGCTATGAAAAAGGAACCGGAGTCGAAAAGAACGAATGGAAGGCATTTGAATATTATAAAAAATCGGCAGAAATTGGTAATGATGAGGCAATAATTGATATTGGACGTTGCTATAAAAAAGGAATTGGAGTCGAAAAGGACGGAAAGAGGGCGTTTGAATATTATAAAAAGTCTGCAGAGATGGGTTTGGCAAACGGAATATATAATGTTGGATATTGCTATCAAGAAGGAATTGGTGTTGAAAAAGACGAAGGGAAAGCATTCGAATATTATAAAAAATCTGCTGAAATGGGTGTTTTAAATGGAGTACTTCATGTTGGATTATGTTATAAACAAGGAATCGGGGTCGAAAAGGACGTAATGAAAGCATTTGAATATTATAAAAAATCTGCAGAAATGGGTAATCCCTGTGGAATATGTAATGTTGGAAATTACTATTGTTACGGAATTGGAGTCGAAAAGAACGAAAAAAAGGCATACGAATATTATAAAAAATCTGCAGAGATGGGTTTTGTAGAAGGAATGAATAATGTTGGAGGTTGTTATCATTTAGGAATCGGTGTCGAAAAGGACGAAAAGAAGGCATTTGAGTATTTTAAAAAATCAGCAGAAATGGGTAACATTAGTGGAATTTCACAAGTTGGTTATTGTTA
This sequence comes from Gigaspora rosea, assembly GCA_003550325.1. Classification (NCBI taxonomy): domain Eukaryota; kingdom Fungi; phylum Glomeromycota; class Glomeromycetes; order Diversisporales; family Gigasporaceae; genus Gigaspora; species Gigaspora rosea. The sequence continues at coordinate 200,188 of QKWP01000095.1, read as the reverse complement.
TCGAAATGGTATTGGAACACTAATGGACATGGAGAAAGCTAATTATTGGTTTCAAATGGAAAAGAGTAAATTTCACAAATTCGTCAAAGCAGAATGTATAGACCTTATTATTGACGATGATATAAAAACATTATTAGATAATAATAAATACCAATTAGCTTGGATTCCTTACGAGTTTGAAGATATTAAAGTAATCGGAAGAGGAGATTTTGCTACTGTTTATAGTGCGAAATGGAAAAGACAAATTAAAGCTATTGATGAATCGACTTCACAAATTTTTACTGTTGCACTTAAGGAATTTCATAAAAACGATTATTTAGATGAGGTATTTAATTTATTTGGTGTATTTATTTTGTCCAATTTTTTTTAACTAAAATAATATTTTTAAAAGTTAAAAACGTATTGTGAAATCGGAGTTGAAAATCCTTCATTTATAAAATGCTATGGCGTATCAAGAAATGACAACGGGAACTATATTCTCGTATTAAAATACGCAACCATAGGTTCTTTGCGTCAGGATCTTCAAGATATATCACAAATGAAATGGAAAGATAAACTAAACTTGTTATTTAGCATAGCTTCTGACCTTAGGGCAATTCATTCTCAAGGAATTGTTCATCGAGATCTGCATAGTGGTAACATATTGCAAGATTATTTGCACAGTGCGTACATCGCAGATCTAGGTCTTTCTATCCAATATATGAAACAAGCAAAAGACGAGATTTATGGTGTTTTACCTTATATCGCTCCAGAAGTTTTACTTAAAAAACCATACACTACTGCGTTCGATATATACTCTTTCAGTATGATAATGTGGGAAGTATCAAATGGACAAAGAGTTTTCGACGGAGAACCATTTGATAATGATTTAGCGATAAGGATTAGCACTGGATTGCGACCCGAATTCGAACCTGAGACTCCAACTTGCTACATCGAATTAGTCAAACAATGTATGGATTCTAGTCCTAAAAATCGACCTACAGCTAACTACATTTGTGATAAATTTAAAGAATGGATCGAGAGCTTAGAAAGATCTGATGACCAAGATGAAATTAAAATGCAATTCTTAAAACATGACGCAATCAACAATATGCAATTTGATTTATATCAATATCTATATTCCATCATATTTAAATTTTATAATTCTATATTTGCTAATCAATTTGTTGATACATCAGAAATAAATGAACAATTACAGGATGATAGTAGACAAAACGAATTTATAATTGAACAATTACAAGATGATAGCAGACAAAGCGAATTTATAATTGAACAATTACAAGAAGATAGTAGACAAAGCGAATTTATAATTTCTTAGATACCGGTATTAATAAAAACAAAAATACAAATTAAAAAAAATTAAAAATAAAATAAAAATAAATGGATAATTATCCATTTGCAGTTTTGCATATTTTTTTGAATGGATTCAACAGATTACACATCATATAATTCAGATTTTACTTTTCACCATTTTCAAGATTTAGATGAAATTCATATTGCTACATGATGGGAAAAATGCGCATTAATGCGCATGATATCGCATGATATAATTTTTAGAATTTATATTTTCCCTTCGGAAAATATCGGATACGCGGCTCAAAATTTTGCCCCAATCTTGCTCGAGGTAGAAACGTCCCAAATGGGTTGTGGACTAGGAAAACCCGCCTCTGAAGGGGGGTTTCCATTTTGAGAAAATAGCGATTATAGTTTGTGTTACCTAAATTTTACCCCTGAATTTTTTATTTATTTTTAGATATCAATTACTGAATAAACAATGTCATGTGATTATGAACCACTGATTAACCAATCTAATTTAATTGAGTCGGTTGTAAATCTATTTTTAGAACACGATCGTTAAAAAATTGGTTTACATTCAAGTTAAAAAATCACGATAATTTATTATATCAACATGGGGTAAAAA
>QKWP01000095.1:156777-197933 GCA_003550325.1 Gigaspora rosea | reverse complement strand
TCTAATTCTACATCTAATTCTACATCCAATCCTATATCTAATCTACATCTACTCAAATTTCTAATATCTTATACTATACTACCTTACACAACTATCATTCTAATAAGAAACCTCTGCGACTTTAATACATCTTATCTATAAACATCTTATATTATTATAAAAGCACCTACAATAATATTATTAATAAATCGCATAGTTAATTAATATTATTCATATACTTTCAATTTTTAAAGGATATCTATGAAAAATGTAAAATAAAAAAATATACAACCTAATTTCTTCCTTCTACATTGACTTTTTTTACGTTTTTTTTTGTTCAACACAAAGATTTTGTCAACGTAGTTTTCGTAATTTACTTATAACGTCGATCGTTGAGGTACAATATGAAAGTTGTTGGATTAAGTTGGATTAAACGAATATGTTGTAGGGCAAAGTGGGAACTTCACGTTTGTCTAATAATTTCCAAGTTTAACTGATGAGATAATCTAACTGAGCTTCCGAAAAAAGTACTGTAAAACGTATAAAAAAAATTCCGAATCAATTGTGTAACGATCTACAAACTCGGGGCACTCGGGACGTTCCTACCTCGACAATCTTGCACTTCTTTTAAGTTTATTTTTTTTCGGAATTTTTCGAGACTTTTGCATCCATATTCCTTAATTCCGCCTGACAATACGCTCCCTGGCATAAATTATATATACTTTAATTTTCCTAGATAAAATTTAGATGGGATAAAATGCGCATGATTCCGAAACGTTAAGATTTTACAAAAGAGGGTGATTATATGTCAAATCATCGGATTTCGACTAGCATTTAATGATTTATACAAAAATAGAAATGAAAGATATCTATATAAAGAGATCTATTTACAAATGGGGAGTAAACTAATCAGGAAATTCGAATCTTCTAATGTCATAATTTCGAATTGTGGTAATACGTACTGTACATACGTAATTCTGGATTTTGATCTTTACTGTATTCGTATTCCAGGTAACAGGATTGTAATCAAAATTGGTGTGGTAAAATTGCACAAATAAATTTTATTAAAAAAATTTTATTTCCGCATATTAAACAAATTTTCCGCAGATATATTATTTAATAAAGATGTAATGCGCAAGTTGATACATTAATTTCGCAGTTTTTATTAAAATATTAAATGTATTCCGTATAAAATTTTAAAATCCAATTTTAAACACTGGGTATCATGCGCATTTTATTATAAAATGCGCATTTTTCCCATCTCTTTACCAGACTCAAATTGTCAACCGGATAATTAAAGAAACTGAATTTAATCCGAATAGTTCCTGAAAAATAGAATCGAAGCTCTACTTCAAAGCAATGGTTAATTGAGGAAATGTTCTACAGCTAGCTTCCGAATTACTTTTCTCTTTGACCAGTTAGATTGGTATAGACAGTGATGTACGTGGAAGTTGTGGACAAAGGTATGACAAACGAAAAATATTAATAAAAATTTTACTATAACAACTTATTTTAATATATTAAAAAAAAATATTCAACATCTAATTATATATATAAATGTATAGTTTTTTTTAAACATCTAATTATATATATAAATGTATAGTTTTTTTTTTAAACATCTAATTATATATATAAATGTATAGTTTTTTTTTTTTTAAAAAAAAAAAAAAATTTAAGCTATATTAATGTGCGGATATAGTATGGACAATTGTGGACATGGACATGAACAAGTCAAAAAAATTATAGACATAGTAGACATGACATTCCGGATATAGAAAGAAACGGATATATTTATAAGTTAACAAATACGTTTGACGATAAATAGTGGCTTTTATATTTCACTAATCTGTTTCCCTATATTTGTATTTTCGCTACCTTCACTGCATTTCGCAAATTAGTCATATTTCATCAGTTTTGTCTAAATTTAATGGTTGTTTTATTTTTTGGGTTTGTACATATAAGTAAAGCATTGTACCGTTACAGCTAGTAGTACAGTATTCATTATCACTATTTGCATGTTACCGTAACTTTAAGCATAATCATAATTTTATGAATATTTTTTTTCTATGTGTTATTTGAATGATTGCAGCAATTGCGATCTTGCCAATCAAAATTTAACTTTGATGTCATAAATATCAAAAATTTTAATTAGACGAATATGACTAAATTTATTGGCTATATATGTATATAAAACTCCCTTAAAAATTTTAAAAATTCTAGTAAGCAAATATTTACAAAATATTTAAATCACTCTTATTTCTCTCCACCAGCCCAGGATACATAAAATGCTGTCCCGGTAACGTACATGTACACCATAATACACCAATTATTAGAAGTAACTTCTAATATCCAACCTGCTAATGCTACACCATAAAAAGCTGGGGCCACATCAAAAGTATTTCCTAAGCCACATATTACGCCTGCATATTTTGGCGCAATATCAAACTAAAATCGACAAGAGTTTAAGTTTATATTAAATTAAATGAACAAACATGTAAGTAGTTAATAAATTAATTAATTGACAACTACCTGATGACGAAATAGTTTGTCTAGACGAATAACGAAACCGATTCGTCAGGCAACTTCAATTAGACGAAGATTTAATATTCAAAAGAAAGCATAGATCGTATTCTTTAGTTTGACTATTGAATTATTAAGATAGCCTCAAAATCCATCGAGATATGAGCTGTGAAATTTAAGCTAATAATTTTTTTTAAAAAATGTTAATCTACATTATTTCTATTGACGGCAGCCTATATATATTAATGAGAAAAAAATAAATAAAAATTGAAGTGTGTTTTTTTGATTTAAGAATCATTGAAACTGGTTAGTGCATAAACGCCTTCTTTCGTTATGAGGCTTCTGTTGCCAGGTAACCACTGAAACTATAGTTGTTAGACAAAACTTTTTTTTGCAAAATAATGAAACAAAACTTCTAACAAAAGATGAAACCTCAAATCCTTCTGACGAAAGACAAAACCCCGAATTTGCAATGATGAAACCCCCTAGTACTCTTGCTAAAAAAAAAAAAAAAGAAAGAAAATCTATGTTAATAATGAAACCTTAATGCATGTATGTTTCCTGTTAAATAAAAATAAAATTAATCCATAAATAATCCTATGAAACCTTAATGTATCTGGTATGTATGTTTCCTGTTAAATAAAAAATAAAATTAATCCATAAATAATTCTAGAAATTTATGTATTTAACATAAAAAAAATAAATTATTATCAAGGCTCTTTATTTATATTTAAGCTGGAGATGTTTACCCACTTGTATGTTTAGTTTTAAAAAGCCAATTACAAAAATTATAAATATGTAAATACATAAGCTATTAACATCTCAAATATTTAAATATTTAAATAAATAAAAATAAAAATAAAATACATACATACTGGCAATCTGTATCAATTGTAAACCAAATTGCAAAAGACAGATTTTGTTTGCATTATTAGATATATCTACTTTTTTATTTGCTATTTTTTTTTTATGAAACACATGAAAGTGTTGATCACCTGATGGGTCTTATGAAAAAAACTATGATACAAAAAATGTATATATTAGCTTTACCATAAAATTGTGAAATAACACACATAATTTCTAATTTGGCCTCAATTAAGCTTAATTTAGGCCGAATTTTGAATTAATACCCTGTGTGTTAAACCACTCTAGCATCACCATATTAGGTAGCATTCTCACAAAAAATTGTTCACTCATGTAATTTTGACAAGTCAAAATTTAGGAACAAGTAATGTAATTGGGGTATGGGACAGGATGTGTCAGGTCAGATTCTTTTAAACCTGACCCAAACCCAATTAAAACCCAACCTGTACCTGATCCATCATAAAAATTTTTTATTAGGTTCGGGTCAGGTCTATTCCAAAATCTGACCTGACCCATCCTAACCTATTCAATCCAATCATTTTTATGCCCATATAAATTTGATCAAGGGTGGGTAAAAAGTAACTAGACAGTGACTAATTACTATGATTATTACTTTAATTAGAGTAGCTGTGCAAGGCAGCTGCACTAAAACTAGAAACATTTTATATATAAATATTTCCTAAAATTAATATTTTCTGAAATAGAATATATTATTTACATTATAGTTTTCTTTCTTAATGATAAATATAGGTCTTGTACTATTTATACGCCAAATAGACTTGATTAAACTAAGTAATTTATTTGTATAAAGAAAAATACGTCTATTACTGGATGTTTCATATCCAATAATAGCACATCTGGCTTTGAATTTAATGTGCTCACGATCTGATCCCTTCATGATCCAGGTTAGCACACTAAATTCAAAGCTATATGCTTTTTTAATTGTCATATAAAACAATTACCCTGCCTGTAATTCTTCAGATCTTTAGCCTGTCAAATAAACCCATTATCTGTTATTAATTGCTACGCATCTATAAGGCCATGCAAAGTTAAATTTTTGTTTTGTATTACCTACTATCCTATTTTTTCAATTTTTAATTTTTTCAATTTTTTTTTTATTATTTTTTTTAATTTCCAATTATGCTACTTGTTCAATTTTTACAACTATTTTTTTCTGCTATTTTTATCTGGTATCATCTGATAGAAACCTTAATTTCCCATAATGGTCCAATTGAACTAACAGGAAAGATATGATTGCCTGCCCAATTTATTAATTTCTTGTTGTACAAAATGAAAATTAACCTTATATAGGCTTAAATATGGATATTATTCTATTTGCAGTAAATTAAAAAAACCCCCTGTTTATCCTTTCTGAATTTTTGAAATCTATATAATGTAAAATAAAAAATCAACTTTGCATAGCCTAATATATATAATAAGGACCCCAAAATATATATATATATTAGATTAATTATAGAGTTACTAAAAAAGCAAAGATCTGCAAAAAAACTTCAAAAATAAGCAAAAAATTACTATAAATAGAAAAGATCTGTACAAAAACCTCAAAAATAAGCAAACTTATACTTGACCTATCTATATATATTCGGGGTCCTATATAATTTAATTAATATTATAATAAATTAATTTTTGAAAAGGTTAAAGCCACATTAATATTGTGGACTAAATTATATTGTTGATAAATAGCACATAATTAAATAATATGACAGGGTGAAACCTGAGTTGTAAAATAGTGAAACCTGCTATGATCATCACGTAAAGATGAAATCTACTTTTATATAATAAAGAACATAATAAAACACAGATTTCACCCTAACCTAAGGCAGATTTCACTATTTCGCAACTCACGGTTCACCCTGTTCTATAATAATAATAAAAGTAAAAAAAAATTAAAAAATTAAAAAATATATAAATAAATAAAAAATAAATAAAATAAATTAATAAATACTTGTTTAAAAATTAAATACTATAATTAACACGTTTTTTTTTAAAAAAATATAAATTTACTTTTTTCTAGATTTTTCATAACTGCCATAATGGGTAGCACAAATTATTTCACAAAATTTTGATATAACAAACTTGATCCTCAAGTTATTCCTATCATGTTTAGGTATGTACAGTTCTTCTATTACAAGAACTTTAATTGTTAAAGGTATTAGTAATACTTTTAACAGTTAAGGTTCTTTGTATTGGCACAACAGAAGAACTGCACATGTCTAAACAAGATAGAAATAACTTGGGGATCCAAGTTTGTTATGTCAAAAATTTTGTGAAATAATTTGTATTACCTATTATGCTAAGTATGTTGGTTATGAAAATCTAAAAAAAATAAATTTATGTTTTCTTGAAAGAAAATTGTAGTAATTATCTTCTTATTAGATTTGGGTTAGACAAAACATCCAACCAGATTCCTGCTATTGCTAAAAACAAATACGGATGTTTCTACATAGTGAATACAAAAATTATTAAAATATATATAAAATATTTGAATGTATTTTAAGAATTTGGCTCACATTTAATAAGCTAACATTAAATATTTAGATGAGTATATATTACTTTATTTTTATTTACTTTTTATTTATTAATAAATTTTTTTAATTTTTTAATTTTTTTTAATTGTTTTATTTGGAGGCAAAAAATCTGAAGGATCACAGAGTAATCATTTTTACATGATACATTAAAAAAGCATTTGTTTTTGATTTTAATATATTAACCTAGACCATGAAAAGGCACAGGTTGCGAGCATATTAAATTTAAAACCAGATGCACTGTTATTTAATATGAAACATTCAGTAATAAATTTATTTTTACTTAGTATAATCAAGTCTATTTGGCATATAAACAGTACTTATACAACCTACATTCATTATTAAAAAGAAATAAATAACATATTTTATTTAAAAAAATTTTAATTATAAAATGTGCTTATATGTATAATGTTTCTAGTTTTAGTGCAACTGCATTGTACTTCTACCTAATTTTTTTAAAATTATATTAGATTTGATCAGGTTTTATAGGTCAATAAACAGAAACTTGAACCTGACCTGATACTTTAATAACCCAACCTGAACCCAACCCAATTTATAATAGGTATATAATTTGAACCCAACCTATATCTAAATCTGACCTAACCTGTAAAATTATAGGTCAAACCCAACCTATTCCACACCCTAAATGTTATAGTCAATATAGGCAAATTTGACTCCAAATCAATATTATATTATGTAAAATTGGAATTAGAAACATTATGGTATTAATACTGTAAATATATATAATATAAATTGCATATAAATTTATCATATAAAGGATAATTTTTAAGGCTTTTAATAATATAAAATATAAAAAAGAAATATATAAATTTATTAAAAATAATATAGTAAATCTAATTTAAAAAAACATGATAGGTCTTTTAAAAAATAAATATTGAACACTATCATTTTTGAAATTGGTTTCATAATATTTTTTCACAAAGAGTATTTCTCTTTATATCTGTATTATTAAAAATATTTTTTAATGATAAATATTTTAAAATTTTGTTTTTATGAACTTCTATATAATAGTTTGTAAATATGAAGGTACTAAAAATAAATAAACAAATGACAAAAAGATTAATATTAAATTTTATTTAAAAGCTAATATTTTTAGTTTCAATATCTTTCACTTATTTCTATCTATTTTTACTTTTCTATTCATTTATATTCATCTTAACAAAAACCTATTTACAACCCATTTACAAACTGCAATTGCAAGTAGATTCAAGAGAAATAATTGTTTATAATTGGTTTAGAAATCATCTGATCATAATATAGATTTTTAGTGTAAAACAAATTTGTAAAAATTCCAAAATTTACATAAACCAAATTTATTTAATTGGCACAAATTTGAAAATCTTATTTGCAAATATCACAAATAATCATCAAATAGAGTCAAGTAAAAAAATTATATGTAAAATTAAGCTAAATAAACTATATTATAATTTAGAAAAATATAGTAGTATGGCTATTGGTAAAACTTTATAAAGAATATTTTTTTTTTTTTTAAATTGCTTATACGCTTGTAAATTTTTATTAAGATCTTTTTAGGACTTATTACAAGGATTGAGTTGTGCTACACTAATTACTTAATGACACCCACACTAGCAATTTAGTCGTATTTTTGCTATTTTTAGAATTCAACTAATGGCTATTAACCCATCAATTAACTTCCTAGCTGGCATACAATCTACCTATTTCTATTCAAGATTTTCTATATTGTTATTGGTAACCTGTCCTCTATCTACTTCCTGTAGCAACCTTCTTTTTCTCAAGAATATTTTTAATTAAAATACAGTAAATAGTTTTTTAATGAAAATGTAAAGTTATCTCTGTTTTTTTGTAAAAAAGTAAGTTTGCTTCAATTTTTATATTATACCTGGTCTTAAAGTTTAATTGGTTAAAATTACAAAAGGTAAACAATTTTTGTAGAAGAGCTAGGGGCATTAGTGGCACTATTCTAAAAATGTACTATATTTTTATCCATAAGCTATAATGCTATAAATCTATAATGCTATAATACCATTTGTTGAACTGTTTTATATAAAGTCACCTCTCTCTAATTGATTGCTTTCTAATCTGATCCCATTAAATTCTCTCTAATTTGAACAAAATCTTCTAAAATATTTGTAAATTTTATTATAAAGTTCATATTAGCCATATATAACTTTTTGAGAACTGAACTTTTTTAAATTTTTATATAGTAAAAATTAGTAGTTCCAGTAGTTTGGACTAGAAAGAGTTGACTATACTTTCTTTTAAATAATATACTATTAATTATTTTTTTCAAATTTGATTCATTAATTTAGTACAATATATATAATAACTATAAAAAATAAGTTGACAGATTTAGGTTTTACAATTAAACAATTCTATAAATTATTGTTTAAAAATAGCTTTAGCAAACTAATTAATCAGATATAATATTATACAATAATAGTATATATAATAATTGTCACATAATATACTGGAACCCGAAATATATATAGATAGACCAGGTTAATTATAAAATTACTAAAAAATGGGGTGTGGCGCCTTAGAGAAGTTGTCAAGGTGTCACCCCCCAAGTAGCAGGTTAACAGTTCGAATCCCACTGTTGATGCTTTGAACAATAGGCCTGTGTTCGGTAACCATGTGGCTCAGATCAGTTGGGTTGCAAAAACCTGTTACCTTGGTTCCACTGTCTTGAATGGGAGCTACAGCGCAATAGTGTATTGTACACCACAATATCCAGAGAACTGGAGGAATGGAAACCCATTTGGCAAGTCCTGAGTTAGGAGGTAATAGTGAAGATCTATGAAGGCAACTACCAAAAGAAGGTGGGTGGCCGGGATCGGAATGAACCTAATAAGGGCAGGTAGCTTTGTCGCTAAATCCATATCACGATGTGGAATGGGACACAAAAGGATAATGGTACGAGGGTAAAGTAGCCCTTAGGCCATTAATTGTTTAAAAGGGTTGGGCCCTATAATATTTGCACTTGTGCAGTGAATCGTGTAGTAATAGGAAGGGCGTAAACCAGAGGGTTTAAATAGGCAAGTTCCGTAGTTGGGTTGTAGGTATGGCAGCTAGTGTAGAACCTTTGGGCAGACTACTTAAATTAGGTACCAAAAGTGCACATGTGGCTAGTTGTATTCTCATTCATGTAATAAATATTACGTCCTAATAAATCATAATAAAAATCTCAGCCATAGCACCTGGTCTTTAAACTTAAAAAAAAAATTACTAAAAAAAGAAAAATTTGCAAAAAAAACCTCAAAATAAGCAAAATTACTAAAAATAGAAAGGATCTATATAAACAACCAGGATCTCAAAATAATATAGATAGGTCAGATTAATTATAAAATTACCAAAAATAGAAAGATCTCAAAAAAACCTCAAAAATAAGCAAAAAAATTATCATAAATAGAAAAAATTTCTATTTTTGGTAATTTTATAATTAATCTGACCTATCTATATTATTTCAGGGTTCTAAAAAACCCTCAAAATAAGCAAACTTATACCTGACCTATTTATGTATATTTTGGGATCCTAATATACCTTTTATAAATCAAATATGAAAAGCAAACAAACTATTAAAGTATGATTAATGACTTATAAAACTTTTTATTTAGAGATTTTATAATTAAATCAGCTTTTACAAGTATCAAACAATATCATAAAGCCAAACTTTTCTTTCCCAATTTTTTTAATATTACTATATTATCTAGTTCATTAAATAGAATTTATTATAATATATGAAGACTTTAAGCTAAAATTTTATAAATATTGTTTAATTTGTTATTTAATATATAATAAATATTTAATGGATTGCTGTAGATATCATGCATACTTATAGATAATATTCATTTATCATGTATTAGCACAGCTGCACTGTGCTAATACATGATAAATGATTGTCTTTATAATATACATGATATTAAGGCTGTTATTAAATATTTGGTTTGTTTTCTGGATTCTAGCATCTGTGATTTTCTACTGATATTTTCTCTTTTTAGCTTTTCTTTTTTAAAAATATCAAACCAATATAAAATAAACTTTCATAATACTCTAGTTTTTATTTTAATAGTACACATAATTATATTTCTAAAAGTATTCTAAAGAAAGTAAAGCTTCAAATACAAATATAGCAAAATTTGAACTAGAACAAAAACTGGATTTTACAAGAAAAAAGCTGTAGTTACAAACAGAAAAAGCTACACAAAATTGGATAAAGAAGTTTAAAGAATTTCATCACTAGTATAATTATATTACACTATTTGAATTAATTAAAAACCCTTGTCTAATGAGCAACAATTATGTGAATATATTGCACAAATAACAAAAAAGATAGCAATAAATATAAAGCTATATCTATTAATCAAATTGTTGATGGTATTAATAAATATATTAGTAAAAATAGTGCAATTTGAGGTTTTAATTATATAACAAATATTAATTTCTAAATTTGCTTGATATTTTAAATAATAAAATAAAGATTTACAAAAGAAAGAGCTATGTAAAAAGAAAGAATCGATAGCATTAATAGCTTAAAATTTTTACTAGTAACAAAAGTAATAAAATCCCAGTAAAATTGCAATTACTGAAATCTATAACAAGATTATAGCCACTAATGATGACCATTAATACTAAAAGCATAGCAAAATTACAACTACAAATAATAACCATAAGTCCTAAATCTCAAATAACAACCAAAAGTTTTAACAAAATTACAACTATCAAAGCCAAAACTTTATTAAAATATGACTTCCATAATGACTTCTGTAATATCTAATAATAATTTTAATAATAATAGCTTTCTCCAATAATAATACTATTAACTATTAAATAAAATAAAAATAAAGAGTTAGTATTAAACATATGTTAGCTATTAGAATAAAAAAACAATTGTTATTGATAGTTGTTGACTATTTATATATCAAATAATCATGAATAATTTTTAACAAAATTATCTAGGATAATTTTTATAATACCTTAATAATAAAATTAAAAATTATTGTTTTATTTTTAACTTGAATCTTGAGTTCTGTTTAGGAATGCATCAGTCCCAAAAAAGACCAGTCCCAGACCTGTTCCAGACTGAGACCAATAAGGATCATAGATTATTGAAAGAACTAGTCCTGGACTGGTCCTTATAAATATAACTGTGATATTGTATTATCCAATCAAATTTCTTGATCAGGTATAGTGTAGATCATTTGATATTTGTTTACATTTAACAGTAAGTAATTATGTCATTTTTGTTATACATTAGAATATGATGTAATCATTAAAGGATCATTTTTGGGACCAAGAACAGAACTGAACTGGAACTGTAAATTCTATAATAATAGTCTTACTAGAAACTAAACCAGACTGATACGTGTCTAGTTCTGTTTATTTATTTTATTTAAACACTATCATATCTGATCTTTAATATATATTTATTTCTACTTGTATACTTAGATCTTCTAATATTTTATTTTTGTTTGTATATCTAGATTTTTATATTTTACCAAAGATTTATATTATACTATAAGACCCAAGTATAATTTATAGGGGTCTGAATATGTAAAGTTGTTTATATGACAGTTTATAGTAGTTTTGTTAATAGTTTTATTAATTATTAGTAATTTCATTAATCATCAACAGTTTTATTAATTATTAATAGTTCATTTGGATTATTATTTAATCATATCAGCAGATCAGCATAATTGGATAAATCAACCAATCATGATCGAAGATTATCAAAAAAATTTTGCACGAAAATTTATTATAGTGTGAATTTTCACAAAAACAGCCTTTTAAACCAGCTTTGCATTTATAATTAAATACGTAGAACATTATGAAATTCATGTATTTAATTATAAGCCAAAAGTAGATTAAAAAGGCCATTTTTTTGAAAATTAGCATCTGAATTTACCCTTGATAGTTACCAACCCATCTTACAATGCCCAACCCATCCTAAAACACCTGAGAATTTTAACAAACAGTAAAAGTACTTCTTTCTATAGCTTAACATAGCTCTTTTATTGAATTTTTTTGGTTTTTTAACTTGTCTAAACATCAAAAAAGCTCTTTTGTTAGTTGTAACAAGTGCTTTATTTGTTAGTTTTTCAACATCACTTAGAAGTAAATTTTTGTATAACAGTTTATTGAAAAAAGGCCCAATTATGCCGATCCGCTGATATGTAAATCCTTTTGTTAATTTAAAAATAGTTTTGTCAAGCATCTTTAGTATAATATGCATTAATTGGCATGATTAAAGAATTGTATGCACACATGAAACCCAACTCTAGTTTTATAAATAATTTTGTCAATTATCTATAGTTTTGTTTATAATACAGTTTCATTATTTATCTATAGTTTTGTTATTTATCTATAGATTTGTTATTTGTCTATAGTTTTGTTATTTGTCTATAGTTTTGTTATTTATTCAGATTTTGTTAGATGAAACCAAAAATAAAACTGTTTTATTTGTATGAAAATAATTTTGTCAGACATTATTATCTAAGATATATAAATAGATGAACAAGCTAACTGTATATAGCATTCTTATATATTTTGAAGTTGTTCTCTAATAATTTTTTTTGCCAGATTTAGAGCTGTTTTCTAGTAGCTTTCTACTAAAACATCTACTCTAATTTAATTTAATTTACTAGTTTTGTTATCAAGTTTGAAGCTGTTCTATAGTAATTTTCTTTGCCAAATTTGGGCTGTTCTCTTGTAATTTTTTTACTAGGTTTGGAACTGTTCTATAGTAATTTTTTCTAAATTTGGGGCTGTTCTTATTTAGCTAGGATTGGAGCTGTTCTTAGGTAGAATTTTATATATTTTAGAGTTGTTCTTTAGTAATTTTTTTTGCTGGGTTTTGAGTTGTTCTCTAGTAGCTTTTTATTAAAAATTTAATTCAATTTTAGTTTCTAGCTTTTTTGCTAGGTTTGGAACTGTTCTTTTGTAATTTTTATCATTAGTTTGAAGTGAAGCTATTCTCTTGTAGATTTCTTGCCAGGTTTGGAGTTGTTTTTTTTAGTAATTTTTGCCAGGTTTGGAGCTGTTTTAGATAGGATTTTTAAGAATTTTTAGAGTTTTTACTAAGAAACCTATCCTAATTTAGTTTATTTTCTAATTTCTTTATTGGAATTTTTTATTTGTAATAAAAAATCTTGTAATAATAATATTGCTTTTGCAATTTATTTGTAATAAAAAATTTGTAATAATGATATCACTCTTGTAATTTTAATAAAGTTGTATAATGGACAATTTTAATTGGTTCCAGTTTGAAATTTTTATAAGCTAATTTAGTTTTGTTATATAAAATTGTATGCAATTTGATTGTTTGTATATAATATGGTGATAGTTGCTACTAGAGACATATAGATTTATTCTTAAAAAAATTTAGACAAATTTTTCTAGAAAACAGTTTAGTGGATAGTCACTACTAGTATATAAAATTCATGTACAAAATATGCACATGTGCACAATTTTATTTTAGTATATACAATTTTTTAAAATGGATTTGCATATGTGCACACAAAAAATTAGTTTATAGTGCACAAATATATCTATACTACCTAATTCAGAGTTTGTTCATTTAAACATTTTTATTGGTCATCTTGGAAAATATGACCAGATTGTAGAAAAACAATGTGAAATAGTTTATGTGTTAATAATAGAAAAACAATGTGAAAATAGTTTTTGTGTTAATAATAGAAAAACAATGTGAAAATAGTTTATGTATTAATAATAATAGTATAGTTGTTACAGAAATATGAAAACTTAAATAAGACTTGCCAATTTTATCTATTACCTATCTTTATATGGGTAATTATTTTTTGAATCCAACTAAAATATTTGTTAAGCAATATATAAAATTCAAAAATAATTACTCATATCTTTACAATGATGTTTGAAATTTTATTATTTGCTAATTTTGGAACTGCATTTTATGTTTGTATTGTTCCTAATTGGTAGATCATTACTATATTATTGTGATCAAATTATTACACATTTTTACAATTACTATATTTCTGCATTATGGATTCCTATTACTACATTTCTTATAAATAGTCATAGTTCTTATCTCATTCTTGGTAATTGGGTAATTCTAAATGGGAACATATAAAAAGAATCACTTTGTGTATTGGGAATTTAGTTTTTTAGAAAATTAGCTTTTGGAATATTGGTTTATTTTTTTTATACATGATATGTATAAATTGCTTTTTAGTATTAATAAATATATTTATTTATAAATCTCTGAACCCTTAATAGTTGTGACTCAGTAGTTAAATAGGTAGACAAAGTTTTTGAAGTCTCTTTTAAGGTTACAACAATATACATAATTTTTTTTTACAGTAAAATCACTACAAACAACAATAGTTGGTAAGTTTTGTAACCAATTTCTTATATTAAATTGAATAGAAACAACAACTATTCAACTATTAATTCTAATATAGAATCTAAAAACATTGGTTAGTTAGTTATATTATTTTTAATTTATTGTAAATCAACAAAATAATATTCACATCTAAAATTATACAAGGTTAATTTTATTATATACAATAAGAAATCAAAAAATAAGGTTGGCAATCACATTTTTTCTATTAGTTCTATCACTAATTACAGAAAATTAAGGTCTCTATTGAATAAAAATTACAAAAAAAATTCAAATAATTCGATTTAAAAAAAATTTTTTTTGTAAAAACTGAAAAAGTGGGTCAGTGAGTAATACAGATTTTTTTTTAAAAAAACTGAAAAATTGGGTTGGCAAATAATACAAAATGAAAAATTAACTTTAAATCTCAAACCTTTAATGGTTTTGGTCCAGTAGTTAAATTAGAAAGCAAAATTCTTAAAGTCTTTTCCAAGGCCACAAAAACATACATAAATTTTTTTATAGTAAATTACCATAATACAGCAATAGTCAGTATGTTTATAGCTAAAGCTATACAAAGTTTTTTTGTTTTGCATTATATAAAGTCTAAAGACATGAGACAGTCAATTGTTTTTTTTACTATAAATTAACACTATATACTAGCATCATTCAGTGTAATATTTGTTTGTTTCGTATATTTAAGGTATTTAAATAAGACACTATTTGAATATTTTGTTGTTCATTATATTTTTATATAAATCAATTGTGCTTTAAACTTATAATAATTATTATATAAGTTATAGAATTATACTAGTAATTCCAGGCCTAACTATTCAAGTTGTAGAAACTATTTCAGCTCAGTTAAAGTATTTCAGCACTGATTTTTAATATGAGATTGCTGTGATATTTTAGAGTTTTCATATCAAAATTTAATAGCAAAATATATTTATCATAACTAAAATAGTATCTATAATATGTATAAGTCTAATACAATTTCAAAGATTACTTTAAAAATTTTATATTTCTCCTGCTTCTGGTTTTAGCACAGCTACTTATTTAACAATCATATATGTAATTTGCATGATTACTATACAGGTGACTACATAACACCAATAAAATAATTACAAGTATAATATAAAATATTATAATGATCAATAAATTTATATCATTTCACAAAAAATATTCATATTAACACACAGTATTTATTTGGACTATGATGGCAAATAATTTAGACTGAAGATGGTTTTATTGAAATTTGGCAGAGTTATGATTGACTGACTTTGTTGGCCAAAACAATATTAACATCCTGTAAGAAGTCACCATAGGAATGTAGCTAGTAGGTTATTTCTTCTTACCAAAGCAAGTTAGTTGTAAACAAAAAATATGTGTAAAGGAATGTATATAAAGAAATGATAGAATTATGTATCTTCATCTTGAAGTAAGTTAGGTGAGTCAGCAAATTTAAGTTCAAGCACCTGCAGACTTGGCCATGTCACCCCAATTTCTATGCATTATACTATTATATATGTAAACCTTTATTTGGTATTGATTTTCCTACTTCATCCCCTTCTTCTGCACTATTTTCTAACTATTGTATGCAATGATCTTACCTGTAATGGTGTTTTTAAGATGAAGGGTCATGTAGCTATTCTACTTTTTGATCACATGATATTTTATCATGTTTAATCTTCTAATTGGTAAATAACATAATGAACAGATATTTGTGTTTTAATATAATAGATACTGTGTATGCTATAATTGACAATCAGCTTTACAATAAAAATTTTTAACAGTTATGTATATGATTAAAAACTGTATAAGATTGGTGGTGCTTCGCACCACCTATCGCACTAGTATAAATTATAATAGTGCACAATTCTGTGTACAAAATATTTTGTAATATTTGTATTATATCAATATATATAGAACTAGTTACTGTAGTGCACTGACCAAAAAAACCAGAATCTAATACAAAATACTCATCAAAAAACTTACAAAGACCCAGTATATTATACAATAGCAATTCTGTGCCACAAGAAAAAAATATTTAAGCATTTACATATTTCATACAATAACAGTCTAAAAATTTAAAAAATCCTATATTTAATTAATAGAGATCTCATGCTTTGCACTGGGTATTTTGTAATAGTGGTATTGAATAAAGGGTACTTTGGACAGTGCACTATGGTATATGTTTAATTTTATTAAAAAGTTTTACTAAAACGCACCTATGGTATTTTACACTATGTTACACAAAACTATTAGAATAGCCAATCAAAATTTAAGATCAGGTATAACAAAAAATTTGGTTTTTTTGTTTATTTTTTTAAAAAAACATTTATATTGCAAAATTTTGCTTATGAAACCACTTTTGGGGCTTTAATAAAAAAAATTTCTTGCTAAATATTGTATGACTAATGCTCTGATAAAATCCCAGGCCTTACCCTAACCCAAAGTAATTAAAATTTATTTTTATTTTTATTTATTTTTTCTGCTTTATACTCGAGACCTTGCTCATATCCTTTTTTATTAAGTTTAATATTATTACATGCAGAAGAGAAAAATTTAAAATAATATACTATTTATTACAGGAAATAAGAAACTCGGGCTTCATGATGGCCTTCTGCTACCATCAATCTTTACCCGAGGCCTAAGCATTAGCTGAACAAAGTTATTTTATAATAACCTATTAGACTTCGAAATAAAAATTGTTAACATCAATAACCTTGTCACGCAAAACCAGGAACGGGAAAATTATTTAAGGATGGGTATAGTCTGGAGTTATTAAATATAGTAATTAGTTAGTTTGATATATACTATGAATATTGTATCAGTACGATTACGTTTCTTGTGAAACATGAAATGTGGTTAATATGATAAAATATAACAGTGCGGTCACGTTTCACGTGAATGATTAAAGTTTGGGTTCGACTTTGCGTGTGTCGCTTGAATGGATTTTTACAAATCTTTTTTAATAAATGGTTATGATTTTCGTTTGTTCATTTTAAGAACAATTTATTGGTCTTTGATTAAATATCTGCGTCATATGATATTTCTCGAATTTTACGTATGTGAATATGAGCATTACATGTTTGGATGCATGGTAGCGTTATTATATTACGATCGACGTGAAGTAAATGGCATTGACGTTTATAATTGATTGCCGTTATTTGGCTTGTGTATATATGCGAACGGTTTTTCTTTTTCCTTTTTTTTCTTTTTTTTTTTTTTTTTGAATGTTATCATTATGACGATCATTATGACCATTGCATGTGATCGTGTTAAAACTGTGTGCTGATTGATCATTATGACTATGTTGTTATATTTGATCGATAATTTTTTTTTGTGTGATCATTATGATTAATCGATATAATGTCAATGTAAAACTATGGTATTAACAGTTATAATTGATTGTTGTGGTTTGGTTTGGGTATTCTTGTTATATGTGAACGTTATGATTACATGTTTTTACTCGATATATAATGTTACTGTAAAACTATATTTATACGTTATGTATAATCATTATGATTATATTTGATCGGGGTAATGACATTTGTATGAACATTATAATTATTCTTGATTATTGGAAATACGATTTTATGAATGTGCATAGAACCATGACTTTTTGATAATTAAATGTAATATAGTACGTTATAATGATGTTATACATGGACACTATGATTATATTTTTTTTTGAAATGAAAATTATATTAAATGAAAAAAAAACGGTTGTAAATTTCTACCGAACTATACATAAACGTGTAACTTGTCGCTATTACTTCCTTCTTCGTTTAACGCTGTGACTTTCAAGGCGAAACATCTTGTTATGTAAATTTAACTTTTAAAACTTCGATATTATTAACAGAGTATGTTGATTCATATTTCCCCCTCTTTTTTTTTTTTATAGGAGTGTACCTACTAATTTTGATTGTTATAAGTTAAAACGAAACCAACAGAAAGCCACGCAGAGAGCGTGTGCAGATTATCGACAACGAGGAACAAAGTCGTGAATGAAGTGAAACAAAAAAAAACAAATTACATCAAACACAAATCAACCAATAACTAGTAAAACAACAAAATAACAAACCTAAAAGAAACAACAATAATTCCTCGCACAAACACAAAATCAAAAAAATATATATATTGTTTATTTTGAATACGTTTTATGAATATTTTTACTATATAATTAACCCTAATTACTTATAACAATCATTTTATCGAATAGATATCTACAAAAATCAAGTAAAATAATTTTCCAAAAAAAAAAAACAGCTAAACGCATGAAACCCCATGTAGGATCGTACTGATCCTGCACAGGGTCACGCACTGCGCAGCTACCCTAGTTGTTTACTTATCATATGTTTATATAATATATATATATTTTTTTGAATGAAACTTGTATTTTTTAGCATGTACGTACGTACATGCTTAGTAACAAAGGTTTATAACAAATTGATTTTTTTGAATTGCTTGAATTTCTGAATTTGGCATAGTGCTAACTATAGATATTTTTGTCAGCGATACAATTAAGTTATTGTTAAATGATCGGGCGTATACCTTAACATAATTTTTATGGTTAAATAAAAACCTGTTTAACCTGCGGTCGTGGTTTTGCAACTCTGCCATTTTTTTTATCAAATTTTTAAATATACTAGCATTCTTGCACGTCCTTACGGACGTGCAGTAAAAATAATTATTACTGTACCGTATTGCGGCTACCACATAATCATATTTTAACGAATATTACTTAGCCTTGATATTTGTGGCTCCTTGATTATTTATTTATTCACGGGATTTACATAAATAAAGTCCATGCGACGCATATTCGTGATGTTTAAGTGCATAAATTCACGTTTTTACTGCGTTTAGTGCATTATCCAATTGGTTATGAGATTTTGCGGACGCACGCCATTAAAAATGCCTTAGTAACCATATACTTTGTAATATTACATATCACTCCGTTCCTGGTATACTTCGTAATATTACATATCACTCCGTTCCTGGTATAATTTACTATATAGTGTGCACAAAAAAATTTTTCTTATGAATACATGTGCACAAAATTTTTTTTCAGATTTCATACACTGGTTACTACAGTCAATATGTGAAATTCAATATTTTCAATGTTCCTTGAGAACATCAATTAAGTTTAAAAATATATTTTATTAAGATATGTTCACTATCTTGAGAGTATTAAATAAATTTTTTTTGATATTATAGAACATTTTTGAGAACATTAATTACTTGAAAAATGTTCCTAGTGAGAGCATAAAATTAAAGATCAATTTCGCACACCGGCCGCAATATTTGTATAGCGAATAATTTTTTTAATCATGGTGTTACTAAAACAGAAAATATTTTGTATATGAATATCATTAATAAAATTGAATTGTGTTATCTACGTTATATAAATTTAATAAGTTATGGCATTTTTTTTGCCATAACTTTTTATATTTATGAGATTTTTAATTGACCAAATTTGACTCTGAAAATGCGTTAGATTAATTCAGTTGTTATATATGAAATAGTTGCAAAATTTATTAACAGAACATGCATTTTTGTTTTAAATCTCTTACGTGCTTTTCAAATTGTTGTAATTAGCAAATTTTATGCAGCACATACTATACGGAAATCTAGGAATCGGGAATTTTGAATTTAATGTTAAAATGTAAATTTAGATCATTAGTAATTAAATTTATCATACGTATTATTGTCCGTGATTAGAAGTTTGAACGAAAATATCTCAGTAAAATGCCCAGTTAATTTAATCAATAAATTCTAAAAAGCTTTTGAGTATTAAAAATAAATAAGATTTCTTAGTTCAAAATTTATAATATCATAACTAAAAAAATTTAAACATTTTCTTGTTTAGTTAACCAACCGAAAGATCTAATATTTAACAAGGATGAAATTATTTCGGTGGCAATTTGTAAAAAATATAAAGAAATTTGTAGACTTTGCGTGATAATGATTAGTATCTTAAGATCACAGTAATTAATTAATACTAAATCTCAAAGTTATTAATATATTAAAAACAAACCCAATTTTAACTATGATCTCTATCTGAACAAATTAAACTAACATTATTCAGTCGAAAATAGATATGATTACGGATAAGCAATTAGTTCGAGAATGTGGACACTTCAGATAAACTAACTGGATAACAAGTTCACTCAGATAATTGAATTCAAACAATCTTTTTTTTTATATTTTTAAAAAAGTTATTTCATTTGAACAAATTTGATATTAAAATTGAATTTTAATTAATTGGTATAAAGTCATAAAGCGAATGATTTATGATGTTTAAAGCCCATATTTGAGTTTGGGAAAGTTTTATTGGTGATTTCTATAATTTGATAAGCTCAACTGCTAATACAGTAATAAGATTTAACAATTAACAACTAGGGATAGGAATCGATTTAGTCGACTAAAAAATTGATATGTAAATTACTATGTTTAGTCGATTTAGTCGATTAAATCATATTGCCGATTCCTTTCCCTATAAACAACATGTTCATATGGTACCAATTTAACATATTTTTCCAATTCATTTCCAATATCATAATCTGAATTAAGATATCTAGATTTGCTTACACCTACGTAATTCAAAGTTCCTATTTGTATGCAAAAATTGATTAGGGCTTTAACATTTTTCTCATTATCAAAGCTACAACTACCAATTAACAATTTTTTTAAAGGTGCATTGCAATGATTGAGTAAAATATCAAGAAATGATTCTAACCAAGTATTTGCTAAGTCAAGATATTGCAATGTTGACGGCAATATTTTAGCAAACTCCATGACTCGTATTTTCCGATCTTCTTCTGGTACGTTAGAAGCGAATCCTAGCGAGAGAAATTGAAGCTTTTGTAAATTGCCAATAAGTTCTAAAAGTTGTGTGGGAAGTCCAATATCCGTAATGTAGAGATATGTAATGTTTGGACAGAAGGACTTAAGGGCTTCTATTAATAATAATTCATTCCGAATTACTACTTTTGATTCAAATGTTAATCGTTGTAGAAATATTCCAAACTTTTCTAAAATTTGTACTATAGCCGGTACATCAATCTGAAAATCAGTTATCTCTAAAGTGCTAATATTATAATCTAATATTTTCAATAGTTTCGAATCACAACTTCTAATACGAATTGTCTTTAAATTTTTACTGTTATTAAGTACCTCGAACTCATCGCTAAAACCACAACCAGCTAATCTAATATTTTGTAATGAATTTTTTTGAGATTCTAAAGCTGAAATAATGCCGTGGAATTGAGTAGTATAACATTTTGTAGTAAAAAATTTAGTACTATAATCTTCTACAGCACATAATAAAGATTTTTTAAGTTGTTTTTGTGATTTAATAAGGAGTTTAAGAACGGGAAATAAAGTATTAATTACTTGAGACTCAGAATCAGGAAAAAGATTAAGACTCAAAGTACTAAGCTTAGTAGAATTTTTTGCCAAGATCCTTAATAATTTATTAATATTTTCGATACCGAAGCTCCAAAGAAAAAGATAAATGTTGAGTTTTGAGAAAAATTGTACATTTTGTTTTAATGGAAGAAAAAACTCTGATTGAAATTTACGAGATTCAGAATAACATAAACCAAATTCATGTAAAGTGGCGCCACTCTCAATAAATAATTTCAATGGTAAGGGACTTTTCCAAGTATTGTTATGAACTGGCTCCTGTTGTCCAAGTTTGAGATTAATCCATTCTTTAATTTTAATTTCTAAATTATATTTATAAAGAACCTTTAGAAATCTTGCATAATAAAAATAAAAAAACTTTATCTGCTTCCGGAAGCTGGGTAATTAACGCAAATACAAAAACACTGCAAGAAATAAAGTTTCTGAACACAAACAAAACCGTAGGGGCTTTTGCCCTAAAAATTAGGAAAAGGAAGTGCATAGGGTCAAAGAAAGAAGCAGAGGTCCGCGGTTTAGAGAGTTTGGAAAGACCGTACGGACCAAGATCGTTTAAGAAGCTAAAGATGGATACGAACAATACAAATCAAAATTTAAATAAATATTCAACAACAGCACAAATGTCAGATAAGACAGACGTCAACACAGGAAAAGAGAACAAGGAGAACTCTCCATCAAGGAACGAGATGAATGGTGAACCTAGTATTACCTCTCCTCAGATGGATGGAAGTCCAAACGCTGAAAAAACGATTTCGGAAAATTCTGGGGCAACAATCATCGAAATTGCTGGAACAATTGCACAATCAAGCGGAATGGTATCAGGTGACAATGACGTGATGGAATTGGATGTAGATCCTAAGCCACAAAATATGAATAGCAGTTTAGAATTGGAGGAATCGACGGAAGACGTACAGTCGGTTGAACCAGCACGTACCTCCAAGAAATGGTCCAGCTTCTTTACACAGTTAAGGAGGGGCCAAGCTACTTTTTCAAATTACACACCAAGAGTGGAAATTACAACCAAGAATAATAATGCACTCATCTTTGACATTCGTAGTTTAAATGACATACAAATGAATAACATTATCTCTACTCTATATAGCAAAATCAGCAATGATTTAGTTGGAGCAAAACCTCATTATACTAGAGGGAAAAGAACACATTTAGAACTGGTATTTAGCAGTGAAGATAAACAGCAACATTATGCAAAAGAAGGTATCTCGCTTTTTAGAAGATCGTTATTAGGTTATATACCTACAAATTTGAGGAGGACGCATTTAGCAATAAAGGTTAAAAACTTTCCAATTGGGGATAAAGACTTTATATCCAACAAGTTAAAGGAAGCTTTCGGAGACTTTGGACATATTAAGTCAATCAAACCGTTAGTGTATGAAGATACTCCAGTTTGCACGGATCAATGGATAATTTTATACGAAACAACAGAAGATCCGGAGTTAGAACAAAAAATCCCAAGGCATACAAGCGTATGGGGCCAAAAAGTTACGACAGAATGGAGAGCGGCTCCTAAATTATGTTTCTATTGTGATCAAGCAGGGCACTTGAAAAGGGATTGTCCACAATATAAAGAAGCAATAGAGCTTAGAAAGCAGTACAAGAAATATAAGGAAAACAAAAGGCATAAGCGAGAAAATTTAGATGAAACTAACCGAAATGGAAACAACACTGATAAGGAACAGAATAATGAAGGCAGCAAGGAATCGGACGGCCTGGTGCAAGATACTTTGGTCGGTGATGATATAGAAATGCTGTCACAAGAAGGTGAATCTCTTGAAACTATGCTAGAAGAAGACAGAAATAAGGAAAACCAACAGGAAATACAAGATAATATGTTGCAGCAAGTTGAAGCAAATACGGGCATACATCAAGACATGCCGGTTGAACAAGTGGATTTAAAGGAAACAAATCAACAGGCACAGATAAGTACTGAGGACACAGGTACGAACCCTTTGAACTTGGCTCATGAATCTGTGCAGACACAACTACAGGAGAGTAATGTTGAGGTACAAGAAGATGATGGCTTTACAACAGTCAAGTACAAAAAACTTAGAACAAAGAAAAACATACATTCAAATGATAGTAAATCTAGACCGTATGTAAATAATAGACCATCTAGGGATGGTCGTAATAAATAAGTATAAATAGACGCAGATCTGAAGGTACAAATAATCAAATATATACAATAATATGAGTAAGTATAACACTTTCAGAATTGCAACACTTAATGTAAAGGGCCTTAATGATAGATACAAGCGTCAACAAACAATTACTTTAATTAAGACATATAAGATAGAACTAATTATGATACAGGAAACAAATTTAACTAATGATAATACGAGAAATTTTTTGAAACAACAGTGGGGATACGAATCTATATGGACATCGAAAGTAGCCATTTTGGCTGGAAATAGAGATATTAAATTTGAAAATATTGAAGAATCTCATCAGGGAAGGGTTCTTTGTACGGAATTCTATTATAGAAAGTGATTATTTCGGGTCATTAATGTGTATGCCCCTCCGGCACTAGACGAAAGGATTCGATTTTTTGGGACCTGGTCAATACAAAGAAACACTAATGCAGTTAATATAGTAGCAGGAGATTTTAATGTGAATCTAGATCCAAACATAAACAGGATAAGTCACGTGCCACCACATAACGATCCGTCGAGAGAAAAACTGAAAGAACTTACCTGTGGTATGGTAGACACAGTAGTTGCAGCTTCTCAAACGCCGTTTCTTACATATTTCCAAAAGACAAGAGGAGGACATAATATGGCCACAAGGCTTGACTACATTTTTGTAGACGAGCAAAATGCACAGTACTGTCAAAGAACACTTACAAAGTTTGGCAACTCGGACCACCTCATGGTATCAACTGAAATGAACTTTAGTAAGAATAGCTTACAAGCGTCATACTGGAAGGTAAATAGTAAGTGCCTTGAAAACGAGATATTAAGAAAAGAAATTGTGGAGGAAATACGAACAGTCACAGACCTGGAGAGTTGGGATTACTGCAAGTGTAAAATACAATCATTAATTAGAGCTAGGGGGCCTCTTAAAGCTCCAGAAAGTAATATTCAAAGGTTGAGCAGGAAAATTAACATACTAGAAAAGAAGATCGCTAGAGACCAGAACCTATCTGATCTACAAATAGTAATTGAAAACCTAAAGAAAAGCCTTCAAAATGAACTTCAGAATCTAGCTGATAAATGGCAGGTGCGTTCTAACGCAAGGTGGATCGAACGAGGTGAGAGATCGACAAAGTACTTCTACTTCAGGTTTAAGAGTAGGCATAACACAGCAGCTATAAACAAGATCAAAATTTCCAATAATGCAGGGACGTCAAGCTCAATCGAA
The DNA here is from genome assembly GCA_003550325.1 of Gigaspora rosea. NCBI lineage: Eukaryota > Fungi > Glomeromycota > Glomeromycetes > Diversisporales > Gigasporaceae > Gigaspora > Gigaspora rosea. The sequence continues at coordinate 172,865 of QKWP01000095.1, read as the reverse complement.
GTACTGCATTACATCAAAGAATATTACAGTCATATGTACCAATCAGAGCCAATTAAGGCAGAGGCCGTGAACAGAATAACAGAAGGTCTTCCACAAGTAGAAATATCGGACAATCAAAATCTAATTAAATATATTACAAAGGAAGAGATAATCGAAGTAATACGATGCCTTCCTAATAACAAGGCCCCAGGGACAGACGGTATCACGTATGAATTCTATAAAGAGTTAATAGAAGAAAGTAGTTCAGTTTTTGAAAAAATCTTTAATGACGTAATTGAAAAAGGTAAAATGCCCAGCTCGTGGTATAAAAACGTGATAACATTGATCCCAAAAAAATCAGAAGAATTAGAAGATGTTCGAAACTGGAGGCCTATTTCTTTAACGAACTGCGATGTTAAAATATTTATGAAGATCCTAGCTAACCGTCTTAACAACATCTGTCAGAAAATAATCGGTACTTACCAGCAAGGTTTTATTAGAGGGAGGTTGATCTTGGAGTCTGTAATGGACATTATGTCTGTTATGAGGAATCAAAGCGATCAAACACGGCAAGGTTGGATGTTGTTTCTGGATCAACAAAAAGCCTTTGACTGTGTTAACCATACATATTTACAAGAGGTATTAACAAAGATGAAGTTCGATCCAAAATTTATACAAACAATTAGTACATTATTTTCAGAACAAACTGCATTTATAGCAGACTCGGGAGTAATATCAGAACTGTTCAAAGTAAGTCGTGGAGTAAGGCAGGGTGATCCACTCTCACCTCTTCTGTATATAATAGCTTTCGAACCTTTCCTTAGATCGCTCGAGAAAAACTTAAGGGGAATAGATTTAAATCAGCAGTCAAATCAACAAAGGTTTAAATTAACAGCCTACGCAGATGACCTCACAATAAGCATAGCTTCATATGCAGAATGGGATGTTGTTACCAAATTGATTCAAGAGTATGAGGAGGCATCCAATGCTAAAATTAATAAAACCAAATCAGTGTTAGTGCCATTAACATATAATGCCCGACATATAGAACATCTTGAGGCAAAAAAATTCAAAATGTTATCAGATAATGAACCGGTAAGAGCACTAGGATACAAGTTGGACTCGCAAGGGAGAATAAGTAAAAACACTTGGCCGGAGATGATATTAAAAGTTAAGGCTATGCTAGAAAAACTATCTCAGCGTAACATGTCTATCAAGGGCAGAATTTTAATAATTAAAACTTTGGTTTTATCAAAAATTTGGTATGTTGCATACCTTGCACCTCTGAGTAGAAAACAACTTACAGAAATCGACAATCTTGTAAGGGGCTAGATTAAAAACTCCTGTAAGATTCTCCCAAGATACACGATTCTACAGCAAGATTATAAATACAGTGGTCTAAATGCACTGATAATAAAGGACCTAGTGGATGCGAGATTAATTACTATTTTTATAAAATTACTTACAAGTAACAACTGCTGGGCAAAGACAGAAAGAGAGCTAATTAGGATAGAGCTACAAAACAAAAAGAACATCACGGCAATAAAGGCACTAAATGAGGTTCCGGTAAAAAACAGAGCTTAGCCAGAGTACTGGAAACCTTTTATTATAGCGTGGAAAAGAATCGGGGTTCCATAAATCAAGATGTGGATATGTGGCCCTGTGAACCAGAAGACATTAAAGTTGCTAATGTACCAGGAAACAAATACACAGTGCAGAAGGGAGTTGCTTTTTTAAAGAATAAATCTTTGTCGACGGCTATACAGAAGCAAGAAAACAATAATGGGGTAAATAGTGACTTATGGAGATGGTCAAAGATAAAATGGGTTAACAACAAGTGGAAAGATATTTTTTGGTGGTATTGCCATAAATCGTTGCCACTAGGATACAGGCTAAAATATATAATACCAAATTATGATGGTACCTGTCCGATGTGCTTTGAAGAAATCCAAACCAATGAACATTTTGGTGTAAACTGCAAAAATAGTAAAATCATATGGGAAATGGTATACTCATACATAAGCCCAGAGGAGACCTCTCTGAGAACCTATGAGGAAACCATCACGGCATTGAACGTTAGAGACGCGAGTAAGAAGGAAATAGCGAGATGGTCACATGTTAACGCGTTATACGAGATTTGGTTTTGTTATACCCAGGCTAGATGGGGCAGAAAACTAATACCAGAGCCTGCGATTCCCATAATCGTTAGGAATAGAATTGAGAAGGAGTTCAAAATATTAAAGCATTGTAATATGTATAAGAGAACAGAGGGTGGTATACACAACTTTAATAAGTAGTAGATAAATAATATGTAATATGTAATATAATAAAGTACGCCATCCGGCGTCCCCATAGTAGGGGTTTATATTAAAAAAAAAAAATATCTTGCATAATCTACTATTAGTGCAGGTTCTAGTTTTGTGTGACCTGTACGATCCATATGATTTTGTGTAAAGTTCAATCCTTACCGGTATGCGAATTGTTATAGATTGTATTACTTAAAAAAAATTTATAGTTTGAACTTTAAATTCTTTTAAAAGAAAACTGACAAATTGAAAAACTGATAATTATTCATGTTTAAACATTCAACATGGACCAATTACCATCGTCAGGAATTAATAAGCTTGCTGATAATTATCAAAAGGGTATCTGCATAGAGAAGGATGAACGTAAAGCGTTTGAATTATATCTTAAAGATGACGAGATGGGGAACGCTACTGGAACATGCAATATTGGAAATTGTTATTATTATGGAATCGGAGTTGAAAGAGATTTACGTAAAGCATTTGTTTATTACCAAAAATCCGCAGAGATGGGAGATGCTGCTGGAACGTGTAATGTTGGATACTGCTATATTCATGGAATCGGAGTTGAAACGAATATACGTAAAGCACGCATGTATCATCAAAAAGCAGCAAAAATGGGAGATATATTTGCACTCGGTATTGAAGGGGCAGAAAAGAATGCGAAGAAAGCATTCGAATATTTTCTAAAATCTGCGGAGATGGGAGATATTAAAGGAATAAGAGAAGTTGGATATTGTTATAAATATGGAATCGGAGTCGAAAAGAATGAAAATAAAGCGTTCGAATATTGTCATAAATCTGCTGACATGGGTGATGTTCTTGGAACTATTCATGCCGGTTATTCCTATTCTAACGGAATTGGAGTTAAAAAAGATGAATATTAAGCATTTGAATATTATAAAAAATCTGCGGATTTGGGGTATGCTTTGGGGTGTATAATTTAGGATTTTATTATGAATATGGAAAGGGAGTTATAAAAGATGAATGCAAAGTGTTCGAGTATTATAAAAATTCAGCAGAGATGGGATACGCTGATGGAATGTACCATGTTGGTGAATTTTATCAAAATGGAATTGTTGTTGAAAAAATATAGATATTGCTTTTGAATGGTATTTAAAATCAGCTATTACTGAACAATCTACTACTACCAAAAAAAAAACGAATATTTTCATTGGATACCATTTGAAAAATTTGAAAATGTTGAAGAAATAGGTAAAGGAGGCTTTTCCACCGTTTTCAAAGCAAAATATTTAAATAACTAAGAAACATATGAAGAAGTGGCAATTAAGCTTGTGAAAGATTCCAATAAAAACAGAGAATCATTCTTAAAAGAGGTATTAAGCTTGAATATTATTTTTATTTTTAAAAATATATTGTTAAACATATTAATTCATTTTGTTTTTTAGTTGAAAGCTTGCCATAGTTTAAATCAATATTTAGGAATATCAAGAGATGAAAAAACAAATGATTACATTTTAGTGTTTAGATATGCAAATTACGGTTCATTGAGCAAAAACATTATTGATATCATTAAATTTGAATGAAAACTCAAATTAAAGATACTCCGTGATATTATATCCAATCTTGATCGTATTCATTTTAAAAAATATTTAAATGAGATATTCATCCTGGAAATATTCTGTTGAAAAAAGATTATGAAGCATATATTACCGATCTAGGTTTATCAAAACCACTTGATGAAAAGGAACAAGAAGAACGTATTCATGGAGTTTACCGTATATTGCACCGGAGCTCTTTCAAAAACAATCATATACACAAGCTTCAGATATTTATTCATTCGGAATAATCATGGCAGAGATAACAACTGGTCAAAGACCTTTTAATGATTATGAATTTGATGACGTTCTTGCAATAAAAATTTGTAAAGGGCTACGGCCCAACTTTGGACCAGGAATTCCTGATTGTTATATTGAATTAGCAAACCAATGCATGGATTCGAATCCAGAAAAACGTCCAACATCTAGAGATATAACTATTAAATTGAGTGAATAGCTAATTATTATTGGAAGTGTAATTGAAAATAAAATTAAAATTCAATTTTTAGAAAGTGATGAAATTAATAAAAAATTTTCAACAATCAAAGAAAATTTAAAAAACGTATATACAAGTAAACATTATGATATAACAGAAATTAGTAAAAGTCTATCAAAACTGAAAATTAGTAAACCTGCGGATATTATAGAAATTCCAGATGAAGTTTAACAAATCAATTAATATTACTATGTACTATTAAGAATTTAAGTTTTATTATTTGGTATTATTATATACAGTATTTACTAAATTAAGCTTTAATAGTGGGATTATTAGGTATTGTACTTAGGTATTATTAAATTAAACGAATTCTCGAATTCTTTAATTGTATTCAATATATTAAAAAATCTTTTATTATAAAGTCCAATTTGTTTTTACAATGAAAATAATGTCTTTATTATCTATGCAAATTTACTGTATATGTTTAGATAAATATATGTTGTATATTACAAAAACATTATATTATTCAATCTCAATTTACCTCTTTAATATTATGCGAAAATATAAAATATACAATATTGATTAAAAACTTTTTTTAAATATAACAATTGTATGATCCAGCTTATTAAATTTAAATAGTTATTTACTTAAATTTTTGTTACTTAAATAAATATATGATTAAATTTACAAATTACATATTAATATTAGAGAATTTTGCATTTTATTCTCCGTCTGATATGATACTTGATCTTATGGTTCCATCAGCTGCTCATAAGTATGTGTCAATGACAACATGTTATTTTGTAAATCACTCATCATTATTAATTTTGTTTGCGAAATAAATAATATCATCCATTTTTTTATTGAGATTGATAATATTTTCATTGATGTACATAATTTTACGAAAAAACATGTTTTTGTAATTTTTTTTTTACATATTATTAAAGTCTAAATATTGCTGGAATTTGATCTAACTTTAATATATTTAAGTTTATAATGTGATCTACCATAAAGTCAATTTGTTGCTTCGTTGACAAGATCTCAAGAATAATAATTTGTGCAAATCACCATTTTACTATTGATATTTTTTTTTAAAAAGAAAATACAAGGTTAATAGCTAAAATTAGTCATAATCTTTTTGGTCACTATCTGATCACGAAAAATTGCATTTAGGGTATTTAGGGCGATGCTTGATAGCGCTCTTCGTTCATAAATAATTAGGTTTATGTTCATAAATATTTATCTTTAAATTAGCTCTAAATTCATAAATAATTAGCTTTAAGTTTATAATATTTATTTTATTGTTATTTAACAACAGATACTGCATTAAAATGATACCTTGAAATAATGTGTACTCTATATAAAATTTAATATTCATAAATTTATATCTATAATTGTGGTTGAATTTTCTTCAAATGGCGAATATTATTAAACAAAATTTTACATAACAAAAACAAAAACCGTAGTTTGCATTTATTGACGACATTTATCATGTTTTTATTATTTTAACACCAGTAATGTAATCATGATTATAATATTTTTTATAACAATTATAGTAATTTTTTTTTTAAAGAAATAAAGTTTCTAATTATCAGCATACGAAGATCATTGCAAAACTAGAATTTAACTGTGATGCTATTCATTGGGTTGTTCTAAATAGTTTGGACGCAGCAATATGCATGTTTCTAGTAGAACTCTTTACTAGTCGTTTTCCTCAGAAAGTTTTCATAAGAACAAAGGTAGGGCGTTTGGTAATTGGCAGAGTTTATTGATTTCTACTACGTCTAAATTATGAAACCAAACAATAGATATATAAATTGTTAAACCATGAGTATTATACTAACATAAAACTCAATACATTTATTAAACAGGTTACGCAATATAAATACTTTAACACGATTTATTTACCCGAACCACAACACATATACGTATTAAAGAAATAATCTCTAATATGTAATATAATAAATACGATGGCGCGATTTTAATTACAGTAGTACAGACTATGAAGTAGTAACATGTTAGATATAACGTGTTTTCAGTAAAATCTAATGGTTGAAAAATAGAATAAAATTATTTAGTATTAAAAATGCTTTGCTTTGATCTTCAAGCACTCTTCCCTTTTCTAAGGTTGGATGCTTCAGGTTAAGTAGGTATCATAAACCCGAAAAGAAGTGAAAAGAATTTTAACGCGACAACAAGGGCTGAGGCCCTTGGTCCGAAGAAATCCAAAAGAATAAAGAACGATTATCTAATAAAAACTAACAAAAAAATGGCAAAATTGCAAGAATCAAGAGCCGAAACTCTTATTGGAGAGGATGAAAACTCTCTAAAAGAATCGAATATATTTGTTTCTAAAGGAACGTCTCTAGGGCATCCAATTTCTGTCCTAATTGATGAATCTAATGAAACCGGGCAGATGGAATAGAGGAAGTAACAAGGACACAATATAGAGAATCCTCAAACCAAACGAAAAAAACAACAAAGGTTCGGAAAATTTCTGGCTAACAAATGAAACAAGGATGTATAAGGAGAATGGATTAATGATAGAAAGTAAAAAAATCAGGTCATGGATGGTTACAAATGCATTGTAATACACATAAAAAAACGATTAGAATTCTAGAATTTACATTGTAATACAAATAAAAAAGATTAGAAATTCTAGAATTTGATTACTTGCATTTTAATAAAAATAAAAAACGATTAGAAATTCTACTGAGAAAATGACACATTCGATATAGATAGGAAAAAGAGCTATAAGTTATTCTTTAAAAATACATAAATATAAAGGGCAAATTGACCTTTATTACATGTTTATCTATCATTATTCTTTTAATCATTACGATCTCCCGTATTACCGTTTTCTAATTATACACTGAAAAAAAAGATTTTTGCCGTGATTTTTTATGCGTAGAATATTAAACGTTTAATCTTGTGTCGGTTCATTCACTTTACAGATTCAGTGATTAGATCACATAAAATAAATGCACATTAAAGATAAGTGCGTAAACTACGGTAAAATCGACAACTTAAACCTAATAAACTATGCACTTGTTGCAATCCTAAACAAACTAAATGTATCAACTAGAAAAGTAAATCTTAAATATGAAAATAATATATTATGTACTGATTGTTATAATGCACCACGATTCTTAAATATTAATAGCGGAAATCAAGATATTGATAATTTATTTAAGTCACGCATAATAAAAAACTTAAATATAGATTAGAATGGATCCCATTCAAAGACTTTGCAGACATAAAGCAAATTGGATCAGTTGGTTTTAGTTAAGTCTTTAATGCTGCATGGACAAAAGGATCTATATGGTTTTAAAAGAGAATTTGACCGGAAAGAAAATGCAACAGTTGTGTTAAAGATTCTTAAAGACTCCTCTAACATTAACCCTGCATTCATAAAAGAGGTATGGATATAAATAAATGAATTTAACCATTTAATCTAATTTAGTTTTAATAGATTATTATAAAAAGTTCAAATCATTTTTTTTTGTAGTTACAAAATATTGTTAAAAATCAGCCTAATTCCAACAAACGTCATCTTGTTCAATGCTTTGGAGTATCTTATGATCCAAATACAAATAATTATATATTTGTTATTTCTTATATGTCTCATGGAAGTTTGAATGAATATTTATCAAGAGATTTTAAAAATATTTTTGGGAAATGAAACTATGCTTTCTTAGGAAAATTGTTACAGGCATTAAATGGATTCATGAAAATAAAATCATACACCGCAATATACACGATGGAAACATATTAATAGACAAAGTGAAAATACATGAATCTGTCTATACTGAGTCTTTTATTGCGAATTATGATTTAGTCGACCAGCAAAAGAAAATCCGTAAATTCAGAAATATATGGGATTATACCATATGTCGCACCTGAAGTATTCATGAAAAACAATATTCATTTAGTTCAGATATTTACAGTTTAGGAATGATTATATGGAATTACATCTGGACGTCGTCCCTAATAAATGCGATGGATCACGTCCAGTGATCACAGATGATACACCGCAATTCTGGGCTATTTTAATGCAAAAATGTTGGTGTTCAGAGCCTTTAGAGAGGCTGTCTATTAGTGAAATATATATATAATGAAATAAATTTAATTATTGGAAAGTAGACAAAAATTTTATAGAACCTGAAAATAAACGACAAGAACAACTTAAGTCCAGAAATTCATTGTTATACTTCTAAAACCCACGGCAAATTATTAAATCTGCAATTAATTCTTTGCTTTCAAAGTTTAGATTTTCTGAGTAAGGCTCTGTAAAATTTTTTCAAACATTGACAGTGATTCATTTAATATTATGTAAGTAAATATGTTCGTTATCTATGTATTGAATAGTTACTTTATTGTGTCTCTAATTATATGGATATACAGTTCTGAATTTTTTAAAGACATTAGCAATCTAAATTCAACATCAAACCCTCAAATTTCAAAAAAAAAAAAAAAAGACAATCGAATCTTTATCAAATGAAGAAAATTATAGTAGGTTTAAATATAATATTTAATTATTTATCGTTCACATATCGCTTGACTTATTTATGACATTACATTTATAAGATGAAATAAAACGAAGAAAAGTGATCAATAATGGTACGTATAACTTTACTACTAAACTGAATGTCTATATTCAATTATCGAAGTATTATTAATCATATTATTTAAAATGTTACCTGCACTCTTGCATGAATATGAATCTAAAACTCGCTAATGAATTATATATAAATTAACATCAACTAATTAAAAAGAAATATCAAGCTCACAGCCTTATACATTACCAATAGCCGAAGCCATTGATAAGATTACGAGTTTGAGTAATTTAAATTTGAATCATGATAAGCCAAGTTATGAGGCGGGAAAGTTCTAGCTGAAGCTCTACATACAAATCTCACAATGACTTGCCTAAGTTTAGGTGATTAAGATTTATGCAATGGGGCAAGGCAAGGAATAGCTATGGCTCTATGCAATAATAACGCACTGACTGATTTAAATTTAGCAACCATTTATCTGGGTGATGAAGCTGGAATAGCACTAGCTATGGCTCTGTCCAAGAACATTGCTCTTAAGCACTTAAATTTACGTAATAACAATTTAGGTAATAATGCAGGAAAAGCGAAGCTTTATTCAAAAATGCTATGTTAACTAATTTAGATTTAGGTTAGAATAGACTAGGTGAATCAGCAGGAAAAGCACTGGCTGAAGCTTTATTCAAAAATACTACGTTAACTAATTTAAATTTAATTCATAATGAGTTGGGTGATTCAGCAGGAAAAGCATTAGCTGAAGCTTTATGCAATAATATAGCTTTAACTAATTTGCATTAACTTGGTAAATCAGCATGAAAATCACTGGCAGAAGATTTATGCAAAAATACTACGTTACTTTATTTATATTTAGAAATTAATAAGTTGTGTGTAGAGATCGGATCGGAACCGGTTATTATAATTCAAAAGTAAATCGGTTTGATATTAACCAGCTTTATTAGTAACCAGTTTATATCCGGTTGATAATAATCCAATTCGGTTTTATTTTATTTTAGCCAATAAGAATTCTTGTAAGCATCCAATAAAGCAAAAAAATATGATGTAACGTAGATTTAAAATAAAAAATAAAAAATAAAAAAAAAATTAAAAAATAAAAATAATTAAAATAAAAAATAAAAAAAATAAAGATAAAAAAATAAAAAATAATAAAAATAAAAAATAAAAAAATTTAAATTCTGTTGAATTGACTAAAAAGGTATTACAAAACTTGGAAGGGTTTGAAAGAAAGACATTGAATAACTATCATCCAAACATTTTGTTTTTATTATTTTATTTTTAAATTTTTTTTTGAAAAAAAATAGATATTCCGTATGTTGATTGTATACATTATTATCCGTCAGATTACTATGATCGGACTGTCAAATAAGTACTATTTAATTACCTCTACAATCAATTATTCGGTATGCCTGACATCAGGTAACTTTAGACAAACTCAATTTTTTTAAATAATGTAAATATCAATTATTAAACTTTTTAGATGCGAATGAACCTCCATACAAAAATTCTTATATTGATGACAACTTTAAAAGTGTATGGAAAAACATATATTTACAGTCATGTATTCCTTATAATAAATTTACGATTTATGACAAGTTAGGAGAGTGTGAATTTGCAACAGTATATGCTGCTGAGTTGAATGATCAAAAAAATAAGATAAAAAGGGGAGTTGCTCTTAAATTGATTCATGGATACAAAGATATCATGAAGATTTCATAAAAGAGGTACAATAATTTAATTTAGTTCTCACATATTTATAATCAATGACTAATTTTTTAATTAAGCTTAAAGCGTATTGTGAAAATGATTATAGAAATACTTCATTTTTAAAATGTTATGGAATATCAAAAGACGATACTTCTGAAGATTATATTATCGTTTTGAAATATGCACCAATGGGTTCTTTGAGAAAAAAATCTTTACACTGTATCGCAAATGGAATGGAAAAAAAAATTAGATCAGTTACACTGTATTGCTACTGATCTTCAGATGTTCTTTTTCAAAATCTTATTCACCGAAACTTACATAGTGGAAATATATTGTTGGATAACTTTCTTGATGCATATATTACAAACTTAGGAATTTCAAAGAATAACTAATATAGGATTAACTACTGTAATAATAAATTACCGTCAAAAGTATTATTTAATAGAGAATATAGTATGTCATCCGATGTGTATTCATTTGGTAGCATATGAAATAATATCAGGTCTTAAGGCATTTCATGGATTCCAAATGATATCAATCTACATCGTAAATTTTATTAGGTATAGGAATTTACGTCCAAGCATTCCGCTTCATGTTCCAAAATTGATTAATGAACTAATTAAAGAATTACAAGATGTTTAAATATTCAACCAAATAAAGACCAACATCAAAAGAAACAGTTGACGTTGATTTATTTATGATGAATCAATTGAACTCATTGTACAAGTAAATTGGAGTTCATCAAATCAGCATCCTCGGATTTAAATATGGAATTTGAAGCAATTCATACCAGCAAGCTATTCGATCCTTTAAATGTCACTGATTCTGATAAAAAACATAAACTATCAAGGTTATTACTATTTCTATAAATATGTTAAAATTTATTTATATTATTTTTAATAAAATTCTTAAAATTTATTCTATATTGCTTTTAATCATGACAAACAATTTGAAGAAACGAAAAGTAAAAGTATTTTTAATTACGGACCAACTATTTATCTCACAAGCTGATGCAGTTGAAAATGAGGAAAGTACTAATGAAGAAAATGAGAATCAACAATATAGATAATGCAGAAGAAATATTTAATCGAAATTCTTTTATTATAAAAAATCTGCAGAAATGAGTAATTCCGATGCAAAATGTCAAGTTGGTCATTTATCAAAATGGGGTTGGTGTTAAAAAGATGAACATAAAGCATTCCTTTGTTACAAAAATTCTGCCACGATAGATAATGCTAATGGATTAAATAATGCTGGACGATATTATTTGTATGGAATTGGAGTTGAAAAGGAGAACATAATACATTTGCTCATTTTCAAAAATCTTCCAAAATTGGTTGTGCTGATGAAACATATAATCTTGGTTTCAGCTTTAAAAATGGAATTGGTATCAAAAAGAATGGAAATAAGTCATTCTTACATTATCAGAAATCTGCTGAAATGGAAAATGCAGACAGAATGTTACAAGTAGGTAATTATTACCTAAACGGGATTGGAGTTAAAAAGGATGAATAATAAGCATTTATTTGTTATAATAAATCTGCTGGAATGAAACATAATAAAGGAACATATATGGTTGGCTGTTGTTATGAAAATGGTATTGGTGTTGAAAAGAATGAATATAAGTCATTCATATATTATTAAAAATCAGTTAATATGGGAAATGCAAGTGGATTGCATATTTTAGTTTATTATTATGAATATGGAATTGGAATTGAAATGAATGAACATTAGGCATTTATTTGTTATCAAAAATCTGTCGAGATGGAAAATAACAGTGGATTATATAATATTTGATATTGTTATGAAAATGGAATCAAATTGTAAAGGATGAACAAAGGCACTTATTTATTATCAAAAATGTAATGAATTAGATAATGCCAGTAGCATGTAAATTTTGATTAGTCAAAAAGGTAATATAATTTTATAACAAGTTTTTGTATATACAAAATAATTGGTTTAAACTTATACTAAAATATACAGTATTATAATTTAGTAAACTATAGTATCATTAATTAATTTATATAAATTATTTATTAGCAAATATAATTAAAATTTGTATAAATATAATCCAATATCAAAGAGTATTTACTTAATTTAATAGTTGAATAGTAAAAAAAAAGTCTGTAATTAGTTGATAGTTGACCTATTGAAATATACTTAGATGGGTAGGTAATGCAGTATTGAAAGAAGTACTTCATGCAACATGGTTTAGCCTTTGCATAGAATATACGCAAAGAACTTAGTAGTTGTATATTAAAATTTATTTGAATATTTTACTTTAGAGGATTCTAGTCGACAAATTGAACTAGATATTTCATGTGGTATGTAATAAAAAAATTCTAGATTAATTTACACTATTATTTATAATATATTTTTATGTATAAAGATGATTATACATGAGAATTTTGTTATACAGTCAAAATGCGTTGAATTGGATCAAACATACAAGTATTTAGTCTAATAACAATAAATATGTTAAAACAAAATTTAATATACTGGCCTATTTGCCCGTGGTTTTGTCACAATACATAAGTAATACCGAACAAAACCCATAAAGTGTAACGTTCCTTGTATTTGATAAATTTTAATTTAACGGTTTGGCTAACAGAAATTTAACTTTCGTAAAGTTAAACGATTAACTGCATAAAGACTTCAGGTTTTATTTAGTACCAATCATTCTTGATATACATAACTGAGCTGTTCTCTTTATAATACTTAGATTACTATATTATAGTATATGTAGGTGTTGTCAAGGAAAGAACTGTAAATAGAAGTTTTACTGTTTGAAATCTGTGTCAGGTTATGTCAATCACTAAACCAAAAGAGCGTAAACTTTAGCAGGCTTTTATTTAGGGTGGCAATCATTTCACCGACAATCATTTCATAGACACCCAATCACTTCATAAACACCACATTTCACCGTCAATTATTTACAGACTAGTTCATTTTACTGACAGTTTATTTCACCGAAGCTCATTTCACCGACAAAGTAATTCTGGTCATTGTCGTTGGGGTCAGGTTAGAATCGCTTTATAAAAGAAACTTGTTGGTGAAATGAGCTTCAGTGAAATGAACTGTCGGTAAAATGAACTTGTTGGTGAATAATTTTCGGTGAAATGTGGTATCTATGAAGTGGTTGTCAGTAAAATAATACGGATCCTTTTATATAGATAAATTTTGGGCTAACAATTTTTATTTAGAAATCGACCTGTAATTGGAATGTGAAATATTTGAATTATTTACAGTTTTTCTTTGCCTCTTGATGTTTTTTCGAGTCATTATGTTACATTTGATCTTGCGTATTATTAGCTACAATTGGGTAGCTGCCGACGTTGTCACGCTAAGTGTGATTAATAGAGTAACTAAATAACACAATATATTCAATAACTAAAATCTATGATGAAAAAGACCAAAACTTCAGATGTTAATCATGTTGTAGTGAGATTTGGGAATCTCAATAAATACAGTATACTTTGTCAAAAATTAATCAACGTGCGTTCTGTGATACAGTATGTATCAGTTCTAAAAAAATTTACTATTTACGTTAAAGTAATGCATCTAAAAAATTTTGTTCTGCTATTTTGAAAAGATCGGCGCAAATTAACAAATTTTTTTTTATCAAATTATATATATATTAAGTGAAGAATATGCAACACGTGATAATTATGATCACGCTGACCAATCGGAAATTAGATCTTGGGATTTCTTTCTTGTCTAAGCCATACACTTCCAGGGGCGACCGTCCCATCAATTTGTAGATCGTTACACAATTGACAAAGATTTTTTTATATTGTTTTACAATACTTTTTTAGGAAGCTCGCGTAACTTACTCCGCTATTAAACTCAAAAAAAGCTACTAAGTAAACTTGAAGTATTCGAAGTGCTCTACGACATATTTCTTTAATCCCCGTTAATCCCACGTCCTTATATTGCTATTGCCTAGCAAAATTACTATTAAAAACGTATTGTTGAAAGTATATAAACTACTTGGTTAACTAAATTCTACTTGTCGAATTAAAATAAAAGTATGAAAAGCTAAAGGTAATGATTCAACAAAGATAATATATCGAACATATCAGTTTATTTTATTATTATTATATGTATTTGTATAGAAATCTTTTAATTAAAGAATAATAGCAGCTTAGCTAACTATATATTTCTTTTTTTTTTATTTAAAATAGAAGCTGTATATATATACGTTGTATACTGTACCAAGGTCATAAATGTATTCATCAATAGAAAAATTATTGCATTGTAAAGATCGCACAAGACATTTAGTATTATGTTCTAAACTAGATATAGAGCTTTATCGTATCAAAAATTATTAAATTTTTATTATCGATAGTTAAAACTTAGTTAATTTGTTAATAAATAGATGAATTAATAACCAAATAAATAAATAAAAATACTTACTTACTGCAACCGGATTATTATAAACTTTAATATAGTCTTTAATATATAATCTTTAATTTATTTATTTCACTTCATTTTAATATTTTTTACGATTTTGTTATTTCGAAATTCTACGATTTTGATTGGTTATCACCTCTTTGGAGATTTTTGTAATTTGTGTAACCGAGAACGGTCGCCCCTGGACCATACACTTCGTTTCACTCCGTTCCTATATGGGCGGATTTTGGAAATTTTGTGATATTTTCTAATAAGATCTACCAATCAGATAAATAAACATTGTGATTATTTCGGATTTGTGTTACACTGAATCCACGTTTATTGGTTGATATATTTAGAACAATAGCTACAATAGTAAAAGTGTTGATTCTTTTTACGAGGCCCCAGAGTTTGTTTTTTAACATTGTGGCTTGAAAAACTCGTATTTATGTTCAACAAGACCCGATATTCAAAGATCCCACCAAGATCCCGGAATAGACATAATTTTTACTAGCAACAATGCCAAAGGCTTCACAACATAAAAATATGGGTCCATGTGCAATATGTGGCAAGGATGATCTTGAAGAAAAGTTTCGCAAATTGACGGCAAAACTTTTGCCTAAGGCTATTCAAAGTGAAGCTGCTTCAAGGTTAAAGATACAACTTAAATTAGATGACCAGTTATGTCAGAAGCATTATAATGAGCTAGTAGTATTTGATAGAAACCTTTCAAGCTCATTTAAAAAAAGGAAATTTGGGTCAAACTTAGCTTATAATGTCCAACAAATGCATACTGAAGTAGATTCTAATAAACAATTCAATATTGGTAATTGTTACCAAGATGGTATGGACGCTTATAATGACGAAAATAGGGCGTTTGAAGGTTACTTAAAATCTTTTGGACGTAGAAATTCTGATGGAAAATTAGTTGTTGGGAAGTGCTACCAAAATGGCATAGGCCTTCCTAAAGATGAAAAAAAAGCATTCGAATGGTATATGAAATCTGCTAGTGATGGAAATTTAGAAAATTTTTATCAAAATGGCATAGGCATCTCTAAAGATGAGAAGAAAGCATTTGAATGGTACTTAAAATCTGCTAGTGGTGGAAATTTAGATGGGCAATTAAATATTGGACATTGTTATC